>JAQMYL010000036.1:9140256-9160462 GCA_030014365.1 Clarias pachynema
GGCTGAATGGCTAGTGACTCCGGAAATCCACTAGCCACATTGGCCAGTGAGCAAAAAAGTTAATGTCAAGCCCTGACCACCACATATGTAGAAATGAAATTAAAGCCAGCCTGAGCTTAAATGGTGAATATACTATAATTATTATGCTATAGTCTCAAACTGTACATTTACAAAGGTGGTCCAAAAGGGATAGTGTGTGGAATAAATATGTGAGTAATTGTACTGCTCTTAGCTGCGCCTGAGATATATACAGTACTCAACAGCCATAACATTAAACCAACTAACATTAAAATGTGTGTGCGGGTGTCCTGTGATGAACTGGCACCCTATCCAGGGTATATCTCGCCAGGGCCCCTCGTGACCCTGTACAGGATAATTGGTATAAAAGATGAATGAATGATTGAATGAATGTCTACCTTAATGTCTAACTACGATGTAGAAAATGATCAAGACTACAATCATATCTGGTGATTGGTGGCCCTGTTTTGCTGAAAGGAGGAATAGAAGTAACTAACACACCGAATTTCAGTCAAAAATAATATGGCATATTTAATCAGCTGAATTTTAAATGATAAACAGAGATGTCGGTTAACCAAGTCAAGCTGTGAGCTCACACTTTTCTTGTCTTCTACTTGAAGGCTTCTTTTGACACTGTGAAAGAAAGTATAGTGATGATTTTTTGTGTGTTTTCACCATATTCAACAGGACTAAAGTTACTGATTTCAGAATAAAGACAGAATGAGACAACTGGGAAAGGAAAACAGCTTGATGTAATCTATAGTGTTTTACAGCTACTGTACCTAAAGAAATCCTTCATGTAACTAACAAACTTATCCTCAACAGTTATCTAACTGCATGTCTAACTTACGAAAACAGGCAAAAACGTACATAGGCTACTAACTTTGCATGGTCAGCAAATATGACTTACGGCATTGTGGTTTTATTTTGTTTTTTTGGGCTGTAAATCAAATTAACACTATGCTCGAGCTTCCACAAAGCTAAACAACGGTTTGTATTTTGGCGGCGCGCAGCGGTGATATACATCCCCGGGGAAACTGAAGCGGAACCATTAAATCAATAAAACTTTTAAATACTATGTTACTGTCTGTATGCGTTGTACATACACGACGAATTATAATAAATTTATTAAAACAATTTACTCTCATATCTGTATGGTTTATATAAACAACAACAAGTAAATAGTTATGATTGTTGGAGGAACGTTTTGCGGAGTTGTTTAACCCCGGATAAAGTTTAACTGCGCACCAGTGACTGGCAACTTCGGCTGTTGATGCAAGTTGCCAGAGCCGTGAATTATAATTCCTATGTAAAAACGCTCTTGTTTTACGGTGGAGTGTATTTACGATGTATTCGTGTTAAACATTGAGGAAGAAATGAAAGACGTATAGTGTTTTCTTTTTTTTTTTATGCGACGAAAGTTTTACTGAGATCTGGCAACCCTAGTGAAGACTGTACGCCTACTTTAAACTTAGCCTTAAGTTATTTTAGCCTTCATTCGACACATAATTTAGCCTTCATTCGTGGCTAATTCCTGTCTTCTCATTTTTTAGTTTTTCTCCATACTAAAGCAAACTTCTTTATATATATCTATCATTCACACAAGGTACAAACTGAATACACTGCTGCACACTAGCAGGGAAGAAATAATTGGCCTGATATTTATTGTCCATCACTTTTTGATTAAGGCAGTAATACATCAGTGTTATGATCAAGCAGATACAGTGTCTTTGAGGCATTTTATATTTATTAAGTCAGAAAGATCCAAGATACCTCAGTAAATGTTGGTTTCTCTAAAAATATACAGTACAAAGTGCAAATGTCTGCATACACATGATAAAGAAATTTTTTTCAATGTTTCTTTATGGTTACAAGCAAAAATGCCTAAATGTGTTATGTTTATAAGTAATAATTAAATAAATAAAATAATATAAAATTACAAGTTATTAGTTTTCATGTCCTACAATATGCTATAAATATTCATTAATTGTTCATTGTTGCCTTGCACCTCCAGGGTCAAGGGTTCTATTCCTGCCTCGGGTCTGTGTGTGTGGAGTTTGCATGTTTTCTCCCCATGCTTGGTGGGTTTCCTCTCACAGTCCAAAGATGTGCAGGTTAGGCAAATTCGCATTCTCAAATTTCCCATAGTGTGTGAGTGTGTCCTGTCCAGAATGTATCCTGCCTTGTGCCCAATGTCTCCTGGTATAGGCTCCAGGCCCCCCGTGACCCTATAACAGGGTAAGTGGTATAGAAGATGAATGAATTTGAAAAAAAGGAAAAACAATGGGTGCATACACATCAGTCAGTATACATTCTTCTGATTAGGACCATGCATTAAATGATGCAGTTATTTTTTTCATTATAATTTTGAATTATATTAATCTTTAAGTAGATAATAGCTCACAGTTGCACCATTATGAATATTTATCTCAATATAATATTCTATGAGTTATACTGCTATATTTTAAACTTCTTGGACGTAAACACAGTTCCTGTCGATATGTGTTGAGGTTTTGTATTGATCCCCTTCCTTTTGTTTGCACTGTTTTTGACTTTAACCTCAGCTAGTTTGCTTTACCGCCAAAAAATAATGGCCAAACTTGTCAAAGGAAAAGGACCTGGGAAAAGCTAGATGCACTGGAATGAAGAACGAGGGCTTTGAGATTACTACAGAGAGTTCTAGTACCTTGCTTCCATCCAGCCATATTGCTTCAGCCTAAGGCCTCATAATTGGGAGACTGAATTGGAGAGTTAGCACGGGTGGGTGCTGTGTTTTTATGGCATGAGTGTGTAAGCCTGTAAATTAAAGGCATTCTGCCTTGGTGACAGGGCAGTGTATTAGCTCAGCAGAGTGACCCATCTCTTCGAGACATTACATCAGGGCCTTTTCAAGTGGACACACGCCCCAGGCACTTTTCTTCATTTTGATTCGGGTGGACAAACCACCCAAGTGTTATGGTTTGATACTTTACACATTTCACAGCTCAACATAAATACTGAGAGGAAATTGCCTTTGTTAAAAAACTGTCATTCACCAGCACATGTTTTTAGCTCTCTCTAAAAGATGTGTTAAAGCATTCCGAACATTAAAAACGCTGTAGAGTACCTCAGGACTATTTATTTTCTAAAATGACTCTCAGATGGGTCAGAATGAGGCTGTTATTCCTGAGTTTTTGATTACTTTTTTGTGATTTACAGTTTATTTGCTGTACCATTTCTGTTGGACTTTTTAACAAGAGCCATTAAAAGAACAATACTCCATAAATTAGACAGACATTTATGTAATGTTATATCTGTGATGTATTATGTATTTATGTCTGGAACTCTTCTCAGTTTGCTCCTCATAAAACCCTTTTAATTATGATTTTTGAAACAATTGAATTATATCCTAGGACTCTAGTATAGTTAAACAACAGGGGTCTACTAATATGTGAATTCAGTTGTAACGGCGCCATCCAGTGGATGCAAATAATTCTTTTTATTTATGGTGGTTCCATCCACCCATCCCTCTAGAAACCTCTGTAGTCCAACTGGGGACTGTGGAGGCCAGTGGTATTTATTCTCATTTTCACAACTGTGGTAGAACTTCCGGTCAACATTCACACAACACGCATACACACATTACAGGAAATTTGGGAACGTCAATTAGCCTAATCTACATGTTTTTGGACTGTGGGAGGAAACCCACCAAGCACGGGGAGAACATGTAAACTCCATGCACACTGTAGAGGTGTAAGGTGTCAGTGCTAACCACTAAGTCACTGTGATAATTGTGTTACGTTATTAACAGTGCAGGGCCATATTTGGACATTTTTATTACTTTATCAATTTAAAGAAAGTTTGTTACTTATTAAAGGACAGATATTATCAGGCTATTTTGTCAAAACAAACATCTCATATCAGAAAATACATACAAGTACATACAGGTTGTTGTGGGCTCAGCCAACAGCAGTATTTTATTTTATTTCAAATTCTTATTATTTGTTTTATGGACACAATACTCATAGTCGGCCTAAAATGAATTAATCAGGTTATTTCTCTGTGGCACAGTGGCGTAGTGGTTAGCACTGTCGCCTTGCACCTCCAGGGTTTGGGTTTGTTTCCTGCCTAGGGATCTGTATCCATGGAGTTTGCATGTTCTCCCCGTGCGTGGTGGGTTTCCTCCAGATACTCCGGTTTCCTCCCACAGTCCAAAAACAGGCAGATTAGGCTAATTAACCTGTAGTGTACTCCTCCTCATGGATAGGCTCCAGGCCCTCTGCGATCTTGTATACAGGATAAAGTGGTATAGACGATGAGTGAGTGAGTTTATTTCTCAATTCTTGTTTTTACATGTGCTTATCCTGATGATATTTTCCTACTATATAAAGTTTTAAAGCTTTACACTTATAGCTAATTAAAGGTCCTCCCATTCCAGGTAAAAGATATATTCTACAGGAGCAAACTTATCGTACTACCCCAGTATCTTTGACTTTGTGACTTTGTGACTTTTCTCCTGTAGATGTGAATATTCTCACATGTACACCCTGAAGAACGTCCCAAACCAATATTCCTGTGCAGTATATGTTTACAGTATGTTTAAATTTGATAACAGTACAGTAACAACTGCAAGCAAATTGAGTCTATTTTGTTTTTACGCAGTGATGGAAAACAGTGTGCTGCTGTACTTCCTTATTCCATAAGATGGTGCTGTCACATTCCTCCTAGGTGCTGGATTTCAATGGGAATGATCTGAAAAGATGTGAAAAAAGGCAAAAAGAAATCATTATAGCACCCTAACACTCTTAGTTCTAACCTTATTTTATTCATTAAATTAATAAATAGGAGAATAGTTTATTTAGCAGTAACCTACATTTACTTTGTTTTTATGCAGTATCTTATATAAAGGATACAATTAAACAGAATTAATTTAACGTTTTATAAAGATCAAAGAGCATTTCATATAATTTTCCCAGTAATTCAGATTTGTATCTCTTTTCATTCAAATGTCTTTCAGCTGGTGTAGTGTGCAGTGATGGCCACTTTACAGTGTGACAACACATGTCATGTATTATAGTTCTCCCTGTGCATGGAATTAATTAGTTCTAGCCTATCTGGCTAAAGAGTTGTGCTATATGTCTTTTTAACAATATGCCCAGCCAGATTTTGCCCAAGCAATTTTTGAAGAATAAAGGGATCCATACTAACTACTTATTGTTATACAGCAATTTCACTGCATAAAATAACAAATTATTCTAATTATCTTGATTGTAAACATTTGAGAATGTCATTAAATCACTGAGCTTCACTTTTGTCTCAATACTTTTGGCCACCACTATATGCACGTTGTACCTTTTGTTTGTTGTGTGTAAGTGAATGCTGGACAGGAATGCAAATAAGGTAGAGGCAGTTGCATTAAGTTTACTGAGAGTACGTTGTAAAGTGGTAACCTGCAGTGCTGATACAGTAGGATTACACCCTAATAAATTAATTGACTATTTATTTTACTTCATTAAAATGAAAGACAATGGTCCAGAGATTTTTAAGGTAAATGTGAAATAATGCTATTTAATAGTATATTCAGTGGGAAACAGCTTATAAAAAATATAATGTATAAAACCACTGTCCACATGTATCTGCATGATTTTATGCATTGGCATAAGGAAGGTGTTTCTAATAAAGTAGATAGTGAATATATATTATATACTGTATATGTTTTTAGGAACAATAAATATTATTATTATTATTATTATTATTATTATTATTATTATTATAAGAAGAAGAATTCTTTTTGTTCCTAAAGACATATACTGTTTATAATAATAGTACACATACAGTACATAATATAATAATAACCTTAATTTATGTGCCAACTTGCAAATGTAGCATTAAATGCAGCTCAATGTGCATTACAAAAAGGAATACAGTAGACAAATAAGAAAAATACAACAGATAAAATAAAAGTAATGTAAAACACAATATTGCTTCACCATTCTTTTTACATTTCATATACTTCACTGGTTATTCTTTCTGCACAACATTAGTATTCACAGGCCATCTACAAGTAGCTTGGGTAACACACATTCCAGACACACAGTCCTACAGCCTATTCACTCCTGGCCTTTAACTCCAAAAGCAGGCCTGAATATCTATTTATACCCCTATGGCAATTATTTTGCCCTTTGACTTTATCTACTGTAACTGTAGACCTGAAGACTAAATGTCAAAAGGCACATTTAAAGAGTATTGAAACTACACTGTATGCCTCTTCTTTATATGCAAAAAAAATGTTCACTATGAACTGTTATTTAGGGTTAAATGAAACATTGCTGTTTATCTTTGGGGACTTTGGATATAACTGCTTAAATAAGCCTGGAATGTTTAGCAATATTTTAATAGATACTGCTAAATGAAACTATTGCTTTTAACCTATATTTTTTAAAACTGCAATGTCATGAGCATGTGCAAACATTGCATCATGATAAACTTTGTTCTGCCTCTGGTTTGTTGCCAGAGGCAGCAAACAAACTGAGTCCTGACTAGAAGCCAATATTTCTTAATAAAAAAAAAATTTCTGTTTCTTATCATGGTCATGCTTAATTTGAGCAATGATCAGCTGATTATTTTTTCATTCATAACATGGATCACATATGCCGAATGCCAGAAAAATCTTTACTGGGTACAAAAACCAAATTAGGCACTGCCCTATTGTCTACTGAATGTTAAAAAGTATTGTAAATGTACCCATTAGCCACCACTGTTAAACAGAACAACCTTATGTAGATGACATATCTCCAGACTTTGTAAATGCAAAACTTTTTATATTACTTTTCATGCATGCTGGGATTAGCAGCCATGTGGCCTGGCTTGTATCATAGGTGTAGCAAATAAACAAGTAATGACTGTATACTGCCAAAAAAAAAGGAATGTACTGTATGAGTGCTTGCAAACCTCACAGCACACTTCTAAGATGGTAATACAGCACTCGTAATCTCATCAATCTGAAGACTGAGAAGATGCTTTACAAGGACAGTGGGGCTTCAGAAATGTAGTTAACGCATACAGTATTAGTACAGTGGTATGAAAAGTAATGCTGTAACATAAACTATTTGCTCAGAGGAAAACTCTAGGTCTCAGTGGCACACCAGAAGAGTTGCAAATGAATGTGAATGAATTTCCCTCAGAAAAACTATATTTTACGTGCTCTATTAAATTACTGTATATTATAAGATCATTGGCAATGTGGGATTAGAATAATAGAATTTAAAAGCAGTCAGACAACCTGACCTGTATTTTTTGGCTTATTTGGTCCTGATATCATTGTCATTTGGACCCTAATTACATAAAAAACATAAATCATAGTGTAGCATAATTGATGTTCTTAATGATGATGTAAAATGGATAGGTCCGTCCATCTGAATATAAATAGCTATAAAGACAGAAACAAAAATATGAAAAACTTTAAATTTTCATGACAACAAATAATAGCACATCAGTTTTTTTTTTCAACTACCTAAATTCCAACTTAGTTCATAATTTCAGTAGTAATTGTAAATGATTCACTACAGAGATTCCTGACCATCTCTCACTTACTTGCTTTTAGTTCCACAAGACTTTGGAGTTTGGCTGTGCAGATTTGTGCTTATTTAGCTCAGGTGATGTCAGGTACTGTTAGATGTGAAGGTCTTAGGAACAGTCAGCATTCCAGTTCATCCCCAAAGTGTTCAGACAGTTTTAGGTCAGAGTTTTGTGCAGAAAACTCAAATTCTTCCACTACAACCTTAGACCTTGCTTTGTAATAACAATTCTGGTACATTGTCATGCTGAAACAAGGGAAATGCCCTGGTAGAGGAGGGGAAACCTAAGCCATGGAGTTCACAACTTAATACACAAGCACTTAATGGTATCATTACACTTAATGGTCCCAATCTTGAATAAAACACGGACGGGTAATCTAAATCAAACTAAACCAAATAAAATATAGTTAAACCTTGGATTCCGGAAGCGTGCTTGTATAACAAAACCTCTGTACATCAAAGTGAATTTCCCCATAAGAAATAATGGAAACTCGGACGATTCGTTCCACAGCCCAAAATATTCATATAAAAATAATTAATAAAAAATTTAAAGCAAAAATAAAACACACAGACACATGGACACACACAGACACCAGCTTGCAGACAAAGCCAGAGAGAGGAGGAGGAGGAGAAAGGGGGCTACTGTGTAAAATGACTCACAAACACACACACACAAAATAAAAAATGTTTACGTGCACACACGTGGTCACAGTGTTATAGTAAACAGTACATGTGTGCACGGATGGTGACTATATGAATGACGCATCCACACTGAGACCGAGAATGGGAGATGATTACCCACAATACTGCTTATATAAGACCTCACTTGTTCGAGTAGATCATCTTGCAAGACACTCGCAGACCAAGGTACTCCGAATCCACGACTCAGCGTATAGGAATTAGATGATCTGTTGTGGTAAACCCTAATAGGAACAAATAACAATTCTGGTGAAATGAAATGCTACTGCATACTAAGACATCCTATTCCAGGGATCTTCAATTCCAGTCCTGCAGAGCCATTGTCCAGTGTCATTTGTAATTCACCAACACCTAAACACACTCAATGACCCTAGTGATTATCAGATTAGTCGCATCACCTGTGTTTGAGTAGAAGAATCATCAAACTGTGTTGGACACTGGCCATTGGGGAATGGAGTTGAAGATCTCTGTGCAAAAGTGTGCTTCCAAATTTGTGGCAGGAATGTGTAGAGGAACCTCACATGGGTGTGATGTTCAGGTGTTCACAAATTAGTCCCACTTACCCATCATTTGCGCATGACACAAATATTAATTTTCAAAAAAAATTTGAATGTCAATATTATAAATTTCACAAATATCCAATTTTGCTTTACTGTTGGCATGACACAGGACTGATGGAAGGGCCCCCCTTCTCTTCTCCGGACAAGTTTTTTCCAGACACCCCAAACAGTCAGAGGGGATTCATCAGAGAAAATGACTTTACTCCAGTCCTCAGAAGGCCAATCCTGTACCTTTTGCAGAATATCAGTCTGTCACTGATGTTTTCCTGGAGTGGCTTCTTTGCTGCTCTTCTTGAAATCTATGAAAGTGATCGTCACCTTCAGTCGTGTGTCATGCTAGCAGTAGAGCATCCTGAGACCGTTCATGTGTGGGGTTGCTTCTCAGCCAAGGGAGTGGGCTCACTCACAATTGTGCCTAAGAACACAGCCATGGAAAAAGAATGAGACAAAAGCATTCTCTGAGAGCAACTTCTCCCAACCGTCCAACAACAGTTTGGTGTCGAACAATGCCTTTTCCATCATGATGGAGCACCTTGCCACAAGGTAAAGGTGATAACTACAGTAAGTGAACGAAACATTTAAATATTGGGTCAATGGCGAAAGAACACCACAGACCCTAATCTCACTGAGAACTTGTGGTCAATCTGGGTGGACAAAAAAAAAAAGTCAGAATGAGCATGGCAGGGCGAATTACAGAGGTTTAGAAAAAGAAGGGTCAGCACTGCAAATATTGACTTAATGTAGTTGTCAATAAAAGCCTTTGACACTTATGAAATACTTGCAGTTATACTTCAGTGTACCATAGTAACATCTGACAAAAAGATCTACCAACACTGAAGCAGGAGACTTTGTGAAAATGAATATTTGTGCCATTTTCAAAACTTTTGGCCATGTGGAAACTTGTGGACTTGTACTGTAGGTCTGCTTCTCCTTTAAATACTGCAGTGGGGCGGGACAGGGCGAACTAGCCGAGCGAGTGAGTGAGTGTACGTGAGGGAGCGTGGGGAGGGTTACATGCGCTACATCCCGATTGGCACCCGGATCACACAGGCGAACTTGTCGGGCGAAATGGTGAAAATCAGTGTTGTCAAGACAAACGCGTACAGCGACCAAAAGCCAGGAACCAGCGGCTTGAGGAAGAGGGTGACCGTGTTCCAGCAGAACCCGCATTATGCCGAGAATTTCATCCAGAGCACTATTTCTGCCATCGAGCCCTCTCAGAGACAGGGGGGCACTCTGGTGGTGGGAGGAGACGGACGATTTTTCATGAAAGATGCCATTCAGCTGATCGTACAAATTGCTGCGGCCAATGGGGTTAGTAACTTTGGGTGATTGAATGATTTGTGTATAATTTTTTTGTGCATTGCATTTGGACATGCATTTTTATTTTGCATGCATCTCTGTGGAAGAGTGTCTCTTTCGCAAGCATCAATGTTACTGTTACTTCATTTATGTCATTTTGCACTACTTTTGCAACACATCCGGCGGCTCATGCTATTTTCTTATGGCTGCCAGCAACATGAAATGCTTTCACACACACAGCTAGTGGGCTCATTTGTACTGAATGACCTCTGAATGATCTTTCCGGAGAGGTCTCACAGGCAAAGGGACACCTCTGACATTTCGAGGCTTTGCTAAATGAGAAAGGTGCGTCTCGTGTTTCCTCTAGGCGACTCGTGCAACTAGAACCTCTCTTTGAAACATTGTTGCAATTTAGGAAGTGTATTTGCAACGATGTACCGTTTTCGAAATGCCTCCACAGTCCCTATGTTTGCGCACTATAAAGGGTAAGAAGTAACACATTGGGTAGTGTGCTATGTGTTGTAGGGAGCCTTTTGAGATTGAACCAGAACGGAGCTCACGCTTCCGTAGTTGGTGAGAGTTGCTGCTGCGCATGCGCAAAGGAGGTGTGCCTGCTGTCACGTTGCCACCCATATACAAACTCTATGTACTTCAAATCCTGTGTATACAGAATAAAGCGGTACAGATGATGATATGAGACAATACTACTTTTTGGACATGAATAAAACATAAATCCATTTTTAAAAAACTTCCCCATTTTTTTCTTTTTAACTTCTTAAACGTTTAACTATTTGAAATGTGAGTTTTTTTTTTTCTTCATTATCCTCTTTTGTAAGACTCTCTATATCCTTCAGCATGCTTCTGAAAAGTAATATATTATGACATGCTATCTTTTCATGTGACAGTTTATTTTATTTATTTGTGTTGCTGAAACATGTAATATTGTCAATGTCATCTTGTGCTTAAATCCCATACATTCAGGATCATTGTGTGAACTTCATTCCTAAATTCTCTCACTCTTCCTGTTTCAGATTGGCCGACTGGTTATCGGTCAGAATGGGATAATGTCTACGCCTGCTGTTTCCTGTGTGATCCGCAAATTAAAAGCTGTCGGAGGAATCATTCTAACAGCCAGCCACAATCCTGGTGGCCCCAGTGGGGACTTTGGCATCAAGTATAACATCTCCAATGGAGGTACAAGATGCTTGGATATGGGGCGTACACATCTTATAATTTAAAGTGGCACTCTTTCTGATAGCATGGTCTAATTTCTAGTTTGGGTTTGACCATTTTTAGTATCTGAATCCTACTGTTATGTGGTCCAGTAAACTGGCTAATTTTGGAGGGGTACCCTAAGTTACATTTTTAATCCTTTTAACCAACTGCATCATTAAGGTTCATTGCAGATATTGTAGCTGTTCACTAGAGCTCATTTGTGTTTGATCATGGTCCATTATGGAGGGGTGGACAGATCATATATTATTTAGTATTATCACAAAGTAAAAGCTTGAGTATGTCACCCAGTTCCATGTTTGGCTGCCTAGAATCCTAATCAGCTTTCCTTAAAAGTGAAAATGATATATATGATTATTTTTCTATTTAAGCGAAATTGTGGCACATTCATCTTCATTTTCTCTCCCTATATATTCGTTCATGAGGTAACTCATGTGTGGTAGCAGACTATATTACGGTTTTGCACCCGAACTTTATTTTTCTTAGTTGCATAATTGTTTCGACATACACTACCTGCAAATTCCAGAGTCAAAAATATGAACATCAAATAAGCTACTAATTAGAATCTGTTTATAATAATCATAATAATAATTAAAATCAAATAAAATGTTATAACAAGATATTGCAACGTCCATGATATTACAGATTTTTTTTAATTACACTTTCTAGCCTGTAAAATTTGTCCTTCCAGGACCTGCACCAGAGGGCATTACTAACAAAATCTTTGACATCAGCAAAAGCCTCCAAGAATACCACATCTGCCCAGAGCTCAAGGTGGATTTGTCTGCTATTGGGAAACAGACCTTTGAAGTTGAAACTTTAAAGTCATTCACAGGTGAAATCTCAAATCCACATAAATTCACATTCCTATGGTTTATTTTTATGGTTATTTCAGCAGGTTTTTTTTGTTTGTTTGTTTGTTTTTTAATCTCTGTTTGACATTTTTTTCCTCTGATCTGATATAGTGGAGATCGTGGACTCCGTGGAGTCATACGCAGAAATGCTCAGGGACATCTTTGACTTTGCTGCACTGAAGGAGTTACTGTCTGGACCTAATCGCATCAATGTCCGGTTAGACGCAATGCATGGAGGTGAGGCCTCAAAGAACTGTGTAGAATGAAATAGACTGTTACTTACAGTAAAATAGTTTTATTACAGTGAATATAAAATTTGTATAGAAATGTTACAGTACATTGAATAGAATGAGGTTCACTACACTAAATGAATAGAATAGCGTTGCTGTACAGTATTATACTAGAGTCATCTTTGAAAGTACTGGAACAGTGGGGTCAATTCTTTTGTTTTTACTGTACAACTGAATACATTTGGGTTCGAGATCAATAGATAAACTTTAGATTAGGATTTCAGCCTCTGAGTGTCTTGCTTTACTCCTATAGACACCTTTCCTGTCTTGGTGTTGGTTTATCCTATTTTAACAACAAATTTAGTCTTTTTTGAGACTAAAAAAGGAGTAGGCGTTCAGAGGTATCAGTTGCTTCAACAATTACTCTAGCAGGGCACATCTTGGGAGCAAGCTTTCAATCACATTCACAATATATTTGATCACCTAAAAACTAGGTAGGTTGAAACAAAGGGTGACGCCTGAATAACACCTGAATAAAGTTCTGCATTATAAACTAATAGAATTCATTTATTGTGCAAATGTAAAATATAGAGCTTTATTAAGGTAAAAGTCGGATATAATAGAGCTCCAAAACAGTTAAATGGAGTAGAATAGCTTTAGGTTACAGTGCAATAGCTTAAAATAGAATTTCGCTGTAGTGCAGTTGAAAAGTATAAAACAGTCAAATGTATACAACCTTTTTGCTCATGCGTAGTGGCTGATGAGAATGTTTTCCATTTATGTTTTCGTTGTTCCTGATAGTGGTGGGCCCTTACGTAAAGAAGATTGTGTGTGAGGAGTTGGGCTCCCCTGCCAACTCCGCTGTTAACTGTGTGCCCTCTGAGGACTTTGGGGGTCACCACCCAGACCCTAACTTGACCTATGCTGCTGACCTGGTCAAAGCGATGAAGGGAGGCGAATATGACTTTGGAGCAGCTTTTGATGGTGATGGCGTATGTACATGCTTCAATGTCCAATCTTGTTCTTTCTATATTAGGGGTGCACAATATTACCTGAATCATATTAAATATATTAATGCCGAATGATGCGAAGTACCTTTCAATATAGATTGTGACCTTGTCGTGTGTCATGATAAAACACTAGCCAGTCTTAACTTAAATCAAATTTGACCTGGATTATCTGAGATAATCAGTGAGGCCTTGTAACAAGCCGAATGTCTCATTTCACATGGAAAGACATAAGGATTCAGATAAACCGAGGTTTGTTCAGTAGAAGATTACTTCTGAATAAGTATCAGGAACAAAATATCAATATTATAATCATTATTTCTAACCGATGTTTTGCATCCTTACTATATAAACACACACATGGGTGTCATATTAAATGGAAAAACTAATTTAAAATGTCTTTTTAAGACACGCCACCAGTTTCAAATGGTTTGCCATGAATTCCACTAATCTCTGGATCTTTACCAGAGGAATAAACATTTTTTTTATGAGTTATGAACATCTCAAGTGAACATTTTAGAGCTGATAGCATTCCTACACTCAACTACAATTTGTTAACATATTTACATATGTACAAATGTATATTAAAACCTAACTTCTACATTTATTAATGATAGGAAAAAGAAATAAAACACAACAAAGTGTGAATAAATAATCCATAAGTGGGTGGTATGATGTGACGCAACATGAACCAGAGTAATTGTTACCACTCCAGAGTTAATTAGTATCAAATAAAAGCACAACCTCAATTGAACTGTTCTTCATAGACAACAGGTTACCATTTTTTTTTTTTTACATTATATGTTTTATCTATTTATAGATATGTTCAAATTTAAGATTCAAAGAACTTTATTTATCGTGAAGGGAAATTGCTTCAAAATATGTATGTGTATATGTACATTAATAAATATGTGGATGTCTACAAAACAAGTCAGGTTCTATTACTAGGGAAGGCGGAAAAAACCTCTCTTAAGCAGGAAAATAAAATTAGTTACCTAGTTTTCGTCATTTAACATCCCAATTACTGTGAGATCAACGATCATTTGTTGACGAAATCCTTTTTTATGAAATGTACAGTTGGTCAGTGTTTAGCCGTGAAGAACCATATAGCTATTTCTAGTAAGGATTATACCATTATTTCACTCACCTCTAAATTGCCTTGTACACTGTTATATAGATTTCAGTTGTTTTTTCTTAATATCTAATGATGACTACATCTGATACATCCATTCATGTTCTGCTTTTTGTTTTAGGATCGTAACATGATTCTTGGTAAGCATGGGTTCTTCGTAAACCCATCGGACTCTGTAGCAGTGATCGGTGCCAACATCACCTGCATCCCGTATTTCCAGAAAACTGGTGTTAAAGGTCTGGCACGCAGCATGCCCACCAGTGGTGCCCTGGACAAGTAAGACCAGCCTGCTTTGTTTAACACTAACCATTGTACTGTATAAGTAACTGAATTACAGTTAAAGCACTGCAGATGTTCTTCTAATCATACATTTCAGGCCATGACTCTAGAGTGATATTTGTCCTTACCTGAATATTGGTTGGTTGTGTGGCAGTGTGGCCAAAGCTTTGAAGATGCAGCTGTATGAAACACCCACAGGCTGGAAGTTCTTTGGGAACCTGATGGATGCTGGGAAACTGTCTCTGTGTGGGGAGGAGAGCTTTGGCACGGGTGAGCGGAATCCACAAATCTATGTAATTTGGCTGAAAAAAAGAAAAAAAAGATTTGGAGGCAGATGTGCTCTACATGCTTGAACCTAAATGCGTCAACAAATCAGACACTCATTCATTCATACTTCTGATTAATGGGCAATCTCACCCAGTTAAACATTCATTTATAGAACACACAGATGAACAGTTTTATCAATAATGTACAGGTATAAAGCGCGATCAACATTTAGTAGGAGGATATTACATTACACTGACTGATGATTAGATGTGGTCATGTGCTATGTAACAGACTACATATAGTGCTTGCTGTCACTCAGTCATAGTAAAAAAGACCCAAGTGTAACATGGAACATTGTACAAAGCCGTGCTCAGTATCGTAATAGATGTTATTTAGTCATAGTTCATCAAAGAACACAAAGCCTGGTCAATTTTGGAGTGAAATGCGTCATTATTCATCATATAGTCATTATGAGTCATATTGGTAGTCTGAGCTAAATCATCATTTGATACTCTCCACATGACCCCAAGAGAGTATCACATGTAGTATTTAGCTGTGCATTTCAGAGTTTTTCAGAAATTTCAGTAAGTACTTTTCTGTTTACAGATTTTAATGTAAATGTACAGTAAAATGTGAACCTTATGTAAAATCTTGTTCTTTTTGCCAAGGCCGTGTTATAATGTGATATTTATTTTATTATTATTATTATCCACAACTCTTTAAATCCCTTACATTATAACATAATATTATATTGGCTCGAATAAATTAGTTTAATGCTTAATATGTATCTGCCATGAAATAGCCTGAGAAGCAGTAAAATGTATTGAAATATACAATGCATTAAGCAAGTATATGAAAATATATTGGATATACTGTATAATTGTATATGTTAAGATTACAATTAGCTGGCTGGCTGGTGGCTAAGTGGTTAGCACTGTCGCATCGCACCTCCAGGGTCGAGGATTCGATTTCTGCCTCAGGGTCGAGGTGGAGTTTGCATGGTCTCCCCGTGCTTGGTGGGTTTCCTCTGGGTACTCCGGTTTCCTCCCATGATCCAAAGACATGCTGATTAGGGTAACTGTCGTTCCCAAATTGCCTGTAGTGTGCGTGTGCGTGTGTGCGTGTGTGTGTGTGCGCGTGTGTGTGTGTCCTGTAATGGATTGGCACCCTGTCCAGGGTGTAACACCAGCCATACAGCAGTATAGACGATGACTGAATGAGAGAGTGAGTGAGATTACAATTCGCCAAATATAGGATTGTTAAACATGTGTTCACTGAAAGTTTAACATTTGTCCAATTGGAAGATAACTTTGTTTCTTTCAAGAAATAAAATCAGAAAATTTGCAAAATGATCTGCCAGTAGAACATGAAAATGTTCTAGAGACTGAAATACAATACAAGTCTAGAAATAGGGTTAGGAAAGACTAGATAGATTAGACCCTATTTTAAGAGATTGTGACTTGCTAAAAAGTTAATGTATCTAATTATTTATTTATTTTTTGCATTGAGAGGCTTGTTCGCTCTCATTTAGAAAATCCCAGTCTTGGACTTTACCCTTTAGTTGGTTTGGTTAATGAGTTTTTGTACATGGTCACAGTTTGCCCTCACTCTGACTCTGCAGATCTTTTTGTCTTTAAGGGTCTGATCATATCCGGGAGAAAGACGGCCTCTGGGCTGTGCTCGCTTGGCTGTCTATTGTTGCCAGCCGTAAGCAGAGTGTAGAGGACATCTTGAAAGAACACTGGCAGAAGTTTGGTAGGAACTTCTTCACAAGGTGACTGAGCCATAACAATATTTTCTTCTATTGCTAAAGCTCATATGAGTGATGAGTGTATGTCTCTACACTGTGTCTTCAGGACAGAACCAGTACAAACCTCGATCCAGATAAAATAGTTAATGACAATGAGTGAATTATTGTGTGTTTGTGTATGTTTAGAAATTTAGACATTTCTACAGATTGATGCCCTCTAGTGGTGGAATTGATAAACAGACCATTAACATTCTGCATTTTGTCCTGCATTCTCATTCTATGTATAGAACAGGAACAAAAGTGTTCCACTGTCAGAATCGTTAATCTGTGTGATAACCAAACCAGCTTACAGTATATGTAGGATGTAAACAGAAACCTGTTTATTAATGTATTTTCATTTAAATCCATTAACACTTATGGTGTTTTCCTCTTGGCTCTGTGTAGATATGATTACGAGGAGGTCGACTCGGATGCCGCTAATAAGATGATTGCTGCCCTCCAGGAGACTATGTTTGATAAAGCTTTTGTTGGGCAGAAGTTCTCCTCAGGGGATAAAACATATGAGGTGGAGAAAGCTGATAACTTTGAATATACTGATCCAGTGGATGGCAGTGTCTCCAAAGGACAGGTAGGCTGAAGAGCTGGGTCAGGAGAACATTTAATGTAATAACCAAAAAAGATAAATCTATTATACAGTCCCATGTAGTTTGTTAAACTACGACATTGATATTAATATTGCACAATATTTCACTGTGGGTAGCGTAGCTGTGCAGTATGGAACCTGGTGACGTGGTAATGCCACCTGCTCTGCCACCATGCGTTCCTGTCTAAACTAATGATGTGCTTTCTTATCACATATCGAAACATGATCAAACCATTACTGATATAAAAAAAATAATTAAATAGCGAAAGGAATTTTTATATTTCCCAAAACCATAGCGGCCACTATTTTCCACTTTCCAGGGACTGAGGATCATCTTTAGCGATGGTTCACGAATCATCTTCCGTCTCAGCGGGACAGGCAGTGCTGGTGCAACCATCAGACTTTACATAGATAGCTATGAGAAGGATCCTCAGAAGATCTATCAGGACCCTCAGGTAAACACTGGAGCAGAGCAAGACAAACAGTCTTGCTGTTAAACGCACTATACAAATAAAATAAAATTGAAATTGATACACCGTCCTAGAAATGAGTTTAACAGATTCTGTTGTATGTTCTATGATATTGGGTGTGATATTACGACTTATTTACAGCATTAACATTCATACAATTTGGATGTTGGGATTTTTATATGATTTAATATTAAAGTGTATGGCGGCACGGTGGCGTAGTGATTAGCACTGTCGCCTTGGCACCTCCAGAGTCCGGGTTCGAATCCCGCCTCAGGGTCTGTGTGCTTGGAGTTTGCATGTCCTCCCTGTACTTGGTGGGTTTCCTCATGGTACTCCGGTTTCCTCCCGCATGTCCCACAGACATGCAAATTAGGCTAATCGACATTCCCAAATTGGCCATAGTGTGTTAATGAACTTGTGAATGTTGACCGAAGGTGCTACCACAGTCGTAAAATGGGAATAAATACAACGGTAATCACAGTTGGCCTCCACGGTCCCTAGCTGGACTACATGGATGGATGAATTAAAGTATATACGACCGAGTTTTTGCCAAATCTCATCCTATCTAAGTTTCTTATCCTATCTGTCAATCTGAGAAGCATTTCTTGGGAATCCGTTCATTTTTTAAAAAAAAAATTTTTTAATCAACCTAGACAATCTGATTGTATAAATTTGAAACATGCTATATATGAGTCTGTCCTTTAAGTGACTGCTCACAAACATCTGGATGATGATGATGATGATGATGATGATGATGATGACGACGAAAACTGTGGCAGAATCCTAATAGCACCTGCAGCAGGTGTGGCCCTGCACTCTGAGATCTTCTTTGAGTAGAATTATATCTGATCAGGCTGATGAGAGGACAATTAACCTGTCTGAAAGAATCAGCATCAAAAGTAATCACTGTAAATGGAGACTCGCAGAACTGGGTCATGCTTTTATTTTTCAGTTACTGCAGCTGCCTCGGTTTCTCATTTAATACCAGGGCTTAACCTGCAATCTAAGAATGAATGTAAAGGGCAGTTAAACAGGAAAAGGACCAGAGCAAGGACGTGATAAAACCACAAAACTCACTCCAGAGTGAGATGAGGAGAATAAAATGGGACATGTTTTAGATTTCTGGAGTTTGTTCAGGACATTTTAAATGATGTGTTACTCACTCACTCACTCACTGCATGTTATTTGTCTTTATCAGGTCATGCTTGCACCATTGGTGGACATTGCTCTGAGGATCTCAAAGCTCCAAGAGAAGACCGGCCGTAGTGCCCCTACCGTCATCACATAATCAATCACCTTACATGCCTAACTCACCTTCTTGGTCTGGCTCTCTCACCTCAGGTCACACCAGCCAGAAATACCTAGCTCTGTATCCATTACCCATCTACCCTGGTGAATAATGCTGTCCTCTTTCCATGTCTGTCCTAATCATGTTTCCCTTTATCAACAAATGTTGTGCAAGTGCAATAAAAAGTCTTTATTTAATATGGGTACGTGAAGAAAAGATCATGTTACATTGCAATATCATGCACTTGGAGTAGTGTGTACATGTGTAATAATAGTTGAATGTCCCAATTAAAGCCACGTGCTATCAATTTTGTCTTTTTTTGGGGGGTGGGGGGACAATTGCATTTATCTTGAATAGTTGTTCATAAAGTTAAATAAAAGAGGTCTTCAATGACTGAGTGTTTAGCCCTTATAACCTTAAAAAAAAAATTTTTTTTTAAAGAGTGTCAATGTTAAATCTCACAAAAGAAAACATGAATGTAATTATTTAGGAAACATTTTTTAAACCCATCTTATGCATTAATATTTAATTTTTAAAGTCTTCTTAGGTGACAGCATGCATTGTGCATTTAGATAAGTAACAAAGTTCAACTTCTAAGCCCAGAATTGAAGAAAATGTGGTTAACCATCATACCAGTAGCACTAAGGGCATTTTTAAATAGAATTTGGGTAACAGGGTCAGTAATCTGGAGGGTAATTTTCTATTACCCATATTCTTCAAGAAATCTATATGTATGCTAGTCAAGTAATGGCAGGAATATACTGTATATGTGACAAATAAAGGCTTAACTTAATAATTACTCAGTAGGAAAAAAATCAATTCACTGAAAGGGAAAAAGACAGTGTCAGTCCTCTTAAACTGATTTCATATTTTTACGACAACTGAACTACAAAATATTACGTATAATAAAACTGTAAA
>JAQMYL010000036.1:9167484-9181248 GCA_030014365.1 Clarias pachynema
CATGCACACAGAGACGGGAATCGAGCCTGGCCGGGAATCGAACCCGGACCCTGGAGGTGCAAGGCGACAGTGCTTGCATAAAATCAGATGTCTTTTAATGCTTAAATGATTCATAAGTCACTGTGTGGCTTAACAAACAAAAAACATTACTCTGAAACTGGTCAGGTACAGGTACAGGGAGTATGAGAGCCAAAAAAGTCCTTCAGGACGCCTGGAGAACTATTATTCAAGACGATATTAAAAATACAAGACAGTCTGGCTCTTTGGAAGCTAAATATGAAGTTTTACTGTCCTGGTACTGTATATCTCAAGTATTTGCTTTGATTCATAAATCTTGTACTGGGGTGCAAGATTTATTTTCCTCCTGGTTTTCCAGTTTCCTTCTCCTCCCAGAAAAGTACCAGTCGGTGGAATGAATACTACGTGTGCGTATCGCACCATGTTTCTGGGATATCTCTAACTATTCACAAGCAGACTAATAACGATTCCGAATAGTAATGACTTGACTCAAATCAATTCTTACCATTAATGAAATGCACAATGTGCTCTTAGGAACCTGCTTATACATTATTAATAATACAATTGTATTTGCACCCTTCGAAATCATTTGCAGCTGTTACTACCCTCAATGATCTCCTGAGAGAAACAAACTCTTCTGTCTGAGTATATACAATGAGTATAATGTAAAGAGCAAGTGGAGGATGTACAAAAACAAACTTCCTTTACAGGATCTCACTTATGTTTCCTCCAGGCCCTACCTAGTGTCTAAACCTTCCAAGTACTGCTTACAGCCCATTTATTTACTCATTATGACTTTTCAGCAAAACTTATGTTCCATGTTTGTAGCACATGCATGCATGTAAAACATCCCTCATCTTACACAACACTTTGCTGTCCCCTTCCTGCCTTCATTTCTCAATGAAATCTGCTGAAAGGTGTCACAAGGCTTGGCTTTGATCGCAGTCTAAGGTTAGCATGTGTCAAAAGGCTGATGCACAGCGAGGAAATGAGAGACGAACTTTGGGTTTGCAGAACCAGCTCATACCGTGACTTCAAAAGGTGATCACTCAGAACCCTTTTCTCTGCTGTCGACATGACACAAATGAACAGAAACAGGTCAGAATGCGAGACCCCGAGCTTGTAAATTGCTACCATTCTCTGTACAGTCCCTACAGTCCTGCAGTGCTTTAAAGTGGAAACGGGGGGTATGCTGACTTTCATAAAACGTGAAGACACCGGCTTTAAATCCACATAAATCATCGCGGGAGAAGCTTCCAGATGTGAATCGGACCGATGGATTTAGAGAGCACTGTTATAATAGATGTTGAAATGTAAGGGAGGAATTTTAAAGATGTGCATGTGTATAAATTGAAACAAACTGCCATATTGCGTGATCATATTCTCACGTGTTAGTGGCAATGCCTAGTAAAGTAAGAATGAGAATATGACTAAAATTATCAAAAGAAAAATCTACTTAATCTTTCAGTTACAATCTGGTCTAACTCAGAAACCTACAGTCAGTGGTCATTTTATTAGGTACATCAATCATGTGTCTAGTTTCAAAGTAATTCTTATAAGCACAGTGGCTTAGTGGTTAGCACTGTCGCCTCACACCTCAAGGGGCCAGGTTCGGTTCCCGGCTAAGGGTCTGTGTCATGATTTGGGAGAACATGCAAACTTATACAAGATAAAGCGGTATAGACAATCAGTGAGGGAGACGATAAATCCCACCACAGGTTACTTTGTAAATGTATCATTAAAATCTGTAATTTTCTCTCTTCTATCCTGTCCATTAAGACAGGGACCACTATAGACTTTATTTGGGTTGTGGAACATCTCAGTACAGCAGTGGAACCATCATGGTAGCTCCTGGAATAGGTTTTTAGCTCTCTACACTTACTGACTCTTTATTATGCACACCGACCGTGTTGGTCCAACTTTATATATGTAGAATTTTAAACTGTACTTTATCACCATGACCAGTGTGTGTGTGTTTTAATCACATAACTGTTAATGGTTGAATAATTTTATATTACTGGCCAGTTTCTCAACCTAAGATGTGAGAATACAGCGATCCCAAATGATTTAATTGATAATTTTTTTAATAAAAAATGTCATCTACTCCTCATGCCAAGTCATCATTTACAACATGTTCATAGTGAACATAGAAAATTCCAGCCCCATCCTCAGAATCTACAAAGACCCACATAGTGCTTATAAAATGACTGACAGGAGGTGCATCCAAACACAAGCAAGCACTGCAGACCAGACATCAGTTTTCCACACAAGTTTTCGCTGATATTACTGTATATAGGCCACTTTTGTTATAGTTAAAGTTATATACTTTGTATATAGTATAGTGCACTTTTATACAGTACCTGCACTTTATGTTGTCCTTTAGCTGTTTTTTTGTTTTTTGTATAGTTATTAGATAGTTTTGTTAATTTATGGTGTTAATGATGTCTTAGCTAGTCAGCTAATTAGAAGTCGTAGCAAGTTAGTTTACAGTTTAAATTGTTTATTTATGTTGTTAATTCATGTTGTATGGAGCACTTTAGTCCTGGAGGAATGTTGTTTCGTTTCATTGTGTACTGAACTGTATATGGTTGAAATGACAATAAAAACCTACCTGACCTGACTTGACTTTTGTTAATACTACAGCTTTATTCATTGCTTTCTTTTATATCATGTTCTACATATCTTTCAGGTTATTTGTACAAGCAATGAAAATTCATTATTTCATTAATTTATCTTCTATACTACTTCTATTCTTACTATCCCAGAAGACTTTGAGCACAATCCATGACAGAACACGATCACTCACACACACACACACACACACACATGGGAATGGAACCCCCGACTCAGGATATGCCAGGCCACAGTGCTAACCATAATAATAACAATAATACATTTTATTTATAATGTACTTTCTATTTGAAGCAAATCTCAAAGTGCTACAAATTAATTCGACCTGAAAGCTCTGATAAAAAGATAAGTTTAAAGTATGCCAGCATGCCACCAAGCGATGAATAATAAAAAAAAAATACTAGCACTCCTTTAATGCTGATAACAGGGTTTACTCTGTGAAACTCCCTGGGTTCATGGTGGCTCAGCTCATTATCACCTTGCACCCCTAGGGTTGGGGGGGGGTTTGAATCTTCGAATCTCACCTCTGCTGTGTGCATAGTAGAGTCTGCATGGTCACTTCTTGGGTTTAATCCAGGTACTCTAGTTTTCTACTCACAGTCTAAAGACATGAGCTGGAGGATGAATGTTTTCAAATTGGCCGTACTGTGTGTGTGTGTGTTGAGTTTGCGCCATCCCTGCATTGGGTTGGGATCCCATCCACGAAGTCCCGGGCTAAATAGGCCATCTAAAAAATAAAATAAAAAAGTGATGAAACTTCTAGTTAGTAACCTAGTAACCCACTCACTCATTGTGTATACCACTTGTCCTGTATATCCTCCTATACCAGGAAACTTAAGGCATGAGGCACTTATGCACACACTACAGGCAATTTTTGGAACATGCCAATCAGCTTTCTCTGCATGTCTTTGGACTGAGTGAGGAAACCAGAGTACCCGGAGGAAACCCACCAAGCACATAAAAGCATGCACACAGACCCGAAGCAGGAATCGAGCCCTCGACCCTGGAGGTCCAAGGCAACAGTCCTAACCACTACGCCACATCCTATTAAATGAGTATAAGGATGGAAACTTCACAGCACTTTTTTAAGTCGCTCTGAATAAAAGTGTCTGCCAAATGCCTAAATGTAAATGAATGGTGGGGAAATTTCCTCACTCAAACAAAGGACGTGATGCAGGTCATATCCGATTTCCAGCAGCAGGTGGCGACACACACACTGTTGTATGGAGCGCATGGCTTCAGCTCGGGGGGCCTAGATAGTACGTGAAGTAAGTGTGTGTGTGGAGTTTTGGCTTGTATGCTGGATAGTGCAGGCGTCAGTGAGGGGGGTGAAAGTAGAGTCCAACTCCTAAACACTCACAAGAGTGAAGGAGAGGGAGAGAGAGAGAGCGCGAGCGCAGGAGACTAACCACGCGCGCGTAAAGAGCCTCCAAAGAGTTGTTGCACTTTCCAGAAGTCCTGAAGCGTTTTGCAGTGGATGTACAGGCATGTCGCCGGAGCACGAGCGCGGAGGAAGGTGGTGGCCGAGGCGGACAGCGCGGCGATGCCAACAACAACACCAGCAGCAACAATACCGCCGCTGCGTCCTGCACTTCATCACGATTCTCCTGAGCAGCTGCGTCACGCGCACTGCCGCCGGTAAGAGCCTCGCTCTACTGTTACTCATCATCATCATCATCTGCTGCGGCTGGGAGTTCCAAATGGGAAAACTTTAGGATGCGATTATTAAAAAGCAATCTCATGCGTTGTGTCAAATCCGGGTCTGTCTAAATGGAGAAAGAGAGAGAGAGAGAGAGTGTGTCCAGGCTGTTCCAGGCTTTGTGCATGCGAAAAAACACACAAGAAAAGGGCCAACATTGCAAACTTATTCATTTCTCTATTATAAATAAAATATAACATTTATTATTATTGATAGGTTAGTCAGATATTAAGGTCACGTGGCCTTCCTTAAAAGGTACAACGCAGGTGAAAAGTCTTAACACCTAATTAAAATTAAATCATTTTAATTCTTTTTTTGGCAGCAGAATTTGTTCATATTTACGAGATCTGTTGATTGTCTTCGTTCATTTCATAAAAGCGCGTCTTCATGTTTTAAATTGTATTTTAATCAGAAGCGTCTTTTTCTATCTCTCTATGAGCGCGCGCGCTGGCGTCAGACAGACTGAAAACCTCGCGTGCGCTAATCTAATCATCATCTTCTACTAGTGTCCGCAGGGGGACGAAAACTTTCACTCACTATGCGTTTCATTACATGTATACAAAATTTCATATATGTCCAATCGTGTCTAATAAAAAATCCCTGATATTTAAGTTGTACAAAATATTTATTTTATGATTATTTATTTTTATGTCCTTCATTGACTTACATTATTTTTACTTTGGTCATCAACAATGCCATAAATCTCTGTCAGTGAACTTAAGTTTCAGTTAACAGCATTTTTTTTTTAGTAAAACCCTTATCATCTAAGTTTGATTAATCATGCATTTCTCTTATTAAGAACTGTTGTGACTGTGGTGGCTTTGTGTCTGTGTGATGCCACATGATGTAGCAGCAGAAAACTCCTAATTTCTTTTCAAGAATCACAAAAAATACATCATCAAACCAGGAAAAAGAAAACCTTGCTAAGTACATCACAAACAGTTCAGTGTAAACATGTTTAATGTGTTTCAGTATGGACTTGTGTAGGCAGGTTCGATTCACACCTCAGGTCTGTGTGTGTGTAGCTTGCACGTTCTCCCCATGCTTGGTGGGTTTCCTCCAGGTACTTTGGTTTTCCTACAACAGTCCAAAGACATGTCCAAAGAACACTAAGTCTCCTGGGATAGGCTGCCGCAATCCTGTACACAGGATAAAGCGGTAGAGGCGATGAGGGAGTGAGTAATAGCGAGTGTAGGCCATGGACTGATATGTGTGCTTGTGTGTGTGCGTTAAAGATTCATATACACATACAGATAATAAACTGTGTGTGTGAATTTATGGGTAATGAGAGTGAGTTTAGTGCCAGCAGCCGAGGTACAAGCCCGATGCTGTTTTGTCGGAGCAAGGCCCCTTAGAATGCTTCAGAGACTAAATTCATGATATAAGTGAGAGTTTGTTGAGGTGAACAAGCTTTTCCAAAACCTTCAATCTTTAAGATTAATGTCTAAATTTGTTCGATTTCAGTGCCTTAACATGCCTTAATTTCTTACCTGACCCTACCGTTGCCCTATAGGCATCTTACTATATATATTGACTGAACATTGATCCTTAAATCAAATTGGAGCCCATGCTGGTTTTGCCTCTTCATAGAATGACAATGGAACTCTTTAATGGCAATGAACGTGTGTGTGTCAGCATCTTGGGGTGTATTCTCACTGGGAACGATTGTTCCGTTCCGTTCCGTTCCCGAGCACGATTTCACCCCCTCACTAATCCCTCCGCAGGTCTGCGTGCATATTGTAACATCGGTTCCGATCCCGGGCACACATGCGTATTTACACAACCCGGAAACAGTAGGTGGCGGGAGAGAGGTAGTTGGTTTTTCTGCTGTCCAAAAGGAGAAAGAAGAAGAAACCGCAAGCCATAAACTGTTACACCTGTTAATGCTCCGTGTGGGTGGTTTATTTTTTGTGACAAAATCAACAGCGCTCTGAACAACATTCCTACTGACACATCTATCGCACGGCTCAGAGGGTGAAATGAGCGTGCGCTGCGCGGATACGACACGAGGCACTGAGGAATGATTTTAAAACTCTACTCTGTAAGGTGAGGAACCAGCTTCTGTCTACATTCTCTTCTGATTTCCACAGTGACATTAAAAAAAGTGCTCATTAAACATTCATTTCTTTGGTCATAGCACAAGAGCATTATTTATTTTAGTATTTAGTTTTTTTTAATATATAAAAAATAGTGTTTATGTACACCATAAATTAATCATACAAATGTAAAGAATAAATAAATAAATGAAATAAATACAGTTAAGTACAGTGAAATACAAGAAATGCTACAAATAAATATAATGCATGCTATAAAGTTTAACGAATAGCATAGATGCATATAATAAATACCTAATCATGTACTTCTGTTCTCCCCAGGATCATCTGGGTTCAAGAGAGGTCTGGTGTGTGATGGAAGCATGTCCTTGTGACCTGGAGAGACCAGGAATGGCTGCCAAATTTTCCTATCAAGAAGACATAAACATTCCTATAAGAGAGATGCTTGTGCTCTTTTTTGCCTTACCTTGTTGAGTGTAGCTTTTCAAACTTAGCTGATGTGCTGAAACTATTGAATCTGAAACCTCACCATGCATCAATGCTTTGTGTTTAATATGTTTTGTGTGCAGTGCGTATACTGTATTTTTGAAAATAAATGCATCTCAATTCACAAAAAAAAAAAAAAAAAAAAAAAAACCCTCAATTTTCACAAAAATCTCTGAGATGTGCTGCAGTATATACATCAAGTATATACATAAAATGAGTAAGTACCTGTAACTCTAATAGCTACATAAGCACAGCACTTAAGTTCATCACATTCTACTGTTTTGGACAGGGAATTGTTCTGGGGCCTTTTTCTGGGGTCAAGCAGACATGAGGAGTTAACTTTGTTGTGAGCTAATGTGAAAGGATCATCCTGTATGTCTTATTATATGCATTTAAAAAGGTCACCATAAGATCCACAGACAAATACCAAGAGATGCTGTGATAATATGGGATTCTTTTTAAGTATTTAATATTAACTTACCGCTCGCTCGCATGCTCTCTGCTGGACCAGGCTCCCTGATGAAGGTAGATGGTGTCGTGGGACAGAGGGGTTCCGACTCGATCACACTGGATGGTCCGTAAACATCTGAGTTTTTATGTATCGTGTCTGATTGTCTTTGGATGTTTTCATCTGTCTAAATTTCTAGCAAACACAGTACTTTGGCATTACTTCAGAGATTCTTTTGCAGCCACGTTTGTTTGTGTACGGAGTCAAACAGTAACTACATCACTTCCTCTTTTGAGCACGAGCGCGTACTTATGTCCCGCTTTCCGTGCCCGGGAACGCTTGAATACAGACAAAAATCAACTGGTCCCCGGGGACAAGTGTGCTCAGAAACGGTTCCCTGACCCCAGTGAGAAAACGTCATTAAGCCTCTCAGTTGGAGGGCCTTTGTAAGGTAGGATTGCTTCATTTGCCTCAGAAAGGGAGCTGGGAATAAGATAACGCCTAATTATTCAGAGCAAAATCCCCCATTGTCCAAAGTACATTAGCTTAAGTGCTATCAGTGAAATCTGAAGTGTTGAATGCCGTCTGTGGTGTTCATTTAGATCTAGTAATAAGTTGGGGTGCGAAGAACAGAAACACGTCTTAAATTGAATTTAACCAGTGTTTTCATGGTAGACAGATTTTACAATTTAGACATTAGATTAAACCAAAGGCAAATAATCTCCTCGCTCCTCTTGATGTTTACAAATCTACTAAATTTAAACCAAACCATTTGGAGCTTAAGTGAGATGTTTGCTCATGTATTTAGTGCTTAAAGTGTATATTTCAGGGCGTACTGCCTGTAACCAGGTCCTTCAGCGATCAGCAATAGTTTAAGCTTTATAAAAATTAGTCGGGTAAGCAGCATTAGCCAGATTAAATCATGTAGAACTTGTAAAGACATTGTTCACTTTGAGCTATGTCCAGAAAAGCAGTATACATTATTTAGGTTTGATAAAGTGTTCATTTTAACCAACAAATGCATTGAGGGAGTACTTGAATGAAGTGCAAGCCAAATCC
This sequence comes from Clarias pachynema, assembly GCA_030014365.1. Classification (NCBI taxonomy): domain Eukaryota; kingdom Metazoa; phylum Chordata; class Actinopteri; order Siluriformes; family Clariidae; genus Clarias; species Clarias pachynema. Next base: position 9,175,880 of record JAQMYL010000036.1, read on the forward strand.
CCCAACTGTCATGCTTGCTTTGTAAATCCAGATTTATTGGAATTGGAATATGTTAATATAGACAAAATTATTGTTTCTCATCCCGGAGACCATTGAGCATTAAAAAAAAAATGTCCCTGGTGTAATGGTTGACGAACTCATCTTTTCCTATACATATAATAAAACTGTAAAGTTGGCGTGTCTGTACTTATAATAATTTGGAGGGCATGTAAGATGAGGATTAGGACACATCAGGATGGTTTTTGGAATTTTTGTCCGTCTGTTTGTTTGTGCACGCATCACATGAAAACTACTGAACGAATTTTAATGTGGTTTTCACCGGTTTATTTGGCCGAGCTTGAGGTAACATATAGGCTTTGTTTCATTGCAATCGGCCGACGGGAAGAGAAGACATGCTACTTTGAAATTAAAATGGAAAACGCCCTTGTATCACAAAAAAAAATCAACCTTGAAAAAAATCTTTAGTTCATTTCAAAATTCAAAAGATGGTGCGATACATTTTTCAATATGCACTTATGAGTGAAAAAGAAAACGCATTTTGAAAAAAGCTTTTTTCGGCAATCACGGACCGCCGAGTTTGCTGAAAAACAGAAGGTAATTTGCTCTGGAATTTTTACAGAGGTCGTGTGAGAGAAAAACAGACATGGCGGATTCGGACGGGATTAAAATCACAAAGTACGTCCGTGAAACCAAAATTTCTCTAACGACCCCCTGTAAAACTAGTCCCGTCCGAATCGGGCTTTAGACTGATACTGACAGGTCAGATGTCTGATATAAATTAGGTAGTCTGTCCTTCCTTTTTTTATTGATTTATTTTTATACTATAAGAATCACTATTACACCTTCTATTTCCAGAAAACCCTACTGAAGGTACTCTGTTTGTCTGGATACGTACTGGAGGAGCCTCTTGCCTGACTAATCAGTTAATTAACAGCTTTCCCTAAGTTTAAATGAGTTTGATGGAGCGTGGAAACATTTAAATGTGCAGGACAGGGGGTCCTCCAGGACCAGGGTGGAGAACCAGAGGGGTAGACCTAGGGGGTGCCTAGTTATATGTAAGGAATTAAACACTATAAGGTGTGTGCGCCATGCTAAGAAAACAATCAAGAATGGACTTGATGGGCTGGATTTGCATTTGCCTTTCACGCTGCAGTTATTTTAATCTAAATGTTCCAGATGTGTTTAATTCCCCTTAAAGCATAGCAGCTTTCCGAGAGATAGAGAAATAGATAGATAGATAGATACTTTATTGATCCTGAAGGAAATTTAAAATTAATGAAAAAAAATCTTTTTGTTAAAGATCAAAAACGCATGATGCTTTTTATATATTTAATGCCGTGGAATGTCACAGAAACAAGTTGGTTCCTGTTATAACTTAGATTGTAGTAGATAAAATAGTCATTATTTCACCAGTATCTCTTTCCTTCCATCTCTTAAAAAAAAAAAACAAAAAACAAAAAACAAATGCAGCTTGTCACATTACTGAGAAACCGCAAAGCATAATGTCCTTCGTCCAAAGACTTTTTTTGTATTATTAACCTCACTACAGTCAGAGCTACTATTACGGGGGGGGCGATATATAGGTTTGTTTTTAATCACAATGTGCTAAATATTTCATATTTCACATATGACAATATCATGGAGAGATGGATAAATAATTATATTTTAATATAATAGCAATTATTATAATAAGATGTGTGTGTGCACATACGTTTAGTTTTTCACCGGTTGCTCCCAGGGTTATAAATCATTCTTTATGTCTGTCTTTTCATTACGTGCTCCGTAGCAGATTTCACTATAGTCTGTTTAACTGCAGGTATAGGCTCCATTGCATGCTGGGATCTAGATTAAGACCTGTCGGTTGATGGATGGATTTTGTCATTGGTGAGTACGGTAAAGCATTGCGTTATCAATGGAATTTCTTCCCTGCCGCTCATGGATGATCTCACACGACATGTTCCTCAAACGTTTAAAACGTTTCACGTGGACTTTTATGACGACGATGAAAAGTTCATCCAGCCAAGCCGAGAGCAGCCTGTGAGATGGAAACGGAGCTCTTTGGTAAATTCAGACTTTGGGTCTAGTAACAGCCGAGAGTCTATAAATCATGAGGGTGGAACCGTATGATCTGAACTGTACGTTGAACTGTACAGAATGTTGACAGTAAAGGCACTTTACCTCGGAAAAAGCAATGTGAGGGAGGATCCTTCTCTGAACTCTGTCTGCTCACACACCGTGGTTTAATCTGCTCTCCAAAGGCTTGGTACAGCCACAACAGTGTCCATACGTACTTCTGTCTTAAATCCTTTAGAGATATCGAAGGAATGCTGACTCGACCAAGTATAACAATCCTGTGTAAAGCCTTACAATCGGTCTTTCTTCCTTTATCGAGTTGTGTTTTTATCACGTTCTTGGCTCACGCTAACACAATATTGCTGTATGATTTATTAATCACCGAGTTAAAAATCATTTTCAGCACACACTTTATCCCGAGTTTAAATCTGTATATTAGTGGTGTCAGGCATAAAGAATTACCCGCGTCCCCCCATTTATTACCGAACTTGAAGACCAGCCAGACTGAAATTTAGCTTGACGTCAGCGATGCATATAATGAAAGGACAGCGATAGTTTCTATCAACAGCATTTAATTGTTTGAATAATTACTCTCTGTAACCTCTCCCTATGAGGAAATGTTCCTCCAGAGAAAGCTGGGTGTCCTGTTCGTAGATTAGAGACTCGCTGGAACTCGGCTTGCAGCTTGTGGTCTGCTTTGTGTAACTTGTCTTGAGAGATGGTTTTGGTACAAATTGTTTCCTAGAGCCAGTCTGTTTGGATCTGTGATGTAGCAACTGGCAGAGGTCGGAGCCGATGATTGTTTTCATTCAAAAGCATGACGCTGTAGTGGAGCATTACCGCGTACTACTTAGCGGTGTATTGCTTTTTGCTTGACGTCTCGCTCGGTGCTACTGGACGTGGCGCTTAGACTTAAAAGCTGTCTTTTTTTGGATTGTTTGAGTTATTAATGCAATAGTTTGTTGGTTTAGAGCTCTCTGAAACCTGTAAATTGCAATCTCAAAGAAAACAGGAATAATCCTTTCTCTACCTCCACCACACCCTACCTTGTGTGTGCGCACTGGAAGAGAAAAAAGGATCAGAGAAAGAGAGCTTAACAGCTTGGTTCCTGGGGACGTTGCTGACTTCTGCTCCAGAAACAAGTAAAGAAAAATCTGTAATAAAAAAACTGTTTTTGTTTGTAGACATACAATAACAACAACAATAATAGTAATAATAATATGTTAAATTGTACCACAATACTTCTGGGTTCTTAAACGTGATTAGACATTGTTTAATTGATTAGAAGCTGTTTAGTTGTTATATAATGGGAAATTGCACCTTGCACCTCCAGTGTTTTGGGTTCGATTCCTGCCTCTGGTCTGTGTGCGTGGAGTTTGCATGTTCTCCACGTGCTTGGTGGGTTTTTTTTCCCTCCACAGTCCAAAGACATGCAGGTTAGGTTAATTGGCGTTCCCAAATTGCCTCTATCGCGCATCAAGCTGGCAGCCCGACCACCGAAACGAAAGATATACAGTTTCTCCAGGGTGGGGAGTATCCATTGCCAAATACGCTGGATGGCATGCGGATGTACCAAAATAACAAAAATAAGAAATATGACTTTATGGTGGACATTCTACATACAGTGGGGAACAAAAATATTTAGTCAGCCACCAATTGTGCAAGTTCTCCCACTTAAAAAGATGAGAGAGGCCTGTAATTTTCATCATAGGTATACCTCAACTATGAGAGACTAAATAAGAAAAATGCCCTTGTACAGAGCGACTCTCATTTTACTTCTGAGCAGTTGACGGTCAAGGGCCTTGCTCAAGGGCCCAACAGTGGCAACGTGGTAGTGCTGGGGTTCGAACCTTGGACCTTAACTTTTGTTAACGTCAATTCTTAATATAAAGTGGCTTGTAGAGGACCAAATGTTTAAAGCAAGCAAGTAATAAGAGGAACTAACATGTTCTGAAACTGTTCCACAACACTGTACATTTGATTTAAAAAAAAAAAAAAAAAACTAAAAAGTTCCTGTAGTATAAGGGGAATAAAACCCCTTTCCGATGTCTTTTTATTGGACAATTTTAACAGTAACCCCACTTTGCATTGGCCCACATCGCACCACCCCTTCTTTGATTATTTTTCTATAACCACATTCCCAGTCATGTATTATTACTTACTCAATTATCAAATCGTCTGTTTATGATGTAGGCTTATTTTTATAAAAATAAATAAAGATTATGTTTCAGTTTATTAATTTTTTATTGTTCAGCTATTAATTTTTAATGCATATGATTATTATTATGTAACTATGATAAATGATTTATTAGGTACATTAAAACTAATAGAAAGTTTCTGTAGTATTGAGGATAAGGAATATAACTCAGGACATGTCTGTGTCTCCTGAGGCTTTAAGGGGTCAAACCCTTCGATATGTGGATTTTGGCCCCTCACTCAAACCCCCCTCACCTCCGACAGTCATCAATACCTTACATTTACATTTCGCCTTGCTCGCGTGTTTAAATATGAGAAATATGAAAATATAAGTACGAAGTATCAGTCATCTGGGAGTTCTCTTTTTCTTCAATCACACACTGCCGGTCTTGATGGTCTTACGGTTGTGTCACTAAGGAGGGCTTTGTACATTCATAATTTAGCCTCATGTTGGGCCAGGAATATTTTACCTAATAAATGACTCCCATGAGAGGAAATCTGACTGAGAAACCGTAGTAGCATAATAAGTGATCTAAGTGGGTCCTGCCCAAGGCTTGTCTCGTCTGAGGAAAGCTTTTTGAGAGTGATGATTTTATCTGCAACAGACCCAGCATAATCATATACACAGAGGTACAGAGACGCATTTAAAACATGCAGTGTTTTAAAAATCTTTTCATATAATAGCCAAGTTTAATTTGAGGAAAGTGCAATGTTTGGAAACTATTATACTATGTGTTGAGCAGAAACCACTTACCTCTTTTCGATCTGACTGAGGTCGCTGAAAATCATAAATCATCGTTCCTCCTTAGGATTATTTAATATCTTTAAGATTTTTTATTTTTTTTTTACAACTTACATTTAAAGAAGATTAAAAAATAAAGAAAAAGTTGTTTATAAAATAGCTACATTTTTGTTCAAGTCAAACCAGGACTTATGAAATTTCTCATGAATGAAGGCTTAAGACTAATTGACATTTACAGAAGACCTCAGTATCGTGATGAGTAAAACATTTGAATAGGGATGTACCGATACCGGTATCGGGTATCGGCCTCGATACCACATTTTTTAAAGTACTCGTACTCGTTAAAAGTCCCCCGATA
>JAQMYL010000036.1:9203377-9216022 GCA_030014365.1 Clarias pachynema
ATATTCTTCTCCTGGTCCTTATTTTAAATGGGTCATAAAAAATATCAATAATTATCGATATCGACCGATATGAAACAACTGATATCGTGATACAGTTTTCAGCCATATCGCCCAGCCCTAAGAGATAAGGTTGTAAACATTGTAGTATATATACGTATTTAACATTTATAATTTATAGTTTTGTTCACCCATGTAGACCTTCAAACACACTACATATTTTATTAATCTACTTGAAGTCTAAACTTCAAGCAAAAAAATTACAAAGAACAGCTATGAATATACAGATTGGAGCCCAGGAGAACTCAATTGAGGAAACATCTGTATCCTTACCAAAAACCTGTAAGATAAAGTTACTTATAAACCATAGTTCAAAAGCCTGGAAGATTGCATTAATACACATTAAAACTGTTTCTTTCCCCCTGTCACCAAGTATGTCTCTTAGTCTTTCTACACAGACTAACATGAAAGTTGGTGCAGATGTTTATATAAGATTAAAGCCGACCCAGCTGTGCACATCTGGACCTGCAAGGAAATATGTTCTGTGAAGAAACGAAAAGTGTCTCATTTTTATTGCAAAAGGATGATTTAATTAGACAAAAATTAGTTTTGTTAATTGATTGTTTTTTCAGAGACTGTGTGTTTGGGGAAACTAGAAATCTCGTTTCTTTGACCACTTCCAAGGGCTGCCCAGTTTAATTTAACAATCTTACATGAACAGAACAGATATAGCACTGGGATTATAGCATTTAAGATTCTGAAGCTTGTAGCCAAAAACGTGTACTGCATTCAGACTGTCACCCAATTAAACTATGAGGTCTTGACTATTAAACCCAGAACCCCTGATGCAAATAAAATAATCAGGTAAATAACCACCTTTGTCACTCCTTGTCTTTTCACCACAGTTCTCAGTGTCTGCATTCCACATTTGCTAAAACCTCGTTTCCCAGCCAGTGTCAAGCTGTGCCATGGATCCACTTATCCAGTGCATCTCTTTCCTCCCATATCAACACAGTCACCCCAGGTTTCAAGACGCAGACAGATTTTCCAGCTTGCTGCATATTACCAGGATAACAGCAGGAGACAGTGCATGCTTTAATGTTCTCAGGCATATTTAATATGGTGCAAGAGAACAGAAGGGGCTGTTTCTTTCTCTTTCGCCATTTGCTTCGGGACCAAATGAAAGTATGACCAGAAGGAAAACATAGATTGCTGTTCACACTCTATAGAAGATTCTGTCCTTCAGAATACTGTGGCTCTGTTTCAAAAGCATCAGCTTTGCATTGTCCAGATCTGGAATGCATGACTGCATTTATCACAACTTAGTAAGATTTTACTGTTCCCAGTGCGCAATATACTTGTCAGTGCCATGTCGTGGGTGTTGTGAAACTGTTAACAGATGACTGTAGAAATTCTGTTTGTCATCTTTTTGTTGTACTCCTGGAACGTATTTCCGTGGATCGGTTTGGATGGATAGTGTCTATGCGGATTTAAAAGTGTATGATTTTGATTAATAAAAGCTTTGACTAATGTAAGCAAAGAATTTCCTCCGCGTTCTTCCTTAGTCATTTTTGGGGGGGCTTCTTTTGTTCTCCTCACGAACGTTTGTGGCACCGTTTCAAATGTTCTCTCATAGAACATCTGAGGATCAGAATGTGGAAAAAGGAGAAGGACACATGTGGGATGCACATGAAGAAGCGAGGCAGTGACTTTGGAAAAACTGAGACAAAAAGTGATGGTATGTATAGCGGTGGTTAACATTGTATGACTCTGTGTTGTTTTAAAAATACACACTGGTCATTTTATGCAAATTAATTTCAGTCCAAGAGTTTGGAGGAACCTTATTGTGGTTATTGCTGGAGTGAGAAATACCAGTCTTTACATTCAGGTTTACTAGTCTTATGAGTGCTTTTCAGTACCATTTGGTGAGCTGTGGGGTTTGACCTTTTGCCTCTAGTCTTAAACACAATTACTTGCCTCAGGTATCTTTGAATGGCAACCATCTACCTATGCATATGTTGGTAAAAATTCTGAGATCTGTATACCTGTCATAAGACACGGTTTAGAACCTTTCGAGAAGCTGAGAATTTATGATATAAAGTAATTATTTTTAAATTGTTTAGATGGTAAGTTCCATCTGTCTATTCTTCTTCTCCCATGCTTCCTTTTGTGCCAACCTGTTTAATAACCTACTAATGCGTTCAACGTACAGTACAGTACGTGCAGGTGCTCAGCTCAGTCTAGAGATCAGCTGTCAAGTGAATTCATAACCATAGCACCTGTTTTTCTTATCAGCTATGATTAATCCACTTGTCATCTGTGTTTCTTTTGAAGCAAGCAAATATTTGACCTGAGACCGGCTTTCTGTGTCTTGTGTTTTAGCCTTGTTAGCAAGTCATTATGGTGGTATGGGCAGAAACATGTAGGAATTGTAAATGGCAGGCTTTAACACCGGTGAGTGGAGATGGAATGGAGTGATGGCATTGTAATGAGAGATTGGTCTTTCCTTTGATCCTGGATATTGAGATGTTCACTGGACTCTTATGGATATGAGTATTTTGGAAATAGGTTTCACATCAATACTAAGCCAAAGGAGGAAATCTAATAATGATTTTCATCTGTTCTGAAGTTTGGATTCGGATAAACCACTTCATTCCTGCCAATGATGCCACTTCCAACAGTTCAGTCCATTTCATCTCATAATTCCTTAGTCTTTGTACCGCCTCGTTTTTAACGTGAAGGATTTATCCAGGCTTAACTACCTAAAAGTGTGGGATGTTTAATTTGGGGTTGGATCTGGCTTTACCTTTACTGTGGGCAACTGGAAGTATTTATGGTTTTTAGTCTCCCTAGAGCTCCGGTTGGAGCAAAACAGTAAATGCAGCAGAAAGAGCATATGGAATATCTGCAGTCTGGCTTTAAAGTGCTGTACCATTTATCAGATAATTCCAAGGTCTGCTTGCTTGTGTTATTTATTAGAAGTTACTGAAGTGTGATCCAAGCAACGTGAAGAGCTGTGTGGTGCCAAGAAGATTGTTACCGTCATGCTAAGAAAAAACGTTCCTCACTTAAAAAGAGTTGGGACGTACTAGAAGAGGGCACATTATTGCAGGCTGCTCTATGCTGTTAGGAACTTTTAAACATCAACAGCTTTAAAGATAGATTTCTATGTTAATTCTAACAAAGCACCATTTTGCACTTGTGTATATTTGACTTTCTGCTTTCTGTCACCATTTCCTCTCATGAGTTGACCTGACAGGCTTTCTGACTGGATTTTAAAGACATATTACATAAACATATTACATAAATATCTATCATTTCTGGTGCTAATACCAATGTTGCTGACACTACTAAAATTGTGTTAAGAACTGTCCAATGCATTATTAAAATCTGGAAGAATAGTGGGGAACCATCATCTTCAAGGAACAAATGTTGTCGGAAAATAATGTTGAATGATCCTTAGGTCACTTAAACATTTGGTCAAATCAAATCAAATAAAAAAAATACAGTAGAACCCATGGCTAAGTTTAATAGTAAATGTAAAAGGCAATGTCCCAAAGATATTGGGACTAAACAGCTGTGTAGCCCTTAACAAGGAAGCATAAAGAATGGACTGCAGAGCATTAGAAAATGTCAAGTGGTCTGATGAGTCCAGATTTACCCTGTTCTTGAGTGATGGGCACGTCAGGGTGAGTAAGAAGAGAGGAAGCTAAAGTGATGCCCCATCATGCCTTAGTGTCTGCCGAACAAGCTTGTAGGTCAGTGTTCTGATCTCAGTTCAACAAAGTTAGGTACCCAAAATAATTATGTCAGCTGGCTACCTGAATATATTGAATGACCATATTTTTCCATCAATGGATTTTTTCTTCCCTGGTGTCACGGGCATATTACGAGATGACGATGCAGGCATTCATCTGGCTCAAAATGAGCACGAGGGGTTCAGGGAGCATGAGATATTATTGTCAAACATGGATTGGCCACTGCAGAGTCCAAGAACTTAACCCCATTAAGAATTTTGGGATGTGCTGGAGAACACTTGGTCCAACTCTTCCACCATCAATACAAGATCTGGATGAGAAATAAATGTGAGACATTGCATAAGATTATCGAAACAATTTCACGGAGTATACACACCATTAAAAAAAAAAAAAAAAAAAAAAAAAAAGGCAAAAGATGGTCCAACAAAATATTAGTGTGAGAGACCTTTTTTTATATTATTTTTTTTTATTTATTTTGGCCTGTATAAATATTTCTAATCTCTGATGTTAATGCTAGCCAGGAAACTAGCATAAACTATCCTGACTGTTTTTTGACAAGTTTTTAAAGACCTTCATAATTCTAGTTTATGTAGTTTATGTACAGTAGTTAACGTCTTCAGTCTCTAGTGCTAATGCTAGTTATCTAGCTGTCAGAAGCTACCCTGACTACATTCCTGAAAGGATTTCCAAGTGATATTTATAATTGTGTGAATTATAAAATGATTCTCTACTGCTAACACTATTTTCTGGAAGTCATATTTATAAATGTTTCTAGTTTATGTAGTTAATGCTAGGCAGCTAACTACCATGTGCTAACCTGACAGGCTTCCTGGGAGGATATTAAGTAAGATTTATAAATGTCTAGAATCTCTGCTGTTAATGCTAGCAAGCTAGCTGCAATGAGCTGACTTGACAGTTTTTCTGCCAGGATTTTTAAGTTATGTTTATAAATGCTTATAGTCTCTGCTGCCATTAGTCACCTACCGTGATCTAACTTGACAGGACATTTGGCAGGATATTTAAGTCATATTCATGGATGTTTAGTCAGATAATTAGCAAAAGTAAACCTGACATGATTAAACATTTTTTAAATAATTTATAAATCTATATAAATTCTGCAGTTATAGAAGGTACAAAACAATATGCTTCAATATTAGAAAATAAGCTGGAGGTTTATTTTATTTACATTTTGAATGAAAGCATAACAAAACTTTTTTATTAGAATTAGTTTATTTCCCAAACTATTTAAATAGTTTTTTCCAGTCAGCATAAATTGTCAAACACAATGTTCCTCCATCCACGGCTTTACTCTGACTAAATTCTGTGTAAGTTTTCTGAATTATATTTGCATAATTGTAGAGAGAATGGATGTCACTCAGAATGGCTAAAACTATAGTGAGGTCCTCCAGTGATTGTTGTCTTGACCACGGGTGATGGCGCTTGACCATCAGGCCAGATTTGCACACTGGAGTAGAGCCAAAATGAAACCCATCACCTGTTCTTAAATCAGGATTCAGCCGCCTGCAAAATCCAAAATTGTCTTTAGCATTTTAGATAGATTTTATGATGTTGACCGCCAGTGCTAGTTTCCAGTACAGAACTTTATTGAGTATTGGACTTTACACTTGCCATGACGTTGCTGGAAGAATTTTCTTGTCAAATATTATTGAACTTGACCGCAAAGCAGTAACAAGTGTGGCATTCTTTCTACGTCTGCACAGACATTTAGTACAGAGGTGGAACTCTGGTGAGTGACAGCCTGCACTAAAACAAATAAAAAGCCATAATGTTTGTGTGGCCAATTGTGGGTTTAACCCTCTATTTGCATGTGATTATCGGCTTGTGCTGGGCCACAAAGTGCTCATTCAACCCTTTAACCCCTGCGTGTTGGAACGGCACTGGCAGTGGTAACAGTAGGAGACTCACACCCGCTGCGAGAGTTGCCCAGAATTAGTATCAGCAGTGGCAGATGTCAGCTGTATGCCTGGGACTGGCACAGAATCTAGTTAACCCATGTGGCTAGGTGCTGAAAGCAGGGCTTCTTCTGATGTGCAGAGGTGAAATTCAATTCCTGAAATGAAGAAGTGATCATGTGTTTGTGGGTGTGTCCTTCATACTGTTACTGCATATTAGCGTAAGTAATCAGTGTCATTTTTGCAACATGAAAATGAGTGTCTATCTTGTAACTTTGTGTTCCTTGCACTTTTTATCAGTGCATATGGGAACTTTATCCACTTTATCCATTCTTTCTTATACAATTCTGCAGATTGCAGTTAGAAATGAAAGCTTAGGCATTACCAAAAAAATACTTGTACAAGTGTGAGTATTAATTTGTATAGAATCTTTTTGCATTAAAAAAAAATTGTGCTGCATTAAAAGTTAGGGAACTTTTTTTTATTTTTTTATTAATGATTTACCTGTATACATTTTTAATGGCATTTTTTCTGCAACATTTTTTTATTTTTATTTTTTTTTACAAGTTTTCTTTACAGTTTTGATTAGTGTAAAACACATTAAGACATGTTTAGTCTCTTAAAATAAAATAAATAATTTGCTCCAATAATATGAACTGAATATTTGAAGTTGTAACATTAATTTCAGTATAATTTAAAGCATTTTATTATTCTTCTGAATTGCTCTTATTATTACTATTATGTAGTCTTTACCACTTATGGTGGCCTTAGCCCTGGAACGATCACATATGGAAATCACTCACTATAACTTTCCTAAGGTGTAGTCCAGCAGTAGTCCTACAATGCCCGGTTTTTCTGCCAGTTTTCCCATAGATGTAACATTGTGACTGTTTTCCTGCAGCTGTAGCACACACAGAATTTTTGGCGGATCACCAAAAGAAATAAATCACGTCAGTTAGCTTTCAAATCTTTTTTTGAAAAATAAAAGTAAATAAAAAGGGTTTCTACTGTCCTACTGTTGAAACCCGTCCAATTACAATTAATTGGGAGCTACAGCCAGACAGGCTTCCAATTTTGACCGATGTACTTAAACTGCCACCATTTGCCCAATTTTGCAGCTCAATAAGAAATCTCAGAATTTCTTTTTCAAAAAAGGAAATAAAAATAGTTTTAGACGTCACATAGACACTAATGGGGATCATTATTATTATGATTTTATATCAATCTTTCAGGCAACTATTTTCAGGGATATATATATAATATATATAATTTTTTGTGTGTGTGTGTACAGAATTTAAAACAGAAAAAAAACTGTCTTTATTACATGCAGAGACCTCGATATCGAAGATATTAAAGAAAAAAACAAGTCACAATCCACCATGGTTTCCTCACATCACAGCCCATATGCATTTGCACAAACAGCATAGCTGTAACTTATTTCATGCAGGAGGCAGGTCTAATACACAACACATGTCTTGTGTCTTTTGCCAATACCTACGCGTGTGTGGCACGCATACCCATCTGCCGGTACTAAAGTGTTTATCAGTGTGTGTCTCACAGTGTCCAGCAGACGGCACACACATGCAAAATAATGTTACAACCCATAAGCAATCATTTTAAGTTTATAAATATTGACAACACAAGACAGCACGGCGTTCCAACTCCTGCTTTACAGTTTTGCAAGAAATTGTCCAGTTGTTACATCTTGTATAAAAATTAAGTCTGAGATGACGGCTAATGTAGCAGTTTGTCAGCCTAATTGATCGGCACAGCTAAGTTTTATTCATCAGGCATACATATGACCTGCATTGTTTCCATAGGAAACATCTCTGTCATCACCACTCTTCTCATGTCTTTTGCATCGCCATCACTCAATCCATCAAGCTAACTCATGCTGAAGGGCTTGAAATTGTATTTTTGTAGCAATCAAGCAGGATTAAGCATGGAAAGGGAGCAAGTATTGTGCCTGTGTGTTGAGTGTGTGTTTTTGTGGTGGGGGGGATGGGTATGAGGGGTGTTCATATCTGTTGAAAGATTGCTCAGGGGAGAAATACATAAATGAAATGCATGCATCAAGTTTCAGGAATGTGTGCATGTGGTGCTACGGTGATATCATCATGTTCATAGACTGATGATTAGTATGAATAGTCTTCAGTAGTAAAGAGTAGGCTTAGATTTTACAGCAGTGGCTGAAGCGATTTAAGAATTTTGCTCCATAGGGAAATCTGCCGGTCTCCATCTTCAACGGTATGTTAAACCATTTCCAGAATCTGAGCAAAAATAAATATGAAGAATGATAATAAATGAACCGAATGAATTTTAAAGCTTAATCCTATGAGGATTCTGCATAGTTCTGTTTTACCGCAATGTCTGTTCTATAAAAGCATGCTTCTGCCACATACGAGAAAATATTACTCACCATTTTGAGATAATATCTTGCAGTTGCAATGTTTTTTAATGCAGTTAATAGTTTATATCTCACTCACTCATTCACTCATCGACTATACCGCTTTATCCTGTATTCAGGGTCGCGGGGGCCTGGAGCCTATCCCAGGAGGCTTAGGGCACGAGGCAGGGTACACCCTGGACAGGGTGCCAATTCATCGCAGGGCACACATACATACACTCACTCATTCACACACTACGGGAACACCAATTAGCCTAATCTGCAGGTCTTTGGGAGGAAACCCACCAAGCATGGGAAGAACATGCAAACTCCATGCACACAGAAATGGGAATCGAACCTGGCCGGGAATCAAACCCGGACCCTGGAGGTTCAAGGCGACAGTGTGAACAGTGTGGGTCATCCTGTGCCTCCAACCAAGTGCTACCACAATTGTGTGATGTATAATATTTGATATTGATTCACAACTGTTAGATACAAGTTGGCAAAAATATATAATAAATTGCTGTATTAATTTTTCAAAAATGTTCATATGGAATTGAAATAGCAGTTGCAAACATTTGTGTGTGTGTGTGTTTTTTTTTTTTCCCTCTCAAACATCTCTTTGCACGCAAATCATAAATGTAGACAGCCATGTTTTAGGCTGAAATATCCTTAATATATACTTTGCAGCATTCACAGAGTCATTATTTTTCAACAGAGTCACTTTTTCAGTAGCCACAAAGCAGCCCCAAACCATCAGTTTTACAGTGGGTTTTATTGGATTTTCTTTGAATAAAGTTTCTTTTCTTTTTTTTTTTTTGTGCTGGTGTTCGATGTTTGTTGCCAAAGAGTTTAATTTTTAGCCTCATTTAACCACCACACAATTTAATGATGATTCTTGCTCATTGGCTGGATCATGATGGTTACATTTAGGAAGATCTTCGAAAGGGTGCCAATAATTTTGTCGACTGTATATTATTCCAAATAGTAACAAAGTGTGTAAAGACAATTCAATAAGTATCTCTAGATAAACTAAGGTATAATCAGCCAGAAAGCATGATCACGATTCAAATACTTTTATTCATTTTTGAGGTCTATGAAAAACTATGAGGATGTTCAAGTCATACTGGGACTCCTGGGGAGATAAAACCCACTGCAGGTGTAAAACCGATTGACATTTACAGAAGACTGCCAGCACAGCATGGTGATGAGACTCTTAGTCGCAGTAAAACTTCTTTTAATGTTTTAAAGAAGGCCGGGAACCCACTCCGGTCATTACAGGAACTCGGCTGGAGTTATTGCCACATCTCCGGTACAGTCCTGACCTCGCTCCAAGTAAATTCCACATGTTTGGGTCATTAAGCACTTTTGCAAGTCGCTCTGGGTAAGAGCGTCTGCCAAACGCCTAAGATGTAAATATAACGGAGTTCCTGGGAGGCCAGCATTTCAGACGTGAAGCAGGCAGTCTGATCATGGCTCCTGCATACTGAGAAAACTCTCTACATTGATGGTATCCAAGCACAAGTGAAACTCTGGGATAAGTGCAGTAGTGTAAAAAGGGATTATATAGAGAAATAAAGGGAATTTCATTTGCACAATCAAAAGGATCCGCTTTCAGACGAGATAAAAAGGATAACCGTTTTAGCAACACATAAATTCCCCCATCATTTCCACACCGATGACATGGCGTAGGAAAGACAGCGAATACAGAAACCAAAACTGGAAACTAAAATTGTGCGGCACAAAATGCTGCATTATTGAGGGCCTCAAAAGTTTTGGTCTCTCTGCTCGGGTCTGTCACGGGTCACTGGAGGTATGGACTAATGAGGCCACCCATGTCAGGTTCATGATCAGGCCATTAACAAGCCTCACACGTCGAAATACACAGCTGTGAAGATGGACGATGTGGAAGACAGAGTGAGCAGAAATGACAGCAAATCACAAATCACAGGGTCAGGGGTGTGTTTCTGGTGTCAGCACGTTGACGAGTTCGCTCTGAAGTTAAAGAAACACTGCAGGATCTGTTTAAAGTGATGTCGGTGCGAGAGTAAAGCAATAAAGTGAATATGTAAGAATCTGCATTTTGTCTTTTGTGAGACGTATCTAGAGACATCCACCTCAGCTGCTCAGATGAGAGTCTTTCCTATTCCTATCACCTTCTATATTGGAAAGGGCACTTAACTTTTTCTCTATAACTCTACTATAACAAGACAGTTATTTAGTTATACAGTAAAACCTCGGATTGCGAGTAAATCGGTTTGCGAGTGTTCTGCAAGACGAGCGAAGATTTTTAATAAATTTTGAAAAAACGAACAAGTCTTGGTTTACGAGTACAGAGTATCATGCATCACGCATGCACTTCTTGTTTTGACGCTGAGTGTCACGTGATCACAACTGAGCCAACGTGTTTTCTCTCTCTTGCGCTTTGGAATTGTGGGTAATCGTCTCCCCTGCTGGGTCTTAGTGCGCGTCTCTTTCTGGTATAATCAATATTCGTGCACGTGTGTACTGTCTACTATAACACTATTATAACATATTTTATTTTATGTCTGTAGGCGTGTGTGTACAGCACTTTTGTAAAGTAAAACCAAGTCTCATTAGAGAGCTTAAAGATCAATTTTCTCTCTCTGTGTATAAGCCTGCATTTTGTGTCTGTGTGCGCGCGCGTCATTGTACACCGTGCCACACACACACACACACACACACATACACACACACACACACACAGAGACAGACAGACAGACCCCTCCTACTTTCGCCTTCACAGACACACACACACACACACTTTCTCTCTGCCCTACACAGAAACACTGCTCTGTCGCGATTCTTTTCAAAGGTAAAGTGCAGGTTAATTTGTTTTATTTTTACTTTAGATTTTGTGTTAATTATTTTTATGTATTTATTTTTTGGGGCTGTGAAACGAATAATTAGAGTTTCCATTATTTCTTATCGGAAAATTCGATTTGGTTTACGAGTGTTTTGGAATACGAGCTCGCTTCCGGAACAATTTATGCTCGTACTCCAAGGTTCCACTCCACTGTACTATTATATTTGTAAGCTATTGTAATTTAGGTTTAAATGTATGGATTTGCATGCATTTAAAACAACTTAATTTCTATGAATTTAATAAAGTACAATTTATATTTGAGACTTATCCAGCACAGTGGCTACACTAATAAATTTTTACAGATGTTAAACACTTATTCATAGTTGGCTGAATAACTTGAGAAAAATAAAAATACAAGTTGAGGCTATCTCAGGTCATGCTGAATCTGTCCACACCCTGTTAAGATTACCATCTTTATTAATAGATGGGCCGTGACTCCTCTTTTCCGTATTTTTAACAGCCCTGATTAAAGCCTAGTAGATATCTCCCTTGGGCATTTTTTAATTCCAACACTTGTACATCATAATTTTACTTATTACTTCCAGCCACACCTGTACAGATGTTCCCTCTCTCCTCCCCCTCTCATTTATCTCTTTGGTGAGGATGTCTGGGAGGGGTAGAGGGACAAGCTGGGAGGCACTAAGAAAATCAGGTTGGGGTGAAGGTTAGAACGAGGGAGGAAGGGCTCATCACTCATCCAGGCCATGTTTGGGAAATGACAAATCTGGAAGACTTGAGTAGAAAGTTTACAGTTACTTTATGCAGTACTGTGGAGGAGAGGATTGTGATGTGATCATGCATTTTTTTTTCCATCATCCTCCCTTCACTTTCCCCTGTTTTTCACTCTATTTTGCAATCTTTTTCTAGCTCTCCTTGTAGTTCATGCCTT
This sequence comes from Clarias pachynema, assembly GCA_030014365.1. Classification (NCBI taxonomy): domain Eukaryota; kingdom Metazoa; phylum Chordata; class Actinopteri; order Siluriformes; family Clariidae; genus Clarias; species Clarias pachynema. Next base: position 9,215,208 of record JAQMYL010000036.1, read on the forward strand.
CATTCTGGGATGCACATGCAGATTTTGTAAGAGTGGAATTTTTGATGAAACGTGTTCTAAGGCAGGGTTTCTCAGACTTTTTCCACCATGGACCAGTTTCAGATTTAAATGGTTCCCATTTTCTACTTATGAGAAGAGCCAGGGTTTAATTTTTTTGAAAATGAAAAAAATCCAATCATTAAAAGTTCAGGCACAACAAGATGACTATGTACCATTCTGTTTACTTAAGTTAATTTAATTCAATATTCATTTATTTGACATGGCTAAACCGAGAAGTGTATGTGGGCCGGAGGTTAAGGTGTTGGAATACTGATCAGAAGGTCCTCAGTTCAAGCCTCCGAAGTTGTGCTTTTAACCCTCAACTGCTCAGATGTAAAATGAGCCGAAAACGTAAGTCGCTCTGGATAACGGCGTCTGCCAAATGCCATAAATGTATGAAGTAGTGTTAGCGAGGTATAGACCAAATAGCGGCAGGAATGTGATGTAAAAACCACATATGTGCTTTAAATCATTTCAAATAGTTAAAAATACAGTGAATAAACATGTGTTAGAAATTTATCCATCAAAGATAAAAGGTGTTTATAAGCAGATTTGTGCTAAAACGCTTCTAAAAGCGCTACTATCACATACAAACTGATATGAGCGCAAATGGATCCTCTAGACACTGTTTAACTCCCTTTTCTTTTGAGTGACTCAAAGTTTAGAGATGAATATAGTCCAGCGCTAAGGCCACTTGGCTGTGTGTGTGTTTGTCTGTGTGTGTGTGTGTGTGTGTGTGTGTGTGTGTGTGTGTGTGTGTGTGTGTGTGTGTGTGT
>JAQMYL010000036.1:9236546-9264233 GCA_030014365.1 Clarias pachynema
CCTTCAGCATTCCTTTACAATGTAGAAAGAAATAAAAATCAGGAACCATCATGGAGTTAGAAAGTGTTCTAAAACTTATATATGGGTAAAAAGTCTGAAAAAGTGATTTGTTCACAATTCATGTGTTTAGGTTATCAAGCTAAAAATGAACAGATTCAATTGAAAATTGTCCAAAATAGCATTTGCACATAAATGTTTATTAAATTCAGAAAATTGTTTATATTTTAGTTATGTTCCTGAATGTTTCTAACATTTGGCTTTCCAAAAGTAACTAATGTTGTTCTTGGCTGATCATCTTAAAATGCATCTATGCATCCTCTATACCACTTATCCTGTAGGGTCATGCGGGCCTGGAGCATATCTCAGGGAACTTAGGCCAGAAGGCAGTGTACAGTCTGTATGGGGTGCCAACCCATCGCAGGGCTCAAGCTCAGCCACACGCACAAACAGGCCAGTTAGAAATTATAATCAGTCCAATGTCTTTGGATTATGGGAGAAAACCGTAGTAGCTGGAGGAAACACATCCATCACAGAGAGAACAGGGAAACACCACTTACACAGACCAGAGGTGAGATTTAAACTTTTAACCCCCCTTTTATACACAGATTACACTTTCAGGTTTAAATAGTTTACGTATTTCTTTTGCACACACAAATTTAATTAACATTCTGTAAAACTATTTATTTTTATATTAATCCCCTTTTGTATTAATAAAGTAAAGGATAATTAAATATGTAAAATAAAATTTAAAAAGTAAGATAAATTCATAAATTAAGACAGATATGAGTTATGAGTCATTCAATGAAGAAGCAGTGCTGCCATATAAAAAGAAGACAGGCTGTAATGGCTCGGCATATTACTGAATTCCATTTGCCATGGCATCTTTTTTAAAGCCGGGCAAAGCATCATTAGCCCCACTGGTATGTGACCAATCTGGCATGTCTCAGTCTGCAGTGTGACCGAGTATGTTCCCAAATACCTCTATTTACCTCTATAGATGTCACCTTCTCTGTAATTTAGCTCCACAGTTTTGGCCTTTCAGGTGCTGTTATGATGTTATATGATATATTTTATGGACATAAATATATCATTGTGAATCAGTCATATTCTTTACTTACATCATCATTCTTACATTTAAAGTTCATTACATCTGTTTGAAAAGGAGTAGGTTGAAGTGTAAACTTATATGACCCTACCCCTTTCATACATTATATCACTTACATGTTATACTTACTAATTGCATAATAATACTAATCCAGACATAAACAAAAAACAAATTAGACAAGACAAAGAACCCATCTCTCAACAAAATCAAGAACAGAAAAGCAAAATGACCCTTCTTCAATAGAATAGGCAAAGCAAAATAGCAAAATCGTTTTTCCTCTGTATACCCATTTAAGATTTGTTTTTTATATTTCATTTTGAACTGGTTTATATTTTTACTTACTTTTATTTCCTCTTCATGATAAAATACTGCCAAAATAACTTCCACTTCTTCCTCTGAGAAAGTTTTTGTTGTTGTTTTACTCACCACATCCGCTCTGTGGGCTTTGCCTTTTATTGTTTTCTGAGAATCATGTTGTTGTGTGTGGTTGTGTGCGTGGTAAGTTATGCATGATTGACGTCCCTCTATATACAGTATGTATGCAAGGAGGAAGATAATCAGTGTTTTCTGAAATTTTTGTAAATCCTGAGGCAATGTTTAGCTTATGCATATATTACACAGAATTTTACTAACAGATGTGAAGCCCAATTGTTAAAACCATTTCAACAAGCAATATCAACAGAAAATTGATATATCAATTTTTTTATTTAATCAAATAATTTGATTAAAACTTTTACATTAAATGGGCTAATATATTTTGGGACATACAAACTAAAATCTAAAAACATACAATAAATAAATTTTAAAAATTAATAATTTTTTTTACATTTTATATATATATATATATAAGTCACATATCATATTATATCATCAAATAAATGCACTTTGCTTATGCTTTTGTTTTGCTTTTTCTTTTGCCAATATACCTTGTAGGCCACAGTTATATAATTAAATGTTGTTAATAAAAATATTAGGAGTAATAAAATATATATATTTTTTTATAAAAAAAGATTATTTTTAAGATTACTTTTTTTTTGTTCTAAAAAAAAAAAGAACAACTGTTACTTTTATATATATATATATATATATATATATATATATAACTTATTCTACATTTCACGCAAAGCGTACACTATCAAACACTCATGCATTCAAATGCATGCTTAAACACTGTTACAGCATGAGAATAACTGAATTAAATGACAATACAATCTCGTGTGGAAAACAGCCTTCGGATTTGTTATCTTTCTATCTTTTTATAAATGTTTAAAAATATTAGAGAGTAGTATCTATTGAGAAAAAATCCTCTCCATCCATCTAGGAACCTCTGTAGTCCAACTAGGGACTGTGGAGGCCAACTGTAATCATTGTATTTATTCCCATTTTGTACAACCATGGTAGGACTTCCGGTCAACATTCACACACTGCGGGGTATTTGGGAACGTGTGTTAGCTTAATCTGCATGTCTTTGGTCTGTGGGAGGAAACCCACCAAGTACAGGGAGAGCCACCGTGCCGCCATAGAGGAAAATACTAGACCTCGTAAGCGTTGGAGCAGCATTAAAAACTTTAGACCACAGATAAATCTTACCTAATGTTGGTAATTGCATCGGGCACTTGATTTACAGAGTACAGGTTTAATCTTTGCACAATATATAGGTGTTTAAAAGTTGATTACAGGCGATGTTATTTCTCCAGTCTGATCCATGACCAAATGTTAAGGTTAATAGACGTTAATTATGCCTTTGACATTTTTGTTTAACGCGTACAACCTAGCGCAGTTTATAAAAAGCAAAAGTGCTGGACAAGGCGTGACAGAGTTGTAAAACTTTTGTTCCTGGCTGTATTTCTTAACAGCAGATTTATTTGCATTGTAACGGAGCCATGCATTTAGCTTGGGGGGTGAATCAGTTGTAAAACAAGTAAGAATTTGTTGAGTCTTGCGAAGTTGTGGAGGATTAAAGTAAGGAAGTGGCAGGGGGAAGAACTGCCCCGGGGAGGGATTCGTGGTGTGTATGAATGGAGTAACTGGCGTGTCATGATATAGTAGAGAGATAGGCAGTTATAGACAGGACTGGTGATGACATCAGTTTTAATTAGTAAAGGAAGGGAGAGGGGGAAAAAAATATCAGTAGGATCTATTAGGCACATAGATATAGTGTAGGAATTCCACAAATCCTCATAAATAGCTCTCTGACATACAGAATGCACTGAAGTATTTGCAACCCTTTTGTTTTTTAAGTCAAATCTGCAGCTAATTCAGCATAACAGTTTCACCAAATGCCGTCCAACACACTCCCCCATTCTGGAAAGTAAATAGTTTGATTGGCCCTAATTGATGCAGCGTGGGTGTCCTTGACAGGAAAATACCACCCTTTTATTTCGGACATGCCAAGCGTTTTCAAACTCGAGTTCACTCATGGTTCAGACTCTGTTCATTAGTGTACAGTCACTTGCTTTATAATCTCCTCAGTGTAATTGCTTACACAAGAAATAGGCTTGCTAGATTCATGCTGGGTCTTGGTTTCGTCCTGAGAGCTGGGAAGAATCCAAATTAGTCAGATGCCAATCAGTGCAAGTGTCCCAGACGTTTTTACAGCCGTCAGCATATCTCGTTTGACATCCAGACCCGAGCCCCACGCACTCCTCCGAGCAGGTCGGAGATTTATTGGAATTTGGGGCCTGTAGGCATCCGCCGTCAAAACCTCCTGCGATCATGGGTCAGGCTGGAACCAGTAGCCCTGAGTCACAATTAAACACTGGAGACGTACAGTACGAATTAGAGATAGGAACATCAGGCAACCTTCATGCACATAGCTAGAAGCAAATGCAGCATTTCTAAAGCATTACATGACATCAGCACTTCAAAATGCAATGCCACACACAGAATGAGACATTTGCTCACGCATGCTCGGTCATCCACAAACCCGCTTTTTTTTCCCTCAAGCATACCCCTCCCTCCTCGTGGATGCCAGTTAATAAAAATGCATGACGATGAGGTCGGATATACGTGTATATAGTGAGGGGAAAGGGGGCGTGATGCGAAATAATAGAGCGGAAGGTCGTAAAATGAGAAGCCTGCTGTGCTCTGTCATCACTTTTTTTTTGGCTGATGTGGCTTTCTAACAAGTAGGTACAGCTGTATTATCTTTATATTCTGTCAGTATGACATGATACATGTTAATCTTGTTTGCATTATAACTTTCAACCGTCTGGATGAACTTTTGTGAAATGAAACAGATTAAAAACAACAACAACAACAACAACAAAAAAAACAGATTGAAGTTTGGTTCCACTGGCATTGCTACTGTAACCAGAAATTGAGCATCTCTGTGTTCCAAAATAATCAGATTTGTTCAGCTTAAAAATCCTATACAACAAATAAACCACATGTGGTGACGCTGCTGCATGAACAGAGCCTCAATAACCCAAACAGCCCTAAGTTAAAAACCCCTGTCCCTGTTCACGATGAGTGCATGGAGGTCAGCTGAAAAACATGTCTGTTCTTCACTCCGTTCTCACTAGCAGAGCCGTGTGTGTGTGTGTGTGTGTGTGTGTGTGTGTGTGTGTGTGTGTGTGGGCTGCCGGGGCATGGCGGACTCCATTCCACACGCCTTGGACCACTTCCTGCCTCAAACCAATCGTCTGAGAAGAGCCAGGCATAGTTAGAATCAACACACACATTTCACCTCTGCCTTTACCCATGAGCTTAGAGCACATTACAGACTGGGTCCGGTGTCGCTTTCCTTTTCCTAACACCTTTCTCGGTGTCCCCGTGATTAATGGAGCCTCCGTCTGTATTCATCACTCAGACCCGCGGTGCCGGCCCTTGGGGAAACCTAGTCGCCTTGGGGGTAACAGGAATCTGTTGCGAATATATTTAGTTTTGCTTTGTGCTAATTAGCAGAAATTTGCAGATCCAGTTGTACACAGGTTTTAAGGGGATGATATATCCCAATTCTTCACTCATTCACATTAGTTTAGCAAATGTTTAGGATGTTTTTGGGACTCTGCATTGTATGGCGTGAATCTTGTGTATAATATAAAATATATGTTGTGTGTGTGTATAAGGGGCATTCAAGTCAATTAAAGGAGTTCCTGGAAGGCCAGTGCTTCAGATGTGAAGCAGGAGTAACATTGTGACTCTAACAATCTGAGAGAACTTTCTACCCTGATGGTATCCAAGCACTAGTGAAACGCTGGGATAAGTGCATTAGAGAAATAAAGGAAGTTTTTACACTCATAACTCTGTTCTGTTATTCTGAACCAGAACCAGAAGTCTCGTTTTCACTCGAACGTCCCTAGCGCGCATGCGTGCGTATGTGCCTGCACGTGCGCACACCCTCCATACAGCCACCACAGGCTGGGCTTGTAAAACTCTGGGCAGGCGTGAAAATAAAGAGGTGGTTTCGAGTTTTATGAGGAGAACTCTGTAACACTTCAGAGTGTGAAAAGAGTTGTTCAACCTGCTCAGCCTTAGTTCATACGGCTCTATTCAGACTTCTAGCTGTGAGCCAAAATCTGTTCAAATTGCCATGCTGTGCTTTCAGCATGCTTTGAAGATCATGTACTCAAGTTGTCTTTTTGAAATTGATGCACGAGTCATTAAACGTCTGTTAAGCTACCCTTATACCGGTCCTGCCGAGACTAAATGTAAAAGAACGATGGGTTTATACCAGGTCAGCTAGGACGTTTTGGCAAATAAACATTTTTTTTCTAAGAAAAGCATTTATTTTCTTTGCTTTTGTGGCACTTAAAAAGGCTCATTAAAGTATTTGCTTAATTTAATTGTACATCCATACAGCATACTTTGGCTCCATGTGGTTAAATTGTGTCCCATTAACACAGTTTTTTTTATTTATTTATATATTTTTTTTATAAAGCCCTGATTGAAACTGAACACTGAGCTGAGGATCTGGTCCAGGTCACCTTGCACCTCCAGGTTCCGAGTTCGATTCCCGTGTCACATGGAGTTTGCATGTTCTCCCCATGCTTGGTGGGTTTCCTCCGGGTACTCCGGTTTCCTCCCACAGTCCAAAGACATGCAGATTAGGCTTATTGGTGTTCCCAAATTGCCGGTAGTTTGTGAATGAGCATGAGTGTATGTACAGTATGTTTGTGTCCTGGGATAGGCTCCAGACTCTGCGTGACCCTGTATACTTGAATAAAGCGGTATACATGATGAGTGAGTGAGCAGTTACTGTATATTTGGGTTAGTATCTTAAATGTTCTGCATAAAACTGTCGTTTTGTTTTTTATGTTAAAATCGATGCTCATTAAACACCAGCGAGCAAATTCTTCCTCACATTTAACTGTTACTGTTAGGCCAAACGTGAGTCAGAGTTAGTGTTTCTGGTGCCACAGGCCTTCCTGTGTGGCAGTACACTGGAAGCATGGGGGATATCGTCAGCTTGTAAAATTTTAGGAGCTTCTAACCTCAGCCAGCCTTTATATCCTGTGAAGGGCTCTGAGAATGTGAGCGAGGTGACGATGTCCTTTCTCAGCCTTAACGAGTAAAGGGTCTGGATCCGGAGCTGGGAGTTCACCGATAATGCCAACACTTGAAAATGAGTTCTTTTGGGTTTTAATTTACGAAACCTTTTTTTTTTTTTTCTTTTTAAGCTATATTTAGCGTTATTATGCACATCTGCATTCAGACCTTAGCTAGCACTGGTTGGCTAGCTTCCAAAAAATAGGTGGATGTCCTTTTAACACAGAGTCTTGTACTGCAAGCTGAAAACTTGTTGAAGCCACATCATTTCATGCTGAAAATTATGTTTTGTCTATGTAAACATGCCCATGAAGCTTTTTGGAATGCCCTTTTTTGGCAATATAAAACATAGAATATGACATTTTATTTAAGGAATTATAAAAACCTGTACTCATATTTGTACAAAGCGTTGAAAGGCCAATTTTTTCCAGTCTTACTTTGAGCCAATACTTTTTCTAAGGGCTGAGTTTACACCAGTCTTGGTTTACACCAGTCTTGGTCAGTTCTTGGTCAGCCCTAACAATAAAATCCTTCCTTGGAGTAATTTTGGTTGGTACCAACCACTGCTTAACAGGAAGATCTGCCCATTTGGAGATGCTCTAACTCAGGTTTTAAGCCATCAAAATGTGGCCCCTGTTAGAATCTCTCAGATCCTTATGCTTGCCCATTTTTCCTGCGTCTAGAACATCTCCTTTAGAACTGACTGTTTACTTGCTGCCTAATACTGTATATCCGGTGTCAGTAATCGATGTTATTCATTTCACTTCTTGGTGCTGAAGCTGATTGGTGAGCTAAATCTGATTCGGCACTTGGGCTGTGCCCTCATGCCTACAACCGCATTACAGCCGTGCTATTTTCAGCAATACAGTATTCATATCATATTGTTCATATTTAACTGAAAAGTAGAACTTCTATAAACCAACAAATTGAGGCATGACATAAATAATGAATTTTCAGGCTTCATAGCCAGTTAATATTTGCCAACTAATCTGCAGTGATGGCAAATTTACATGATCACAACTAAAATTATTTATGACAGTCAGTGTCTGTATATTTGGCTGAATCTTTGCTACAGTACGTATTCTCATTTGTACATCCACACCGTATTTTTTCCTACTGTTGAAAACTTTAATTCACCAGCTCTCAATATGGCCCTAGGGGTCCATTCTTCAGTTTACTAAGTTCTCGGGTTGCAGAACTGACATGTTGATAGATTTTGAGAGCACTGGAAGCTTTTTTTGTTATAATCACTCGCTAATGTTTTTCTATTATATTGCCCCGTCCTTTGGTTTTGGTTTTAATGTGGCTTTTGTTGATGTACGTATACAGTAGATTGTCTTGTGTTGCCCTATGACCCTGTCAGGAGATATAACACTATTGTATACACGTATCATGATCAGACTTTGTGTCCTGGCTTGATATAATTTTTAATTATTCCAATTTTTGAATAAATTAACTTAATCAGGTAGTCAACTGAGCAAGTAACTTCTCCAATAGACCTTCCAGTTTAGTGTCCCTAATGAATATAACATCAATTATGTTTATTCACTCATCTACAGAATAAGCAATAACTTAAATAGATGACCAAAAAAGTTATTTATAGGGTCATATTTAATAAATATTTTTTACATCCACCGTGGGCGCTAAACTTGAAAGTGTTTCATTAGGTTTCTGGGCAACCAAAATGTAGGCCTAGTTGGAACATTGGTGTGTTTATTTGGTTAGTGGTTTAAATTGGTAGTTTAAGTCACAATGTAGAACTTGTACATACTGGCCACTTCATAATTTACTTCATTGCTGGTACTAGGTTGGTAGGTAATATACGCCTAGTTGGGAATTTGCCTAGTTTTTCAATTATTTAAGTATTTTTAAAATACTTTTGAGATGATAAATAAACATTGGCAAACATTCTCTTAATGGGATCATTTGTGCCAATATTTGCTGTTAGTCTAGATGAATACATTTGAATACAAAGTCATACATTTAACAGTTACGTATCACAGTTTAAATCTGTGTATAAATAATCGCAATGCGATTTTTATTTTTTTCCCCTTCCTTTTAAAAAAAAAAATCTAATCCTGCAGCCCTACCACAGGATAACGTGCCATGCAAATCGTAAATCATCTCAAACCGGTTTCATGAAGATGAAACAAGGCAGTGGTGGCTCAAACGATTAAGGCTCTGAGTTACTTACCGGAAGGTCAGGGGTTTGATCCCCAGCACCACTGTTGAGCCCTTGAGCAAGGCCCTTAACCCTGGCTGACCCTGAGCTTTGACCCCAGCTTCCTAAGTGGGGTATGCGAAGAAATCATTTCACTGGCCTGTAAGGTACATGAGACAAATAATTGAATGTTTATGATATTAAGTGAGTTTACTTCACTTAAATGGCCTCCACAGTCACCAGATCTCAATCCAATAGAGCACCTTTGGGGTGTGGTGGAATGAGAGATTTGAATCATGAATGTGGAACGAACAAATCTGCAGAAACTTCGTCATGCTGTCAGGTCAGTATGGCCCAAAATCTTTAAAGAATGTTTCCAGCGCCTTTTTAAATCTACAGTATGCCATAAAAGATTAAGGCAGTTCTGGAGGCAATGATTTGAACCTACGACAGAAAGTTACCATGCCATTAGCAAATAGTTTTGGGTCCGAATTATGGTGTCCACTTGTTAGATCTAAAGCTAAAATATTATTTGAATCTGATTAGTTTATTTATTATTGCTTAATATGTTGTATGAGGACATTCTACTGTCAGTGGGTGTAGTGCAGCAGGTGGTAGGGTTCAGAAACACACTATAGTTGCAGCATTGAGAAATAATGTGTACAACTTAGTTCTTTCCATTGGTTCTTGTTAAATATATTTTTCCTTTGGTTCTTGTTAAATCGATTTTAAAAAAATATTTTTTCCTTTGGTTTTTGCGAAGTAGTTCCTTTGGACTTATATAACTTACCGCTATATTTACCCCTGCTACCAAGTAATGAGTCGCATAAATGGTACAGGGATCATTTAACTATTATTTTTATTAGATTTTATGTATTATATATGACTTAGAAATAGTAATAGTAAGTCTGTGTTCGTGTCCATCCAGTGGCAGCTTCCGTAACTTCAACTCTTCAATTCTTTCTCTTTTTTCCCACCTACTCGCTGGCATTTTGCATGTGGTTTGGCAGTGAATTGAAGAATGGAGCTAGAGTTGTAATATTCGATGCATTTAACCAAGCTCCACAGAAGTGTTCGACTGAATGCAAGAATTTGCTTTTTCTTTGTGTCACTTTGGTACTTGGATAGAGTTTTGCATGCTCTGCTTCCCTTCAACAATTCCCTGTAAATGTTCCATTCGATAATCCGTCCTCTTCAGTCTAGCTGCAGCATGGAGTACGTGCCTGATTGTTGGCAACCATGCTAACTTGTCAGAAATCGGCACTTGCTGATTCTGCAACCTTTCACCGCACAAGCCAGAAGACAAAATAAACTCTCCCAGTGAGCCATGTTAAATTGAGTTAATGTTTTAGCATTTCATTTGGCATCCGCGACTCTCGCGGCAGGTCAGCCATCCTGTGAAAACGTGGTGTTCAGATGTTCCTGGCAAAGACACAGTGTCTATGGTGCTTCTGCGTGTGGGCTGTTAAGAGAAAATCTGCTGATGAACCCTAGTGGTGCTGCTCATCGTCTCTCATGAGCACAGCGACACACACACACACACACACAGACACACACATTGAATTGAATTCTCTCTCTCTCTGTCTCTCTCTCTCTCTCTCTCTCTCTCTCTATCGACTTGCCTTGTTTGTGTTAAATTGGGTGGCCTGCAGTTTCACTCTCTGAACCTCATGTCCACATGCCTCAGACATTTATCTTCCTTAATGAAAAGGAAATAACCTTTAATCTTGAGCAAATGTTCATTTCCTTTCATTAAAATCGAATTAAGGGATTAAAAAAAAAAAAAAAGTTTAAGTGTAAACCATCCCTTAAAATGTCGTGCTCTTAAAGGGCTTAACAGAGAATTTTAATTGAGGAAGTGGATTAAAATAAAATGAAACATTAATTAGCTCATACATTCCTCTTGAGCAAACACTTTATAGTGGGTGGGATGCATGAATACACTCTGGATGGGACATTAATCCATTACAGGCCACCACACACTCATTCACAAACAGGCACAATATAAAAAAGGCAGTCCACTTATCAGTATGATTTAGGTAGTTGGGGGGAAACTAGAGAACCCAGGTGATATCCGTGTACGTGGAAGACATGAAAAACCCCACACAGTTATTAACCTGAGCTTACTGGGGTCCTTGAACTGCACAATGTTCAAACAAGATCAAGACACACACTCATACACACTCATACAACATTTACTTTGAATATGTGCTTTGTTGCTCCCTTGTTCTCACCAGAGGGTCCTAAGATATTATATATTTATTAAAAATCTTTGCTCGTCTTGCGGAACACTCGTAAACCGCGTTACTCGTAATCCGAGGTTTCACTGTATACTGTATATCAGTTCAGTTGAAATTTTTTTGTATATTCTAATTCAAATAAGGAAAATACAAATAAATAAATAAATAAATTAGAAATATATAAATAAATTAGAAAAATGTAAGGAAAAAGTATAAATTATAATTAGCGGTTTGTCCATGTTGAGCAAGCCGAGGGTGACGGTGGCAAGGAAAAACTACCTGAGATAGGAACAATAGGAAGAAACCTTGAGAGGAACCACACCCAACAGGGAACTTTTCCTCATTTGGGTGATATCAAATAGTATGACCATAAACCAATTCCTCGTATAACTGTGTGCTGTAAAGCTGAAGGTTCAATATACAGTTAAACCTTGGATTGCGAGCTTAATTAATTCCCGGGGGCATGCTTTTATATCAAAGCACTCGATTACCCATAATCCCACAGCTCGAGAGAGAGAAGAACCATTGGCCCCGATCACGTGACGCTCGGCAGACAAAGCGCAAGTCCACTTTCAATGATGGAGATTTGGTTTCAAAACCGCTTGTAGGAATTTCCATCCTTAACTATCGAGCGACTGCATTTACAAACTGCCCGCACCAGCCGAGTCCAAGACCATCTTCATGGTTATGAACTGGAACCGTCCTCAATCACCACACACATCCCAAGCAGACCGTGCACATTACTGTGCATTTGTATTCAACAAATATATTGTATAGTTAGTTATTCACAGTGATCTCTTTGTCTGCTCACAAGGAAGCACTGCATTAACACTGTAGCGTGTATTTAGCATGCAGCTAATGATACTGTAGGAAAGCTGCTGTGTGTCCACTTCAGGTACTGATCCATACAGTATTATGTTTCTCTCGATTTTCAACAATATTAGGGAAAGGGAAAACTTTGTCGTGATGACTTCAGGTTTTATCTGTAGTCCTATAAATCATTTCTGACATGGTTATAAATTATCACGATTTTGGTCATGGTGTTGAACCAGAAATCCCAACTGCTCCATGACTCAGTGCGGTGCTTAAGAAGGGCTAACGCGTACATTCTCGTGGGTGTACTTGAATTGAAATTAAGTGGGGGGGCGCTCGTGGATTCTGATGATTCTGTTTTATATCAAAATGAACCACGGTTTCTGTACTAGCCTATACACTATATTTAAGAGCTCATTTGCAAGTGCTGCTGCTCTGTTATTTAATCTCATGTTCTCTCCGTACTGTAAATTCCTGGGGGCTGGTTTGAATCAGGCTGTCTAATTACTCCAACAAAAATAGCTTTGAAAGAGCAAATCCCAAAACAGTGTCCTGCTGCCATTCAGCAATTAAATTCTCTTGTCTTTTTCTCATTCGGCACACAAGTTTATTGAAATCTAGTCACAGCATGGTCATATTTAATTGTTTTTTAGGTTGGTTTTTTTTGCCGTTTGGATTAAATTATGTACATTTTTTGCTGTTCTCTCTCTCTGTCTCTCCGTTTCTCTCACTTCTTTCTCTCAGATGTGACTGATTAGAGGGTAGGAGTAGTAAAAAGAAACAAAAGCCTTGTTTTCTCTCTCTCTCTCTCTCTCTCTCTCTCTCTCTCTCTCTGCCTTCTTGGGATTCCGAGAGCTTTACAGCGAGCTCAGCCCTCAGATCGCTCTGATCATAGAGACCCTGGAGATAGACAGAGGAAGGGCCCCATCCTTGCCCTTCCTCTATCCCCTGCACTTCTCTTTCACCACAGATGCCTTGCTGGTGTCTGCAGGGATACAAGAGTTCATTCATTCATGGTGCGACTGGCCATATGCTGTCTTTTTTTTTTTTTTTGCTTCTGTAGTTGAGGTGAATTTGGTGATCAGTGTGTGATACTGAGCTGGTGAAAGGAGACACTCGTGTATCTGTCTGTATTGTGGCGGGGGGAAAGCATGACATACAATTTTAGTCATATTTATTTTGTGGTTCCATTACTGAGATCAGAATTTGGTAAGACAGAGGAATGTTTTTAGTTCCCTTGCACCACCCCTAGGTCCTGCATGACAAAGATGTGTTTTTCTTCTCTTTTCTATAAAGAATCAAAATGTACATGAGTATAAAAGAACTGCAATTTACCGAAATATTACATTGCCAGCCAAAATGGGGAAAAAAAGAGATCTGTTCTGTGAAAGTGGACATGATGAATTTTGAACGTTGTGTAAACACTATGTTGCAGAACTGTACAGTAAGTTTGGAGCCAAGATGCTCCTCATGGTAATTGTTCCACAAATAAATGATAAAGAGGGGTAACGTTACAAACGTTCCGATCTCAGAATTCTCAACACTGTTAGAAACTTAACAGACCGTGAATGTGGTTTGACATTGATGTTAATCGGCATAAATGCTCAAAATGAAGGTTAAAATATTGTTGTGTTTCGTATTTGGCTCATTCATTCAGCTTTATCTCAGCACTATTTTATTACCATTTTAAAGTCATTAACTTTCAAAACCAACATTGTCCCGACACTGATCGTCATCTCAACATCTATTGTTAGGGTTCCTTCTGGGACCTTTAATTGTTTAAATAACCTCTTTAATTGTCTTTTATTCTGCAGGCTGTTTATTATTTCTGCTGTGCACCATGAACATTTTATTCTACTTCATTTAATTTTGAAAGGATATCGTACTTACATTAATTTTTTTACCCCTAAAACAATGCAGTCTCTTGTTATTGTTGACGTGTAGTGATCACCGGGCTTATCTTAAGCCTAGGAATTTTTATATATAATTTATCATATATATCTTTTGAAAGCTTTGCTTGCCGTTAGCCCAGGGAGGCCTATGCAGTGCATTTATATTCATATTCACGTGAACTTAGGAACTCTATGTGAACTAAGGAACTCTAACATATTCCCTATAACATTGTGTGTCATAAAAGCATAATCACAGCCAGCGTTTAAATGTATGTCCCTTGTCTTCTTCCATGAATTCCAGTATGTGCAGATGGGTTTGTGTGATCTCAGGATTTTGGCAGGCCGTGTAAGGTTTATGGCGACATCATATAAAGCGAAAGCAATGATGTAGAGGTTCACTAAGAACTGAGTTTTCTGGCAGGGCACCAGATTATATCCTGTTACCATATAAAGTATGAAGAACTGCAGGACCGCACCATTACTGAAGAGCTTCATGTGTTCAGTGAAAAAGTAAAGTGGAAATCATTAGATGATTATTTGAAAATAATCAGAGTGATTTCTTTTTTTAGCTGTTAAACTGATCACTGTATATATTAGTGGGCAACTTTACAGAAAGTCAAAAGTAAAGCCAAAATGTCTCTGAGACTGTAGTAGTGGCTGGCTGCGGTGTAACCCCACCCATTCCCAAACTAGAGAATTATACCCAGGGCAAATTCCAATTCCAAGTTACCATTCTTATTTTTTCAGTGTTTTGTTGTTTTTGTAGGTTCAGTTGCCCGTAATATCCGCCTTAATACTTTCCATACGATAAATGTGTTAATGGAGTTAATTAGTGATAAATTAAAACATGCGGTTAATGAGTTTGTGAACGTGCACACACTTCAACAAGAACTTGAATCTCTGGAAAGTTCTGAAGCACAACCATGTCGTTGCTGTAAACATGTTGATCTGTTGTAATGACTTCTTCAGAGTGTGTTGCTTATTTTTCATGTCTAAGCTAGCTCATTGTACCAATAGCAAATGCTAGCTCAATTTCATAATAATGTATCGGCTGTGTGACCTTAGTAAACACTCGATATACACTATACGGACAAAAGTATTTGGCCAAACATGTTCATTATTAAATTCAGGTGTTTCAATCAGGCCCCTTATGCCCAATTCTTCAGCATACCAACACATCTTGGACAATGCCATGCTTCTGACTTTGCGGCACCAGTTCAGGGAAGGCCCTTTTCTATTCCACCATGACTGTGCCACAGTGCACAAAGCAAGGACTATAAAGTCATGGTTTAATGAGTTTGGTATGGAAAAACTCGACCAGCCCGCACAGAGCCCTGTGACCTCAACCCCATCGAGCATCTTTGGTATGAACTAGAACGGAGATTGCGAGCCAGGCCTTCTCGTTCAACATCAATGCCTGACCTCATAAATGGGCACAAGTTCACACTGAAACACTCCAAAATCTTGTGGACGGCCTTCCATGAAGAGTGGCAGCTGCAAAAGGGCGACCAACTCCATATTGAATTAAATGTATTTGGATACAATGTCATTACCGGTTTTGCCAAATACTTTTGCCTATATAGTGTATATTGTATAAGTATTGGTCTTTAGCCTCTTCAACTTAAATAGCTTTGATTATAAGGATGGAAAATGTCAGCTTGCTAGCAAATGGTAGGAGCCAGTCATGACTCAAAGCTCTAAAATCTTTTCCTGGCACTTCTTAAATCGGCATGCCTGTGAACATTATGTGACTACAGTTTAGCATTTGAACCTATTAATTATTAATCCTGTATTTACCACGTTGAATTAGCGGAAGCGCTGTATTAAGTTGCACTTTAGGTAATCCATCATGGACGTAAGTACACTCGTACATTATATGCAAGTTGTTTTAATTGGATGCTGTTTTATACAAGACTAATCTGGCTCTAATACGGCAGGAACTGATCCTGACCAGTCTGCAGTCTAGAGCTGTTTTTTTTTTATTTATTTTTTTTACTTCATTCTTTAAAATGTGTTTGAATGAAACATGTGTTTTGGCTTGTGTTTGAATCGTAGTCCTACAAGACATGAGTTCTGGCTGTTGTTAGATAGTGTGGTGCTTTAGGTTACTAAATATGGTCATGAACCTCTAACTTTCACAGGAAAAAGCTTATTTGGCTGATATTGCAGATGTTAAACCCTGACCTTTTTTTTGTAGTCTACTGGCAAACAATCATGAATTTTATCAGCTACTCACCAGTGCTTTTAAAGTCACTGCAGTAACTTTTAAATAAATGAGCAGGTTACCTTTTGTTCCACGTATTGTATAGAGGTTCACAGTGAAGTAGTGAACTCAGAAACCGGCTCAGCACAAGCTGGGAAAGACATCAGTGTGTCTGGCTGCTCCCTGTACCACCCCCACCCCTCACCCCCTTCTTACAGGAACCATCAAGGTTATGGGGTGTGTGTCACTAGACGTCCTTGCCTGCGTTGACCTGGCTCTCTCACAGGGGAAGAGGGTGTCCGTGCTTTAGGGGTTTGAGTGGTGATGGATGACTGATGGCACTAAAACAGTGTTTGGAATGAACTGTAGCTTGCAGAGATGACTTTTAGTCCATTTATATACCATTTATTTAAAGTGGTAAGACTATGCTCTGCCTTAGTACATGCATATTTATATTTTATATTTATCTTATCTGTGCTAACAGCACAGTTTTAACAGTAGTTTCAGGTATAATTAGAATCAAAGCCTTACGTATATTAACATGCTTGATCCAAGTTCAGTAATAAGATCTAATTCACACAATTTAAAACTAATAATTAACTGATTTAAAAACAGTTCTTTTACAAACAAATATACATGTATAATCATACAAAAAAATTAGGAAAGGAGTTATAGTGAAAAATAGCATAGTCAGTGCTTTGTAACTGTCTTCAGGATACAGGACTTTCCACTTTCTGAGTAAAATGTGATGCTTTTCCCCCCCCTCTCTTATTAAATGCAGAAAAGTGAAAGAGAGATTGGTGAAGGAATGATTATAGCTGCTATAGGATAAGTAATAACAGGAATGAACTTGTCTTGCATAGGTTACATAACACTGAATGTAACTATTTTGCATAATTCAATATATTGTCAAACTGCTGTCATACAGTATAAGAGGAATAAAACACTTTCGAATGTGCTGTTAAAGTCAAATTTCACAGTGCAAACCCCACAGTGATATTGGTTTTCCTATAACAACACACCCCACCATGTATTATATCTTACAGAAACATTAATCTTAGTAAAAAGAGTCACTTAACTAATTTAAGTTTTTACGTGATTGGGTGTTCTGCCTCCTTGAATTAACAAAACATTGATGTTCTGGAAAAGACAAGAAACAAAGGGAAAATGAGGCACAAAAAAATGTAGCATGAATCATGGAGGCCCCAGGATAATGATTGCTTCAGCAGTGACTGTTTGCTTGAGGCAAAAGACCAGCCGACAGCGAGACATTCCACCGCACCAATTTATGATATTTTGGATCTGACTACAGATACAATCCACTGTTACATTCATTCAAATCACAGCACGACTGCAGAATATATACTGTTATGCAGCAGATATTTTAGCTGTTTTGTCTTTTTTTAAATCGTACTCTTTTTGCTCCTTCACACTCTCTGTGTCTCTGGACCTTTCTGTTTGTTACTGAATTATATCCCTCTCTGTGAAGAATTTTCTCCACCCTATGTATTTTATCATTTTATCCATCACTTGTTTTCATTACGCATTACTCTTTTGTGCACACACTTGCTTTCCTCCTCCCACGAATATATGCACAAACCATTTGTTACCGGCCTCGTGAGGTTTGATAAAGCGGTCTGTGCCTCAGGGACCAGAGAGATGACGGCTGTAGAGATGACTAAGAGAGATGAATAGGACAAGAACTCCAAGGAGTGGAGGTTGTCTGTAGCCTGTCAGCAGTCACTGCTCTTTTCAGGACTGTACGTGAAGAGGCTTAAGCCATCAAGCAACTTTTCCAGATGTGCAGAATCAAACGCGCTGGTGCGCACACAGCCCGCAGGAACGTTTAGAGAGCCAGAGAGACTCTTAACTCTCTCAGCAGCCGTAAGGGACCTGAACCGGTTAAACTTGAAGCTCATCATACTGTTGAAAGTGCACTTTGGTTCACTTTATCCCCAAAAAAAGTGAAGCACCACTGAGTAAAAACTACCTGCAGGTACCTTGAGGTACCATTTGTGCCGACTGGTAGTTCGCATCATGTGATGTTATGTTCTGTGATGGATATATACTGTACTGTATAAGGAGCTCTTGGTTCTGAAATACTGTACATGTAGCAGAATGCTGAGTGGTACAGCGCAGACAGGAATAAAGAGGATTTATTTGCAGGTAGATTTACTGTTATGTTACATTGTCTTTGAGATTTTTCATCAAATATGTAAGGCCAACCCAAATGTTTAGAGAACCATACACAAAATGATTGTGATAGGAAGAAACAGCCATTTATAATTAAATAACATCAGCTGAAAATGGGATTTCGTTCTTTACAGGTAAATTCTAGCAATGCCTAAGATTAAGATAATTATAAAACAATAAATAGGGTAAATCATTTTTCATATGTTTTTGCTGACTATGGAATTGATTTTATATTGGCGATGATCAGTATTAATAAATTACTATATAAGGAAATTGAGATCACATAGATGCAACTGGAGTTTTCATAAAAGATTTTAGCATTTATTAAGAGTGCATAATCCAAAATTGTAAACTGGCATAGAAACAAACTGGGACGGACAAACCAGGTAAATATAGCCCAGACAAGGAAACCATGAAAATAATATATGAACATCATAGAAAGGAAATCACAGTAACTTCATTTGCAAATGCTAGAGACTGTCCCAGTTATTTAAATGGCTGTGATTGTGTACAAGTTTGTTTATAAATTGTGTAATTGGTACTGCATATACTGTGCGTTTTTGTTTAATTTGATGATGATGATGATGATGATGATTTGCAAATAATGTATCGTGGTAACCGGCAGAGAATCATGGGATTTGGAGTTCACAGCAGTAATGGGCACAGATCTGACGAAATGTCTGGTAGATAAAATAAATTTTGTTCAGTAACTTATGAAAAGTAAAAAAAAACATGTTCATAAGGTAGACATTAGTAATTTACAAACGTTTTATACTGTTTTTGTTCTAAAATCTTTTTTTGTTAAATGGTCTTGTTATATAGAATTTTCATAAGTTGCTTGTGTGTCATGAAACAGGGACTTGGACAGATGTAGTTACGTTTTAAACGATTTTAATTAAAAAAAAAAAACGGACAAATACAAAAAACAGCAAGCAAAACTCATAGTAGCATAGACAGAAAAAGTGCTGGGTGATTCTCAAATATCAAGCAAAGGTATTAGACAAAAATGTAAACTTGCCAAGGAAATTAGTTAAAACCAGCAAAAGCAATCACGAGACAATAAGGCTCGGTGGAGTCAGATATACAGTAAATAAACGTTCTTCTCAAACTTTCTAAAATGCCAGCACACATTTCAAAACTGGCTTTATTGTTCATGTTAAAAAGGATATCTCATTACATTTCTTTCCAGTTTCTGTCCATGGCTGTAAGGTTCAGCTTTTGGAAACAGATGATCCTTTTAAATTCAAATAAAGGCATTTGATAACATCTCAAGAGTTGAATATTACTATAAAAATCTCCCATATTATCAGATAATGTTTTGCAGTTATTTTTAAGGCAAAATCTTCATGCCTGTGTTCCCTACTTTCATGGAGTTGCACTGGATCTCATCCGGGGCCCCGACAGGACACTCTGCAGTGGGTTAGAGCTGGCTTGAGGATGAGGTGATTGGGAAAATCCAGACCCAATCACCTCATCTGTCCCCAATTACGCAGATGTAAATGGATGCTTCCAGACTTTCATAGAGGTGGTGGTGGTGAAAGGGAATAAAATAGCTAATCAAGCCCAGATCCCCTCACCCTCAAACGTACCCCTTTCCTAGAGGCCTCTTTCTGTTACCTATCCATCTGTTACCTAACAGTGTGAAACAGAATTATGCAGGTCTGCTGTATTGATTGAGGCAAAGAAAAAAAGGCACAATGTGTTATGGGTTAGCAGCATGCGCTAGAGCAGTGCTGCATGAGGAAAATATTTTATCTCAGCAATCTGGGATGCTTCATGACTTAGTTGTGACAGGAAATGAAGTAAAGTAAAAGGAATTGTTATATTTTTATTGTTACTTCCTTTTTTTATTAAGAAAACTTTCCTTATTATTATTATTATTATTATTATTATTTATGTCTCAGTTCTATCTGGGTCTTGCACCTCCACGGTCGAGGGTTTGATTCCCGCCTCGGGGTCTGTGTGCATGGAGTTTGCATTTTCTTCCTGTGCTTGGTGGTTTTCCTCCAGGTGATCCGATTTCCTCTCACAGTCCAAAGACATGCAGATTAGGATAACTGGCATTCCCAAATTGCCTGTAGTGGGTGATTGAGTGTGTCCTGCGATGGATTGGCACCCTGTCCAGGCATTGTGCCCTAAGTCTTCTAGGCTCCAGGCCCTCTGCTACCCTGTATTCAGGATAAAGTGGTATAGACAATGAGAGTGAGTGAGTGAGTAATGCACTTATACAGTATACTTGTACTAGTGATCGATATTACAGCTCAACATGGGCTACATGTACAGTAAAGGTCACTTTTTCAACGTACCAAAATGCTGAAACTATTATAATGTGGACTTTTATTATTGATAAACATACCAAGAATTGTATCTTTATTTTTATTAGTTTTATTATTTCTATAGATATTACATTAAAAACTATAGAAAACTAATCTTCCCCAGTCATAAACCTTATTTGACCTCTAAATACTGATATTTTGAGACTGAAATAACAGTAATATACTATAGATTATAGATTTTTAATAGTACATATAATTAGCAACTGATGACTGTAGTGAACAACAGTGTTGGCCAGTTTTACAATTCAAATTATAAAGATATTAATATTATAGAATCAAATGTTCAAATGTCCCATTCCTAAATAATGTATGCAATGCACCATATAGTGTCTATACAGTACCTGCACCTTACTCACTGTATAGTACACTACTTTACAGTTTCTACTTGAGTTTTGTTGATGCAGATAGTGACAAATATCCAGGGTGCTTATTAAACCCTCTTATTGCACTAAATGTGACTAAATGTTGGACCCTAGTGGCCATAATATACTTGTATGTCTGATGATGGGGTTTGGACTACCATTTTTGATATCGTACAGTTAATGCTATGCAACAGATATATTAAACATACAGTATAATACAGATAAGGATGGAGGGATGGATGGTTCTGTCGCCTGGCACATTGGGCAACGGATATACATCCTCCGTTTGTGTGCAGTTATTTACAGTGTCGGGTTGCCAGCTCGACGCCCGATTGTATCTGAGCAATTCGGGGTGAAGGACCTGGCTCGAACCTGGTCGGGACCTCCTGGTTAGCAGTCCAACCCCTTAACCACCGAGCCGCCCCTGCACCTAATACAGATAAGGATGTCACAAAAATAAGATGTGCTATTTTTTTAAGAAACCACTGTAGTAGGACATTCAGAGCTAAGCTACAATACCAGGTTCAAAATGAATATGTTCAAGCTATTCCATTCTTGCACATACAATGATGCACTGAAAAGTATCATAGAGGGTTTTAATATTCATACCATGAACTTTGCATTCTCTCATGCCTCATGTCACTCTCTCTGTCATTGGACTTGTGGATGTAATGGCACAGACAGTAGAAATGATCTTGTATAGTACTGGGTTGACTGGTATGTGAAACATTGAATTTTTTTTTATAACAGAGCTGGGTGTAGTTTTTCCTAACAGTCCTCAGTTGGACGCAGGCAGAGCCAGAGATACCACAGACTACCTGGAACTGTTACATAATCATCACAAAATAAACACCTCCAAGATTTCTGTCCCTCTGGACTTCTTTAACCACTGAACTGCATCACCAGAGCCATGACCTCACACTGAACTGACTTACACGGTTGAAATGTGTCGCTCTGAAATTGCTCGTGTTTAAGTGAACCTTCCAATCCTACAACCTGTAGTCTCGTTAACATCTAGGTTTAGTTTAGTGCTCTAAACCCTCTCTCTTGGGCTTGTAATGTCTAATCTCAGATAATTATTACCTTATTAAATCTTACTAAATTGTGATTGTCACATACTGACAGAATACGTGAAATTGCCTAGATACACCGCATAAACAAACGCATCAAACACAGATGCAGACGCTGCATGTGCTCTTAAACACATGTACATGTTTGTGACCCCTTGTTTAGTGGTTTTAGTTTAACCTCTAACCAAATCCAGGCTACCGTCACTCTGTTTTTCTTTTAGTCAGCTGTGTTTGTTTCAAGAAATCACGAGCATGTGTAATGATACAGAAAGAAGATTTAAGGCAAGCTTTTACCTTCATGTGCTCTATTTATTTTTATTTATTTATTTATTTATTTATTTGTTTGTTTGTTTGTATTTTTTTTAAGAATTGCTCAGCTATTTTACAGAGACTCTGAGCTGCCTGTTACTGTATGTACAGTATGTCAGCCATTTTGTCTAAAATAACACAGAGGAAAAGGGCACAGAATCAGAGAATTGTAGTGTTTGATTAAATACACCAAAAACATTGAAAAATAGACAAAAAACAGCAAAGATACTCATCAATGAGGATATATTATCTTGACTGAAGTTTACATCAACAGTGTTGAAGCTAAAACCTGTAGCAAACCTGTAGCATGTAATAGCTTATAGTGTAGCAGGTTTGGTTAGCTAGCTAGCATTAAGATTATGGACATGAAGAGCTGGTATATGTTTAAACTAAGTTTATAACTATAACTTGGTAGAAAATATAAACTTTGTTACCAGGATAATAAGGAAGCAAACAGCCATCTCATCTTTTGTTTGTTTAGCTGAATTAGCGTATTGCTAACATAAATCTGTAACAGTTTATTGTGGCAAGCTTAGCTTTTTTCCTCAGAATGTTGCTGGCCAAGTCAGACTGTAAATTAATACCTGAAATATATTTAAAAATACTTTGGCGTTTAACGTAATCTGTATTAATGTAATGTAATATATATATATGCGCTTTAATATTATATCTTGGAATCCTGTATACAATTTTTTGGAACAAGGGATATTAAATCCATTCTCTTGTTATTATACTGTATGAGCAAATATTTTTATTAGCCTTTGTTTTCACAGCATGTCGTCTAGAAATCATCTACACAGCTTACTTTATGGACTATTCCTTTACATGACAGCTGATCCATGCTTCCCTTTGCTTTTGAAAATGGTTGTGGTTTTGGGGAGGAATAATACTCAGCAGGCCCGTGCATATCACGATAGCAGAAATAATGTTATTCTTTAATAAACTGAATCCATCAAAATCTGATTTCTCAAGAAGACACCCTGCTTTTGCAGATATGTTGGGCCTTTATAGAACAGACTTTTATTGCATAAACTGTAGACACCCTTCTTTTTTTTTTTTCTTACACTCTCTTTTATGCTTTGTTCTTTTTCTCTTTTTCCCCTCTCTTCCTCGTGCTCTGGCTCTTTTTCTCCTGCTGGCTCTTTTGTTCCAGCCACTGGAACGCTAGTCCAGGCTTATTTGCCTAACCCTTGTAAGGAGTGGTATTAAGAAAGCACCCAGATTGACAGGAGAACTGAAGGCGGCCAAGTCCTTAGACATCCTACTGGCACTCTCTCCTGAGTTGGCCTGATGACAGGAGTTATATTGGCTTGTTAAAATGAAGAAATAATCAAGGCCTGTCTGTTTTGCTGGAAACATAGATCGGTTTGGCTTCAGATCAGTTTCTTCTCGCTGTGACTGTCACAACATCAGGTCAGGCAGCAAGGACACAGTAAGAAAAAGACATGTCTCTGAAGGCCACAGATGTTTTCAATTCTTCATGGACAGGCATAAGGTTGTTGTATCGTCTGGAAGACTGTTATGTACCCTGTCATAGATCACGGTTTGAGACAAAGGACCTATATTGGTCAGTGTCAGAATTTTTCATGCGATTGTTTTCCCACTAGTATTTTAAGGAGATACATCAGTGCAGAAACGCCAATACTGCTCTCCTTCTATACAAGTTATAATAGTGCTAGTAAGCAATTATGCAGGCAAAATAATATTAAATTGAACCCAGTCAAGTAAATAAAATATACTTTTGCTTTAAGTGATTGACTAATGATAGTGATTTATTTTGTGTAAAAATACATGCGTTGTA
This sequence comes from Clarias pachynema, assembly GCA_030014365.1. Lineage (NCBI taxonomy): Eukaryota > Metazoa > Chordata > Actinopteri > Siluriformes > Clariidae > Clarias > Clarias pachynema. Next base: position 9,260,522 of record JAQMYL010000036.1, read on the forward strand.
ATATTTAATAATACACCCTATGATTTAATATTAGTTTATGGAAAGCCCCGCTGTTCACATTGTGCAGCAGTGGATTTAGTAATACATGTTGGATCAAAGGAGAACCTTCCAGGTGTGAGCTAGATGCTATATGAGTAATGACTTCAAGACTATGTTGATAGAGATGGGGTTTTTTTATGGCTTGGACTTTATTTTTCACAACCATCCAAGCAGAAGACTCTAGTTCCATGTGCAGACAGGCCAGTCATTAATAATTATGGACAGGGGGACCACATTTTCATCCACACCCACCTAAGTACCATCAAAACCCACTCACCATTAGCTCTAATACAACACGGCCAGTTTTAAATAAGTGCCATTAGTTGTGTAGTGACACACAGAAGATGTGTGTAAAAACCATGTACAGATCCAGTGTTATAGTGCATTCCAGGCCATGCTCTGTTTTGCATGCATATACTCAATATAATTATAAAGAATAATGGTAAATTCAGTTATTTCTAATCACAGAGAAATTATATTTACTTTCAGATTAATCTTTAAGAGTGATGTTTCTCCTTTACCTTAAAATAAAACAGGGAATGATAAATGGACCAGTGAATAATGATTAGAGGGAAAGTCAATACAATTAGAGGAAATTAAACACTAATTAAAAAATTACTGCAACACATTAAATCATGAGATCAGATCATGGGTGGGTAGATAAATCAATTCAGTGTTGTATTAATGAATTACATTAATTCATCTGCATTAATTAAGTTCATTCAGTATGTAATTGGATTGTTTAAAGAATTAAACTTCTTTATAGTATATATAACTGTCATATAAAAAGATGATTATGATTTACTGGTTACCCAGAAATGTTACCAGTAATGCCAAATTGGTTAAGAAAAAATTCCTTATATGGAGAGGAAATGAGGCAAAAATGAAGAACTCAAAAAGTGGATATATTTCTTATTTTTTAGTCATGGAAACAACCAAGAAACAATCATAAAACATTTGATCATATGTGTCGATGGTATTTCTTTGCGTATGTGGCACTTTATTTTTATTATTTGTTTTTAATCCGTCATGTTCAAATAGCTGATTAAAATAAATTAATTTAATAATTTTAAGTAGATTGAGCTGAAAAAAGGCATGTGTGACACTTTATATTGCACAATCCTGAGGCCTGTATATATTCATTAAAATGTTCTACTTTTTCAGGGTTGAAGTCTTGTGATGTTTTGCAGACTAGTGTTTAGGTCCAAATGCAAGTTGCGTGACTTTGCTTGCAACCCAGTCTCTGGTAATGTCCTTGTGGTCCAGTCCTTGGACCAGTTTTCTGTCAGTGGAGTGAATGGCAAGTAAATTAAGCATTTCCTGGCATGCATAGAGTTTTTAATGTTGAATGCATATAGTTTTATTTGCTCATTTCCAGGCACAGTCACACACTTTCACAATAATGGAGAGGGATGGAGTATTGGACGACAAGTTGAAACGTGTTTTAATGATAAAAATACATTTATTTATAATGAAATACAAATATGTAGGTTATGTCAGTAAGATAATTATTGTAATGATCCCTTTTAAGCATCAACCATATGTCTTTCAATGGGCCCTCATATGACTTGGTTGGGAGGTCATCTGTACACTTTGACTAAATCCGAACCCCCTTCTGTCTCCAGTATTTAACATGCTAAAATGCATCAGGACTAATGTCTAGTCTGTTCTGGTTCATTCCTTAAGTTCCATTACTTCTGCTCAATCAAAGGTCCATCAAAGTGTTTTGATAATTCTGATCATGAGGGGATCAAATCCCAAATCCATGGCCAGATCTAGTCATTTAAACTCTAGTGATTTTTTAAAATTCCATTGTGTTAACCTGAGCTTCTCCGAGCCCATCTGTCCTAGATCTCCTCCTCGGGATTGCTGTCATCATATGGCGAGCGTGTGCATGCAGCATTTGAGTTCTGGCGGTGTAGATACAGATACAAATGGTGCATGAATTTCACTCTGCATTCCCGCATGATCCTGCTGCAACCAGAGATGTTTGGACGCAGGGCTGCACGAGTCCTGGGGTCATTAAATAGTAAATCAATATGGTGTTGGTAACGTGCTGCAGGTCTGAACAAACAGTACTCTCAGTTTCTGCAATTAAACTGAAATGTAAACAAGGTATTTCTGCTTTGATGTTATTTGCAAGGTTCTAAAGAAAGGCTAATCTTTCCAATTCTTCTTGTCTACAGTATATACCAATTCTAATACCCGGGAGACTGCAGGCAGAACCTTTTACTTTGGGCACTGAAAACTGGAAAGTGTGGAACCACAATTTCAAACAATTCTAACTCAAATGATATACAACGATGCAGACATTTCATTTCTAGCAGCAAAAAAATTCACATCAGGTTTTTCAGATGTTACTTCCTTATCACAAGTACTGTAACGAAATGGTTAAATAACATAGGTTAAAATATCCATATTAAAAAAACATAATAAGATCAAAAGTTTTCATTTTCTTTCCAGACATAAATATTTGCTTAGCCTTTATAACTGCAGAACTGCCTTCAAGCTTTTTCATATCCTCTGACCAGCTTCTGAATTCTTTTGAGTTGTAAAATCTCCAACTTCCACTGCTCCCCCTCTCTTCCTGACATATCTCATCTATGTCTACATGTCTTGTCCAAATCTGATTTGGGGAGAGAAAAGGGTCAGAACTAAACTTGTTTTAGCTTTGTTCTACTTTAAAAACTGGAAGGGATTGGGGTGGTTGGAAGGAGTTGACAGAATGTCATCCTACCACTTACTGAGAGCATCTAACAGGAGCAGGGGAAAAAAATACAAAACCCTGAACTAAAGACAGAGCTGCTGCTAATGCTATGAGCTATGTGCCAAAAGATTCAAAGCACCCTCAGGCTAGCGCTGCCTCATTAGCATTAAACTCCCAGGAGGAGAGGCCAGCAGTGGGCCTGGCTGCTGTCCGTGTTAAAACAAGCTAACTGATCAGACTGGCCTGCAGCTGCCCTGGAGCCTTTCTTCTTCTCACTTGTTTGTTGTGGTAATAGCAGAGGTCCACCTCTTATACTCTCTGCATCCAAAGCACTCGCCCGGGTTCATTGCCCAGTCTCAAGGTTGTCTCCACCCGGAATAGACAAGCCAACCCATGTCCCTGGAGCCTGGACAGACTTATCCTGTTACTGCCAGCTTCCTGAGACAAGACGATGGAGGATTTAGGGGCAGATTGTCTCCTGTTGCCCATGCTACGACTTTCCCACTCTTACTTTTTTCTATCATATGACCTGTGTGAGCTTGGATGAGCCCCTTCTTACAGTATATCCATGGCAAACAGCCATTATTCCCAACATTCTCACATTTCTCTAGAGAAGGTGAGATCCATGATTCTTCTCCATTCCATGTTTTTTGTATTGTTTTCTCTGGGAACATAGAAGCAAGAGAGCCAAAACAAACCTTCAGTGTTTAAGTTGGGATTTGAGCCCATCTCCAAACAAACGAGATTACTAGCATCAGTTCTACCTATTTTGACAGTTACAGACTGTTACTTGATTACTTGCTTGTGAATTTGTCATCAATTAAAATGTAATTCTGTATATCTTATTCAATATCTTGAAGGTCAATACAGTTACTACATTATATATATAGGAAGGCCCGGGTTCGATTCCCAGCCAGTGCCCAAACCCCCCAGCCACTGGATGCAGTGCCGGTCCCAAGCCCGGAT
>JAQMYL010000036.1:9267644-9278192 GCA_030014365.1 Clarias pachynema
ATAGCATATGACAATCGAAAATCCATTATCTCAAAATATGGGAATGTTTCATTTCGAGTTTGAGTAAATTAATATTCATACAGTTTAAATATACCATACATTTCTTGGTCTAGTCCAAAACATGCGTGGGGAAGACTGCTGACTTGACAGTTGTTCAGAAGACAATCATCGACACCCTCCACAAGAAGGATAAGCCACAGAAGGTCATCACTGAAAGGGCAGGCTGTTTTCAGAGTGCTGTATTGTATAATACTCATGGAAAGTTGACTGAGGGGGAGAAATGTGGTATGAAAAGGTCCACAAGCATCAGGGATGACTGCAGCTTTAAGAGTGTCAAGTAAAATCAATTCAACTTGGGAGAGCTTCACAAAAAGTGAAGTGAGGCTGGAGTCAGTGCATCAAGAGGCACCTCACATACTGTAGATGTCTTAAGAAAATGGAACAAAACAAAGACAATTTCGGAAGCGACTCATCTGGGCTTAGGGGGAAAAAATGGACTGTTGCTCAGTGGTCCAGTAAATTAAGTTAATTAGCTTTCATGCATCTCTCTGTCTAGTTTTAGTACATGCAACCACAGTCCTTAAGAAGACTGCTGACTTGACAGTTGTCCAGAACACGATCAACAACACTCTCCAGAAGAATGATAAGCCACAGAAGGTCATTGATGAAAGGGCAGGCTGTTTGCAGGGTCATGTATGTAGAACACTCATGAAACGTTATTCATGGAAAGTTAGAATACTCACGGAGAAACACTGCCCAGTGGTCCTCTTTTCAAATGAGAGTAAATTTTGCCATTCATTTGGAAATCAAGGTCCCAGAATCTGGAAGAAGAATGGAGAGACACAGAATCGAAGTGGCTTGAAGTCCAGTGTGAAGTTTTCAGTCAGTGAATATTTGAGGTGCCATGGCATTTGCTGATGCTGAACTACCATGTTTTATCAAGTTAAAGTTATTGCAGCTCTCTGCCATGAGATTTCACTTGATGCTTCTGATGCTGACAAACTTTATGGAGATGACAATTTCCTTTTCTAGCAGGACATGGCACCTTCCCACAGTGCCAAAACTACCACTAACTGGTTTGCTGACCGCTGTGCTTGATTGGCCAGCCAACTAGCCTGACCTGATTCTTTATAATGAATGTATTGTCATGAGAAAGATGAGAAACACTCATTTCAACAGTACAGATGTGGCATTATTAATTGTTAATAATCCCTTAGCAGTGGTACAGGACAATCAACTCCATTCCATGCCGCAGTGATGCAGTAATTCGCGCTTAAACGCATAATTTTCAAAGTTTCTCTATTGTAAATCTAGAGCTTTAAACAGTAATCAGTCAAATGAAAACAAAAAAGACCTAAAATAATTCATTTTACATGTAAGGAATCTGGTATATACAGTATTAGAGTTTATATGTGTTTTGTGTAAAAACATAAAAATTATCTGATCATACTCGGTGTTAGTATTAAGGCAAATACAATATCAGACAAATAGCAACATATAACTTTTTCACCGTGCCATGCTTTACTTAACAAAAATAAAAGTACATACATACTTAAAAAAGAAAAAAACATACTAAGTACCCCCTCACTGCTTCCACAGGATTTGAGACAGTAAGTTGCAGCCAGGTGATGTTAATAATCAGCCCTTGATTAATTGATCATCAGCAGGTGTCCAGACCTCTATAAAAGCAGAGGTTTTGGCAGTTTGCTGGTCTGGAGCATTCAGGAGTGTTAACACAATGCCAAGAGGGAAAGACATAAGCAGTGGTCTTAGAGAAAAAATTCTTTGCTGCACATCAATCTGGAAATGGTTATAAAACCATTTCAAAATATATTTGGAGTGCAGCGTTCTACAGAGATGGAGATTATTCACATGTGGAAAGCAAACAAGACAGTCGCCTATCTTCCTAGGAGTTGACGTCCCAGATCAGACGATACCATGCTCAGACTAATACCAATAAATGCATTAATTACTTCTTAGACCCTACAGGCCTCACTGGGCTTTAAATGTTAAATACACAGCAATTTATGTTAAATGACAAGGCGATGTTATATGGCATTGTTTAATGACAGCACAATTAGAAGAAGATTAAACAAGTAAGTTTAAAAAAAATTTTTTTTATGAAAGCCTCTTCTGTCTGAAAGGAACATTGAAGCATGACTGAGGTTCTTTAAACTGCATCTGAACAAAACCGTAAGACCTATTGGTACAATGTCCCATGGACCGATGAGATCAAACTTTAGTTGTTTGACCTTAATGCCCAGTGCCATATTTGGGGAAAACCAATCAGCATTCAAGGTTTAGGAATGGCCTAGTCAAAGTCAGTTGAAATGCTGCGGCAGGACTTAAGAGAGCTGTGTGTATCCGTACTGTAGCTCTATAAACATGAATAAGCGGTGTTGTAAAGATGTGATATAGTCACACAGGAAATTATTATATATTTGACTTGGATGAGTATTTTTATTAAATAAATAATTCGGTGGGGAAAAAAAACCTTATAATATGATGTTCATCTGAGGTTATATTTGTCTAATACTAAGACGCACTATGATCAGATGATTTTTATGTTTTTTTACATAACACACAGAGTATTAATAGAGGGGCTACTAAAGTTCAATATGCTGGCGTCAGACCCAGAACCCGAACGGAATTCTAACACACCTGAGACTAAATACAGACCCGTATAAAAGGGACTTACAAACACGCTGTCATTTCGAAGTATACGCTCCCTGTGACTTGTTCCAGGTCGTTATAAAGCCTTTGAACTTTGTGTAATTTTCCGGATCCTGACCCAGTTTGTTTGATTTCTTTGTTTGATTTGATTATCCCTGTCTGTTTGGATAGCCCGTTTGGAGTGTTGTGTTTTATTTAATAAAATTCTTAACTGCATTTATATCCTCTGAGACTCGGTTCGTAACAGCTGGACAGAGGGGACACGCAAAAAAAAAAAAAAAAAAAAAAAGTCAAGCTGTTAAATTTTCCTTGAGTAACTTAAATTCTCAACACTGAGGAAGATTAAACAAGGCTTACAGAAGTATTTTTCTAAGCAGTGTGTGCCGTGTAATCTCTTGGCACTAAGTAACGTAATGTGATAGGACTACTTTAATGAGTTTTGTGTACAGTTATAGCTCAGTAGCTGCAAAAAGCCTCACACCACCTGTTCCTCCCACAGCTGCACAGTGAATCCTGTGGTGTGTGTGTGTGTGCGCACACACGCGCATGTGTCACACTTGAGTGTAATCACTGGCATTAACAGGTGTGGGTATGTAGTAGCAGCTCATTACATGCCTGTAAAAGCAGTGAAGGTTAACGGTAAATTAGCACCCAATTAACACTGTGCCACTTCTGCTTTCTTTCAGCAGTGTGTCTCAAACACACTCCATGTGTGTATGTACACACAGCCAGCTCTAGATGTTGTAATCCCAATTTCTTTCTCACAACATGACATGATAGTGTTGTTTGACAGAATTATAAACCAAGAGTCAAATGTGTTGACATGGGGGGAAAAACACTATTATTTTTATTCTGTGACAGATGTGGATACAAAACGATCATTACAAACAGTGACAAATTTACACCTAATTAACACTCCCACATGCCATGTGTATACTGTATGTACATGCTTGTCTAAGCATTTGGACCTGTAAATGACCAAAACTTGCTCTGTGCATCTAAAAGCAGGACATAATTTATATTTTTTATGTTATTTACAGTATATGCCATTATATGAATATGAAGTCATCTATTAATTTATATAAGATTAGTACAGTTTTGTATGATGCAATCATTCTAATATGTTTCCATAGTAACAATTTGCACAGGGAAGCTCGGCATAAATGGCTTAGAAAAACATATCAGATGTAGGTGTGTCATTTAAAGCTGCCATATTCTACTCCGTTTTAAGTTAATAAAAGTCTTTGAGGTTTCTGTAGTGGTGTCTGGTAGTAATGTTCTAGCTGAAATACCACTTCATCTTGTATTCTGTCATCCCTGAAATTACATTGTTTCACTCCTGTTTGGCTTGTACTGTACCCCCCCCCAACACACACACACACACACACACACACACACACACACACACATTATTTTATCCAATCAGAATGCGATAAATGGGTCTTCCTTGAAAATGGTGTCCAGGAAACATGTCCGGGTAAGGTTATGCAAATTTTCCCCCCTTTTTTTTCCTTCTTACCTGAAATGATGTCATACCAGGTGGGAAGTATGAACAGCGTGTTCAAGCACATTTTTGGACAAAAATGGGAAAACAAAAACAGTGGTTTTCTCATATTCTGTCTGTGTATATACACACTAGAGACCTATTTAAATCTACAAAAATGTTAAAAAAGTGAATTTTCCATAATAGACGCCCGTTAAGCAGTCAGCGTTATACTAATCACGAATTGAATATAATGAATATAAACAATTATATCATGATTATGGGCACCCAAGGCTTATCAATGCCTGTGGCAACCAAAATCTACCCCGTCCGGTCCGATCCCACAGAAAAGGTAAAGTATGTAGCACAAATTGCTGTGTCAACAGTAACAGAAGCTTGCTGTGTATCAGGCTTAACAGGTAAATACTTCAAGGTTGTTGATCTGGCCTCCAAATTGCCCAGATCCCAATCTGACTGAGCATCCTTGGAATGCCCCAGACAAAAAAGGCCAATCCATGGAGGCCCCACCCCGCAACCCACAGCACCCAAAGGGTCCACTGCTAATGTCCTGGTACCAGACATCACAGCACACACCCATAGAGGTCTTGTGACATCATGCCCCATGAGGCTGGAGCCACCCCTGCTGTACAAGGAGAACCTACACAATATTGGGCTTAAAATTGCATATAACATATAAAAGTTCAAGAGATGAAACAACTGTTTATTACTGCTATAACAAAAGTGATAACAGGACAAAATAAATGATGACTATAAATGGACTTAAAAAGACACCCTGTATTTTTTTTTTAATAAATAGAATTTCTAGTTTTGGTAAATTAATGTCGTATACAAGGAACAGGATATGGTTCATGTCAAGCCACATCACATCACTTTGTCTTTAACCATTTTCCTAAAAGTTTACTGGGAAAAGAAATCTTCTGTGTGGAGAAGTAAAGGTCTGAAGTGCAAAATTGAAAGTCGAAATATTATCCAAAGAACAAAAAAATCACAATAAAAGTGCAAATTTCATCTTGATGACATGTTTTAAGGATTTTGGCAGCAATATCAAAGCGGGATAAGTGGACCGAGTTCTTGGAGCTTAGACTTTAAACACAAAACCTAGGTGTTGTTTAATGTTGTTAGTCAGAAATATCAGCTATGGATCTTGAATTAGGTGGGAGATCTTTGTGAAGTGCTTGTAGAGTTATACCATGATGGTGTTAATGAATTCTATTAAATGATGTCAGTGCATTGGAGAAGCTCAAAATAAATCAATAAATGTCGTCACTTCGGTCTTTTATGTTCCGTTAAAGATAAATGTACATATTTATTTAGAAGTAAAGTTCTAAATTATTTATACTTTAATTATTTATTAAGGTTCTTCTTTATTTAGAAGTAAAGTCCTATTTTTTAAAAGAATAGGTGACAACACACTTGAGTTTTTTTTTTTTTTTTTCCACTTATTCTTATTCTTTGATCTTAATCAAAGCCAGATAAATGTGCTGAGCTTCTGGCATGTACCTCTATTAACAAAAAGGTAATGTGCTATTTGACAGGATCAGACAGAAGGATTAACTATGGTTATTTTTATTTTAGTGAATGACTATTCTTTGAATGAAAAAAAAAAACCCATAACCATGTTTTCATCAGTTGCCTTTGGCAGGGATTTCCTTTCTACAACACTAATAATATTTAAATAGGGTTTCTGTTGCATTAAGTTCTTGGATATTGTGTTACCTTTACACATATGTTCTGTATATTCAGCATGTGTGTGCATGCCAGATCTGTTGAACTGACCATCACGTGTGGGCAAGAAAGAAAAAAAAAGATGAGTGTGGTGCACTGTTTTAATTATTTCAGCATATGTGAGATGAAAAAAATAAAAATAAAAAAAGGTGTGTTCATGGTGTGTGTTCTGTCATTTATGTACAGTACACGTGTTCGTAATGACTGTGGTCAGGTCAGGACAAGAGCAGGTCATTTGTGTCAGTCTGATTTTGAGCGAGGTGTGTGCTCTTGCTATGGGCTGTCTACTCCGGTTAAGATTTTTGATGAGATAATGTTTACGCGTGGAGGGGAGGAGGAAACTGGCTTTACCCTTAGGATCTGCTCTGGTTCTGTCAGTACAAAGCCGACTTATTTGGCACACTGGACACAGCAGCACTGTGCGTGTGTGCATGTGAGAGAGAGAGAGAGAGAAACGCACTATTAACACTGACTCGATTTACAAAACTACACACACACACACACACACACACACACTCATACACACGCCCCTAATGTAGGTACAAGAGGTGAGTTCTGAATTTGCATTTCAACAGTATTACTTTCACTCCCCCCACTTAATTTGGCTTCGTCTGAGATCCAGGTTTTAAAAAAAAAAAAAAAAAACAGTTCAACATTTCCCTTTCCTAATTATAATTGGGAATTTCCGTAGTTATACTAACAGTGCAGGGTTTTATAAGATGTTGTCGAGTCAAATTATTCAGTGTCTGTCCACAATATCATCATTCATAGACAATCCAACAAATATACAAATATATTTGACTTGCATTACATCAAGTTATTGCTGCTAAAGGTGATAACTTGCATAACATTTATTTCCAGTGTTTTCCATTATACAAATAGATCATATATAAAAACAAAAAAAAACAAAAGCGTAGCACTTTTCCTAAAGTCATAAGACTGGTATAACAGTGTCATAAATGTTCCATAGCTCACAGCGATATAAAATGTTAAGTAATAATAATGATAGCTGTCGTAATGTTTACTAGCTCAACCGGTTATGTCTCATGTTAATGTTTTTACGACACGGTTTACGAGATGTACTTCATTAAAACGGCCATAAAATATTTCGCAGCCACCAAAAATACTAGTGTCTGATTTATAAAACGTGTTGTTGTCTTTGTCGCAATAACTACCGTAATGTTTTATAGTGTTACAACCTGAACCATATGTTTGTTTGTTTTTTCTTGTTTTTTTTGGTTAATGCACATTTCTTTACCTATGCCGATGTTAGAAACGATCACGATTATTATAAAACATACAATATGTTAACAGTGTTGCACTTAAATCCCATGAATCATGAACAGGTTATTAAATCATGAACAGGTTATGACAGCAATCAAAACAGTTGCTGCCACATTTATGTTACATGATCTATCAGACATGTGATCGTGTTGTGTAAATAGCTTAATGTCATGGTAGGGTAAATAATAGTGCCCATTACAACACTGGTTCTTCAGTCAGTGCTGGAAAGGAGCCCCTGGCTGAGAACCCTATTTTTTCCATCGCGAAAGAGGTTTACAGTTCCAGCCTAGGCACCAGCGTTTCAATGCATGCATTTCGATGACTGATAGAGAACAGACCCCGTGCTAACAGCATGAATTCTACTCCAGCATGCACCTCTGTTCTGTACAGCTCGGCTCTTTACGTCCTGCAAAGAGCCACTCATTGTTTATTGTCTTCGGTGGCTGAAGTGATGAAAGTTTCCCTGCTATGAGTGAAAAGAATCCTTTGTAAGCACAGCATCACTAATTCCAGACCTGTCAGCGCATGCTGATACTGTGTCGTTACACTGTAATGAAATCTCTTCTGTACAGTAACAAGTCTGTAATCATCTTGTATTAGAGGCTGTTTTATCCATGCGCTATAGGACATGAATGGCGCGCTGATAAAGGCCAGCTTTTCACTGAAGGTTCTGAGAAAGAAAAAGAAAAAGAAAAAAAGGACGTTTGGACCACTTGCGCTTAGGCCGGTATGACTCTCTTGTGCCGATCAGAAATTGAAGCGCTTCTTTTTTCTGCTGCACAGGAGCCGAAGCTCACTCCGAGTCGAACGTGGTGACTGCCTCCAGCTGGAATGTTTCCAGTGAAGCACAGAAAGGTGAGTATGTCTGCCGTGCCGTATTTGTTTGGATTGTGCCTCCGCCCATTGCTCTGGGCCTGAGGGACAGAGATCGCAGGATGTTTTGTCTGCAGACAGAACTCTGTTTTGATCGCTAGAGGAGACAGCATTCATACCTGCGGCACGTCAGCCAGGGGGTGAAACAGTGAAGGAGACTTGTGTGACTGACATCACCTTGATCCCTGCTCTGTGTGTGTGTGTATGTACTTTTGGGGATTTTTCCATTGTTTAAAAATCCAAATCTGGACCACTTTATTGACCGTATAGGGGAAAATGGAAAAAACGTATCCACACAGGTCACTCTAAGGCCCCATTTCTTTCCCTGTTAGTCTCTTTAAATCCATTCGATGGCCTCTGATTTTTTTTTTTTTTAAACTAGAGTCAGGTCTGTTAAATTAAATGAAGGAAATGTTTTCTTTAAACAATTTTCTTTGGCTTAATTGCTCTGGAAACCTGGCAGCCTAAAAGAATTTCAAGGCTTTTCTGAAAAGTTATGTACCTACTTCCCCTCATCCAAGATTGGAACATTTATCCACCAACGCTAAGGTGTGGGTCTGTCCACTGCTTCTGTTGAAAGGAAATGATTCGGAAGGTTTTTTTCTCCCACTCCATACCATTCCTTTTTCTTTTTTCACCACTCCATGTTGGTGCATTTGATAGGACACTGTTGCCACTTCACAGCTCCAGGTTCTGCAGTTAGTTCCTGACGTTCAATTACAGTGTGGAGTTTCTAAACATGCTATTCCAATATTGGTGTGATTTTTCTCTCACCAACATGAGTGTATACTGTAGGTAGCTCCAGATGTGACGGTTCGAACCAGTGTTCCCAGGATACAACCCATATCAATTTAAGCACTTACAAAGTGTTTTTTTTTTTTTTTTGAAGGTTAATGAATCAGTTGTGAAGCTCATGTAGTGTAAAACTGAGGTGCGTAAATGATTAACATGTTTGGTAAAGATCATATAGAGGATGAATAATTGACTCATAACTTTCTTGCAACCGCTTCAGGATTGCTGCATTGTATATCGGCCAAAATTCTCAGATAGGATCATATTACACCACTTTTCATAATACTTAATGCTTCTTATCTCCCGATCTATGCTTAGTTTATTGTAAATATGCATACATATTTATATTTTTATCAGATAATAAGAAACACATTTGCTAAATACAATTTCATTCCCTTTTACATACTGTAGTGTTCGTAACTTTTTTTTAAATTTAGATCTTTCAATGATCTTAATTGTCAGTCAGATGAAACTTGGCCAATTTAGATTTTACATGAAAATACATAAACATGAAAAAGTGTATTATTCTAAAATGCAAAATTGCTAAGATATTACAACATGAATTTAACAAGGTTACGGACACTACAGATTTTTTGCTTTTTAAGCTTTTACCAAAAACCAATTTAAGCAACAATTTTTTACAGGTCAAATGTTTCTAGAAGCTTACACCCATTATAGTATCAAATATTCATAAAGAAATACGAATAATTTGCAATTGAAATTATTGTTTGAAGCGAGACAGTATAACTCTGAAAAATGGCATTTTTGGTGCACACATAAAATCATCTCTCCAAAACGGCTGAAGTTAGCAGTTGGCATTTTGGCCTACATATCTTGTTAAACAGTACTGAAATGTGACAAAAACCACTAACTATTTTTTTTGTCTCAGAATTGCTAAAATAGTTCAGCTGCAGCAGTCCCACCGTACCAAGCAAACCTGACCGGGTGAGACGAGACAGAGAAACCAAGTAGCCAAGCATCATCATAATAAAACCGCTTGAGCAATAATACATTCTGCAGCATTATTGTGTTTACTGTTAAATGAAATACTTATCAGAATTTCTCTCAAAGATGTTTTTGACGTAAATATATCAAGTCTTTAATACATAGAATCTTGTCCAGAGTAGAGCAAGATATTAATCTACATTACACATTACATATATATATTTTTGCTGTTCTTTTTAACATTCAGAACTTCATAACAGTGTACACAGCTGTCCAAACATCTCATGACCAACACCTGCAGGTTTCCTGCTCTTTGCTCACGCACAACATGCGTGCCAATAACCTGACACACTTGATGTTGAATGAGCAGGATGGCTCTGAACACAGCAGGAACATGTGTAGAAATGTGCACCGGAGAAGCACATTCTTCTGAATGGAAAAGTTCTCTGTTCCCTTTCAGCTCTTGCTGTTCATAAAAGATCTATAGGTTTTAAAGCAAACAGTGATCTCTAGATACTGCTTTATTCAAAACAATATAATCCTATAAAGACCCATGAACTTAATAAAGTTGGTTTCAACAGTGTTTTATTCTCTGAACATGAGGCTCAGACACATACATCATGAGGCAAATATAAAATTTTACATGGAGTCATGTCTGGTTGCTATATGCATTTTATTTGGACAAAGAGACTATAAAGGAGGGTATGGGAGCGTCATTAAAATTGCAACCTCAGTAGTTTGGGGTATTATTA
>JAQMYL010000036.1:9362388-9373865 GCA_030014365.1 Clarias pachynema
CTCACTGCATCCATAAATCTCCTCTTTGGTCTTCCTCTAGACCTCCTGCCTGGCAGTTCCAACCTCAGCATCCTTCACAATCTCCCCTCTAAACATGTCCAAACCATCTCAGTCTGGCGCCTCTGACTTTACCTCCATAACATCTAACATGGGTTATTCCTCTGGCGGACTAATTCTTGATCCTATCAGTCAGCGAGTGCGATGTTGCTTAATTGTTGTCGTTAGTCTTTCGGGGTTGTGGGGTTTGCCACAGCAGACCATCCAGATTTTATGCCAGATGCCCTTCCTGACGCAATTCTCCTATTTTATCTGGGATTGGGACTGGCATTTCATCTCGCATTAGATTGTGGCCTGACCTTGTGCACCCACCCACCCACCCAAAAAAAACTCCGGCCTGATCCTGGTCCGGTGTAGAATCATGCTTGAATTCGGGATCAGTCCAGAGTCTATCATGCAGGATGGAAAGGGGACCAGAACACCTTTTCTGCGTTCTCTCCATGGTACATACCTAATTTAATGAGGATTAGCCAGGCAGGCTTCTGGCTTTGAAGATGCATGACTTGCTAACAGGTTTATTCTCCTTCAGCGTGTCATTTGCAGAGCAAGCTGCGGCACGGTATCATGAATGTTATGAAGGTTTATATCCTCAGGTGGTCTTCTCCAAAGTTGCATTTAAAACCTGTTGGATAAATATTTAGATTTTGTGCATGTTGTTCTTTGGGGGATGAACAAATTAAAGCGGGTGAGTTAGATTCTGAGTAAAAGTCCAGGCTTTTGTTAAGTGGATCTCCCTGACCATGCCTCTGTTGAAGAATGATGGAGTCAGCAAGCCTGGACAAAGGGTACAATAAGCTTTACCCAGTTCAGGCATGTATTGAACTGAGGTTCAGCTTAACCTTTGGGTTAATGAGATTAATCATCTCTTAGGACACCATATCCTGAAGCCAGAGCTCTTGGTGAGCTTGTTGCAAGTGGATTTATTCTACTCTCCCGGATTTGGTATGTGTTAGCAAGAAGTGTAACACAGTGCCCCAATCTGCATCTGTTTAGGGCTAAAAAAAAAAAAAAAAAAAGTAGACCTGGACGAAAGCCCAGAAATTGAAAGAGTTGCTCGCCCGGTGTGTGGGATTGTGGCTCTGACCGTTCCTCAACCTCAGCTACAAGCACATCACCCGAGCTCATAATTGGTCTCAGCTAGAGATGTATTAATCCTTAAACTAATAAACAGATTATTTAAAACCTGTGTGATTGTGACCAGGCAGTTCCTAACGATGAATGAATAATTCCCGTAAAAGTTCTCATTCTCCGTCAAAGAAATCCGCATTCTTTGTCTAACCTTTTGTCTTTGTTCTGCACGATTCGTTTGAATCGAGTTGACATTTTAAATGTGAGGGGAGTTAAAAACAGATTGCGTGTCAGTCTGTAGTGTCCGTGTGTATTTGTGTCTTTGTTTTGAGAAGGTGCCGAGTGGGCTACCGCTATATCGCAACCTGGTGCGACAGCTAGTTTTTAACATTGCCCAGGTCCCATGCGCATGTGACGTTGTCCTCATTTCGAGGTTTCGCTGTGTGTACGTGCCCTTCTGAAGGTTCAAGGACCTTTCACGCAGCAGGTTCGCCGTCTCTAGTCAGGGCTCTCAGGTTTCAAGCTGTGAAATTCCTCCCAGGCATAGCCATAGCTGTGAAAGCCATCAGCGCGGCTCGGGAAAACAAACCCTCCAGAGTGGGAACGAAATACTCATGCTGCTGCTTGCGCTTTTTCTTTTTAATATTTAACACCAGGGCGTGAAAGCGTGTGATTTTTACATTCATCCATGTAAATCTTTTCTGTTAGAGTCATGGAGGTGCCAGATTATTAAAGCTGCGAGTCTTGTGAGCTGTTTTTGTAGAAACAATAAACTCAATTTACACAGCATTTCAATGTTTATTATAAATACCACAAAGGCCACTAGTTTTGAAACTGAAGTTTTTTAAAACTGGATCCCATCATATGAATTTGCCAATTATTTGGACATCAGACAAGAGAAGAGCTACAGGGTAACTCTGACTTTTAAGATATTTGTTTGATTAACAACATGGGATATCAATCAATGACTGAGAGAGAGAGAGATGTTTAAAGCTGATTCGATTGATATTTTTAATATTTGAATGCATGCACGATATGGTTTACAGTTTTATTTGTTTACATTTACATTATAGCATTTGGCGGATGTCGTTAGCCAGAGTTATAAAGGCTCTGAGAGTTAAGGGCCCAACAGGGGCAACTTGTCTTGGGGGTTGGAACCTGTGACCCTCTGAATCGTAGTACGCCTCCTCAACTCTCATCCATACAGCAAGAAAATAATCACAGGAGGAGAAAAAAAATCGAATTAGGATATTTATAAAATCATGATATTTACAGAATGGCAATACAAATCGATTCTGCACCTAGTATCATGACATCGTATCGGGTGGTCCCTGGTGATTCATACTCGTACCCGTTTTCTACTTTCAATAGATTGTAGTTCTTGTAATGACTTTCACACAGTTATACGATCATTCACAACATGGCATACAAGAGATTTAAGAGGCACTGGAGTAGAGTAGAGAAGCCAGGCTGTTTCGGGCAAAACAACTTTCCAGCAACAATATGAAAGTAAATTAAAAACAATCACAAATCATCTGAGAAGCATCTGGTTTTTATTTTATGACTGTTTAATATCTTAGGGTTACGAGTATAAGCAGTATGAGCAAAGCTCTGTGAATATGCCAAGTAGCAGCAGTCAAACATCTTTTTATTTTATTATTATTATTTTTTTGTTCCTTAGAGATGGCCTGCGAAAAATAGCGATGACCCAGCTGATCTGGATACAAATAAAATCACAGAGCAGCACGTGTAAGATAGGAAATCACGCCAGCCATTTAAAATGAATCCCATCTCGGTAGAGCTTTAGTCATTACGCGCTTAAGCGTTAAGAAGCGACTCTTGTGTCTGCGTTCAGTCACGTCAGTTGCGTATCCAGACCTTTCCCAGTAAAGAATTTTTGCAAAGTAGACAGTCTTGATTGTCTAAGCCTGTTTAATCTCAGCGATAACATTTCGTCAGGTTTTATCACCAGCGCTACACGCCGCTGCGCCGTGTTGTGTAAGGATTATCCTGGCTATATTAAGAGCGCAATATAACTGTCCTTGTTTTCATGCAGCTGCTTCGTTTGGTGCCGGTGTTTACACATTTTCAATAAGTGTGGAGCTGGAGGACAAGTGTTGAGCATTTACGGAGTGCGAGATCTCCGAGTGAAGCACCTGCTGTCCGTGTTAAGTCCACTGTGTAATTCTAACTGGTACCATGTTGGATTAGGTTTATGGCCGAACGCTGCGCCCGCGAGACCACCTCAGTTTTACGTAGTCACATGGTACGGTAGTTACAAGCTTGTTTTGTAAGTGTATTATATATATTGCTTGTAAATGGTGTGTGTTTTTTTGTTGGGGGGGGGGCGGCGGTTGCTCAGCTCAGTGGTTAAGACTTTGGACCATGGTTCTGAAGGTTCCAGGTTCAAACCTCAGCACCACCAAGTTGCTCAGATACACGATTAAAAAACCGTAAGTCACTCTGGATAAGGGCGTCTGCCAAATGCTTTACATGTAAATAGGCCTTTCTGACTATCAAATGACCCCTGATATGCACTAAAACCGTGCAAGAATTCAGTCGAAGAAAACAGGAAATACACTTTTAAAATCTTCAGTAATCTCACTGTGAAAATGATGCCCGTGTGTTCGTAATAATTTTACAGCATTTTCCTGACCTGTTTTTATGTCCCCGCCCACCATACATCAATATTCATAAAGCAGACCCTTTTGCTCATGAATATGTAACAGGTTGCTCATAAGCTTCTTAAATCCATGCATCAGTATTTTCTGCCGTTTTTGGATTTCCAAATATCATCTTTGTCTTATCGGATTATATCTACAGATTTGAAAAGCTGTGCTTAAGAACCGCTCCTGTACTCATAAAAACAACTGTCTTGACTTTTGAACATCTGTATAATGATTATTCAGACCCCCTGAACAGACGTATAGACGTGATGAAAGTATAAGATTGAAATGCAGTCATACTGAACATTTTGTTCTTTTTCCTTCATTTATCATTTCTTTTATTTGCAGATTTTTCTCTGACGATGAGATTTTTTTGTAGTTCTTTTCCTTTCTTACTTTCTCTTTTCCTTTCTTCCTTATTTCCTTATATCCGTCTTTTCCTTTAAATTTTAGAAATCCAAAAATTAAGCTAAATTTCGGCACCGAACTTATGAATTATTATTTTGTGTTGTTACTAAGTAGAGAGCTACGAGTTCCATCTCAGATCATGTATTAGTGAATTAAACTCCATGAGAAAAACGGCCCCAGCTGTTTTTCGTATAGTAACGGCCTCCTGTGTGGACCGGTTGATTGCGGTGACGCTGGGTGTGATGTTCAATACGAGAGCTAATAGCGACTCTGAGCTGCCAGTCTCTCAGCATTGCTCTTAGAAAACCCTAAGTGTTGAGGCTTACAGCCTTCTAATTATCTCTCCCTCTCTCTCTCATACACACACACACACACACACACACACACACACACACACGCAAAAGACAGAATGCTCAGCAAAATAGATTTTTTTTGTTCTCTCTTTGTAGTTACATCGTTGCTGTGGTTCAGCTGTTCTTCCTGAAAACTAAGCAAAAAAAAACCCACCTCCACTTATAATAAGTGTATTATAATACACTAAATACAAATAAGAGCTTTTCATTTTGTTTCCTTCCTTCTTTACTTCCTTCTTCCTTTCCTTTTCCTCCTTCTTTCCATTTCCTTTATTAGGGCTCAAGCACTATAGGGTGCGCAGGACCCTCTTGTTTTCCTAAGGATGATTTTTTTCCCACCCTTTTGGGCTTTTTGGGGGTTTTAACATGCTGAAAAACACGAGATTTTGCTGCGTAGCTCATACACACTTGCACGTATGCACACGAAACCCGGCACACATTTAGAGCTCGTTGAGCCGAACAACTTTCGCACTGCATGTCGTGGCCTCAACTCAACAGGAAGTCAGTTATTCTGGGTCGTTCCCAAAAACACACCTGATGGATTTTGCAACTATATTTGACTTATTTGTACCCTCCTCAGCATTATTTTTTATTTCTCCCTTTTCTCAGTTCCTCCACTTCCTTCATCACTTCCTTTCCTTCTTTAATTTTTTTTTTGTTTTCCTTTTTCTACAGTGTTAGTTTTTAATCTTTATTTCTTCCTCCTTATTATTTATTTCCTTTTGCTTATCCTTGCTTTTCCATTGGTTCCTTCAGTTCTCTTCTTCATTTCACCTCTTCCCTTCTCTTTCTACATTCCTCCATTTTCGTTCTTTTCCCTTTTCTTTCCTTTCCCTTGTGTAATTAGCTTCTTTTTCAATCGTTCTTTAATTTCCTTCCTTCCACCCTCTCTACATTCCCTTATTTGCCTTTCCTTTATTATTTTTTTTCTTTCCCTCCTCTTTCCTTCCCGTTCTTTAAAAACCGAGCTCAGCCGGGCCGATTCTCCAGGTCAGTCCTGATTTGTCTGTGGTTTGGGCCGTAACCAGCGCGGCTGTAGTGGTGACACAGTGAGAACAGCACTAACACCACAGTGTTCAGGTCGGTGTGTAGTGTGATGGAGATGGAGTGTGATATTCACCACTCTCCTGAAGAAACTGCACTCAACACAGCTTTCATCTGTTCTCAGTCCTGGCTGCACCTCCTGCTAGTCCAAACCACCACAACAAATGAGAGCTGAAGAGTCTTGGCCTACGCTAAAACTTTCTTTATTCGCACCAAGTCTTTTACTAATTTTAGACACAAGTGCTGTTTACCTTTTCTGCCTGTTCACAATTATAGTAAAGCTTCGAAAGGAAAGCATAATTGGTGAAAATGACTTAAACAACCGTAATTGAAGGAAAATAAGCCTTCACTTTAAAATGTTTCTACTTATGAGGAGTACTTGATGGCATTTAATACCGGACTTTGGCTTAAAAACACACACACACACACACACACACACACACACACACACACACACACACACACACACACACAAATAAATATGCATCTGTAGTCGGAGATATCTGATATTTTTAAGGGATTTTTGTGTGTATGGTATTGCTGGATATATGCATCACTGCTGGGATGTGGTCACCAAATCACAGCCATGCTAATATCCAGCACAACAGCATGACTTCGTGACTTCCGGGAGTTCGATTCCCGGGTGATGCTGTTGCCTCTCGCAGTCGGAGGTCTAGAGAGAGCTGATTGGCCGAGCTCTCTCAGCGGGGATGGATGAGAGGTACTTAGTGCTCCCACATTAATCACGGCTCTACAGCCAATCAGGGGCATCTGTGAGCTCACGCAAGCGAAAGCAGCGGATAGCGCTGTCCTCCGAGTGTGTTACTCGGCCCCCAACGGGGCGTGAGCGAGCAGTTCGAGAAAATGCGTCGGCTGGCATCAAGTGGTTCAAAGGAAACGAGTGATAGTCTCCGATCCTCCCGACTGAATGGTAGTAGTAGCCTTAATGTGGGAGCCCCCTAGTGACGGGGAGGAATTGGACACGACTAAATTATGGAGAAAATCTGGGGGGAAAAATCCAACAAATTAATAATATTAATAAAATTAAAAAAAAGATGATTTGTTTCATTATTTAACCAGTTATTTTGCCGTCCGCGCCTGGTGGAGCTGGCGACCGACAGTTAGTGTAATTAACAGGGATAAAAGTAGTTCCAAGTTTCTGTAGTTCCAAGTTTCTTGTTGTTGTAGCCAAAAGGTGAGGAGAATAAAACATAGTCCGGTAAATCTTGTAAGTTTCTCTTTATATTTCCATTCAACCCGCTTAATGTCAGCTCTGCTAACTTCCGGGTTCCGGTTTTGAATCCCAAACAGCGTTAAATGCAAAGCTAGTGCACTATGGAGCGTGTACAATCACTTGTCACGCACCAAATGGTGTCCTTGGTAATGTCACCGTTCATTATCAGCATTTGTGGACGCATCTCGTCCAATCAGATCACTCGGTCAGAACTATTGTATATGATGATGTTATACAGGTTTTTTCCAGCTAGATTTCGAGCTCATTATTTCCTGCATTGCCTTGAAGTCCCTTTCGGTTTAGTAAGACATTACTAAATGTGGATTAAGATGAACTGCAGCATTTCTGATCTGGTGGTAAAAAAAAAAAAAAAAAACTAACTAAGCAAAGTCTCTGTGTTGGTCTTTTTCTTCATGGTTACAGATGGCAGGAAATTTGATTCACATATTTCATTCCAGTTCATTCTAGTTCAATAAAACGGTCCTGCTTCTCAGTTTTCTTGGCAGCGCATCTCACCGAGCCTTTATCTCTTCCTCTCGCCCCCACAGAGAATTTTCAACTCCTTTATGTACACGGAGAAAACTTCAAACGGCGAGACCGAGGTGCAGCAGGTGAGTAAATTCTCCCTCTCTTTGTGTGTGTGTGTGTGTGTGTGTGTGTGTGTGTGTGTGTGTGTGTGTGTGTGTGTGTGTTTTGTCTGCAGGGGCTGCGGATGCCAATTAAAATTCGACAGTGGCTGTCTGGTTAGCTTTGAAGCTTACTTTGTGTTTGTCTGTGCTGAAACACTGGAGCTACTGAAGCTGTGTGTGTGAGAGTAAGCGGTTCTGTGCTGCATCTAAGCCATCACTTCCACACTGCCAAAGATAATAGTGTGTGAAAGGTTTGAATCTAAAATGCGGTGAACATCATTTTCAGACATTCATTCAAACATTCTGGCAAATTATTTTCCTCTGGTGTGCAAACATTTTTTTTTCTTTTTTTTTAAAAAGAAGTTTAGAACTTAAACGTTTTTGAAACAGTAAACAGCTGACTACGTTACACACAGCAAAACACAAAGAGCCAATCACGCTGCTTCTTTGTCATGTGATCAGTCGAGGAAAACTACCAGCTAGGCAAAATAGCAGCTGCTGGGAATGAACGAAATGTGTTCACTGGACCTTTGGAGAATGTTGAAACCAGGAAAAAGAACATCCATCTGTTCCTGCCACAGCAATTACCCCAGCAGTCATGGACTTCTGTTGACCTGAAACTGGTAGAGGAGGAGGAGGAGGATGCTGTAAACTGTAAAAAGTTTTTGTACCATTTTCGAGCTTTAAAATATCTTTGTGATTAAAAAGTTTTTGTACGCAACAAATTTCAACACTTTTCTCCTTGTTCTAATTGGTTGCTCCACAAGACTCGCAACAAAAACACAATCAAAGCATGACTTTTACATGCTGTATTTTTTATTTCAACATATTGTTGACCCTAAGTTGCATATCGAAACAGCTACAAACACAACTGCAGTCTGATTTATCTATTTGGCAAAACTGCGGCAAGTGAATGTATAGTGTTTTGCTAAAATGTGTTTTGTTTTGGTTATAAGTGTGTGTTTTTTTTTTTTTTTTTTTTTTTTTAATCATTTGTCCTTTTTAACATTTTTGTGACTCTAAGGAGCCATAAACCAAATATAATATATACTTTTGAAGGAAAAAATGGAGGTTTTTGCAGTCAAACCCTTCAAATTGTCTTCATTTAATTATAGTTCTTTTAAAACTCTCTTCATTCAACACGACTGTTTAGATGTTTCAGAGTATGTGATTTTAGTGTTATTGAAATTACACCCTGTGTTGGCACAGTATGGTTAATATCTGATGCAACATTTTTACATTTTTTTCCTTCTGGCTTTGAAGGAAGTATAACAAAACAAACAAAAAAAAAGTGTTTAATACAAATCGTGACTCATTTACAGTTTGGACTGTATGGACTGTTCCTGGCAAATAATAAAGTCAACAGGCTCTATATTTCAGCGTTCTTTTGTAATAAGTAAGTGCTGCACCTACATACAGTATAGCGCATGTCTATCTATGTGCATTTGTCTGCGTGTCTTCGGGAATGTTATAGAGTCTGTGTGTATACAGTATGTAATTACCTGCAGCACACTCCAGTTGGAAACACCCAGTTTGAATATACCAAGATGGGGTGTATTTTTTTTCTTTTCTTTTTTTGCTTGCATTGCCTTGCCAGGAAAATCCCCCTGTGAGCAAGTTGTTCCTATGATACTATTGCACTCTTGCAGCTGTTTACTGTCTGTTAGTGAGAGATTAAGTCGTCTGTTGGCACCGTGAGTGTTCTGGCACCTCAATTACTACCAGTGCATTAATGTCTGAGCTTTGGGAGTACACGATAAAGCAGTCGGCCTGCTGAAATGACACAGACACGAAGCACCTGGGATTTCAGCAGTTATTTTACTATCGTCACTTCAGCTACACTTTTCGTCATTTCTGAAAGTGGCCTTATGTGAAAAAATATCAGTTCTTTCGATTGTGATGTTTCATTTCAGACGCATGACAGGTTTCCAACGCCACAAGATGGCCAAAAGTTTGTAACTAAAAACTATTTTGATAGACGAATAGTCTGTCGATAATTAAAAAGAATGTTAATTTATATAATTTTTTTGTTTTAGTTAGTGTTTATTTATTTTTTCATGGATATAGTTCAGTTTAAGCCTGTGGGAATTTACAATAAAGACATTTAAATGTGAATACTTTATTCAGAATATGTTTCAATAAACTTTCCTGCTGATAAAAAAGATGAACAAAAAATATAAATATATTAATTTTTTTATGATGTAAAAATCTAAAGTGACCGCATTGGGCTACGGTCCAGAAGGTCCCAGGTTCAAACCCCACCTCCACCGAGTTGCCCCTGTAGGCCCTTAACCACCAACTGCCCAGATGTATAATGAGATGAAAATGTAAGTCGCTTTGGATTATGGCGTCTGTCAAATGCTGAAAAGTAAATGTAAAAGAATGTATGTAAGCTGGGAAACAATATCAAGCGAGAGTGAGCATGTCCTCAGAAACATGTTTGAGCTTCTAAGTTTTAAAGTCGTTCTGGACAGCATGAGAGAGTGTGTCCACAAACTTTTGGCCACATAGTCATGTTTTTAGCGAGTAATATTATAGATTCGGTTTCTGACCAATTTTTCTTATAGTCTAGTTTTCAATCACCATTTTGTATGCTGTAGAATATCCTGTTACAGGAAAATAATCAATGACTGGGTGTTGTAGTGTTGTGGCGCATCCACAACAACAAGATTGTTCCTGTTGTCTCGAACATAATAGCAGCAAACACTCGTTTCTTAACAATCTCCATTTTTCTTTTATTGTGAAGTCAATAAAACAAAAAAATACAGCTTGGGGGAAAAACAAGCCAAACCCTACTTTCCTGAATGTCATAAAGCTTAGTCACAGCTTTACCTCTGAGTGTCCCAAAGCTCTGAAAATAGAGAAAATCTAAATCTAAAGCCGTATGTGCGGAGTGTCTGTTGTGCAAATCCCTGTGAACGAGTGTTTTTTTACTACAGAATTGTTTTTAGATCAAACTGGTGCAGCTGGAAATACTGTCAGAGCCACCAATCAGAACAGACACTCATCAGCGTTGTGATCCAGATGATAGATTTAGAGTACCTACAATCAGCAGGGACTAAAAGGCTCACGTTAATCCTGGCCACAGATTTCTATATGTCGCATGTTTCTGCTGCGAAAGACAAACATCTGTTCATGCGACTTCATAAAGAGAGTTATTTATTAATTCTGTTTCATGAAGAGCCTCGTTATCGTCAGGGTTTCTGCAGACGCCGTTGCAGCACACGGAACAGAACGGCGTACTGATTTGGAGTGAAGGCTGATATCAGATCTGGCTTTGTGTAAATCATTTTTCCTTATTTACTTTGAGGCAGATTTAAAGATAGTCAAAGACACAGGTGCTGTTCACTTTTTTCTGTCTGTTCACAATTACACCAGTTTTAACTCTTTAAAGGAAAGGGGCAATTGGTGAAAATTGCTTAAACAGCCATAATTCAAGGAAATTGCTCGTTTATGCTACTTATGAAAAGGACAACATTGGCTTTGAAAAGAACCTGTGACATTCAGGTTTCGGTTTCAGCTGACATGGCACGTTCGTATGAAAAAGCAGCCAATTAAAGCAGTTTTAAATGTTTCTCTCCTTTATAGAGTGAAGAGTTGTTTCTCTTTAATGTACGAAGTCAAAAATGATCTGCACTCTGGCTGTAGAATTTGTTTTAATTAACTTTTAGAAAAGACATGAATTTTTGACATAATCTTCCTGCTTTTCAATACACTTGGTCATCAAGCTTTCATGTTCTTTCATTAAAAAATGTTTTAGGCCGAGCTACGAACAACGATTGAACTGCTATCTTCACTTCTTCTTCAGAAGTGAATCGTCATCCTTGTAGGGCTGCTTTTAGGGGACCTAACAGGTGAAAGTTCATTGGAGCGAGACATTAAGGACTATAGGAAGGACATTAAGAACTATAGGAAGTAGAGATGTTCCGATACCATTTTTTCCCTCCCGATTCCGATACTTGGGCTCAGGGTATCGGCCGATACCGAGTACTGATCCGATACCTGGGTGTGTATCTGT
>JAQMYL010000036.1:9415076-9438288 GCA_030014365.1 Clarias pachynema
ACATAAATCTAAATGTTTTGGTTGTTGACATTGCGTGAATCTTTGTGTGATTTCCAGGGCGATCTGACGAACCTCGTTCACGGCAGTCACTGCTCAAAATACAGGCTGACTCGTATTCCAGGAACCAACGCTTTTGCAGGCATCGTGAACGAGACGTGCGATTCGCTGGCCTTCTGTGCGTGCAGCACCGTGGACCGCCTCTGCTTAAATTGCCACAGGTGCCGTTTTCATTGTGCTGGATTTTTCGTGCAGTAATATGGCATTCGTTCTATTTACACGACTGTGATCTTTTTAGTGAATAGTTTTCGAATACGGGTCATAACTCTCTTTGTTTTTTTGTTTTTTTTTACCTTTTCATTTTTGCTCTGCAGAATGGAGCAGAATGAGTGCGAGTGTCCATGCGAGTGCCCTCTGGAGGTGAACGAGTGTACCGGCAATCTGACTAATGCTGAAAACAGGTATATCCCAGCAGATTTGCTTTTTTAGCTGTGGTTTTATGCAGCAGAGGAAATGTATGTACACTCTGTGTGTTCTTCCTGCCGACTCGGTGTGATTGTTGTCATAAGCCGCGTCATGAATAGCGTACTTGTGTTCTGACCTTGAAGGCGGCTTAAAACTGTATTTATTTGTGCTAATCTGGATTTGTTTTGGGGGATTTTGTGTTATTAAAAGTGTCAAGTCACATATTTAAAATGATGTTTCTGCGTGTTGTAGTTATACGATAAAGGTGACTTTATCCTTTAGGTAAAGTTAAACGTCTACCGTCTTTCATGTACTTGTTTGTCACTTTGAGTAAATCCCCATCCACCTGTATGCTTGAGCAGAAGAGTTTCCCCCTACTCACGGAGCTGGTAAAGGACCATCTGTCAGCGTTTTATTGCTAATCCCTGCAGAGAAACGCTTTGTGCCGATGTGTATGCGTGTGTGAGATGATGATGATGATGATACTAAATAATTCAATTCAATTCAATTTTATTTGTATAGCGCTTTTAGCAATTGTCATTGCCTCAAAGCAGCTTTACACAATCAAAAGACCAAGACACAATAATAACTTCAAAGCTCTGCAAATAACCAGACTTTTTGTGTTGCACAAAAAGAAATCATGTTGTCGTGTGGAGATTGGTTTGTTTGAGCTGATTGAGCTGTAATCTCAGTCATCACAATCCCCTCGCCTGTGTTTGTGTGTTCAGGAATCCAAGCTGTGATGTACACCAAGAGCCCTTGTCTATGACGGTGATCGAGTCCAGTTTGCAGGACACTTTGCCCCAGTGCATCAACACTCGATGCAGCCAGCGTTTCACCAGCAGGTCAGTCTTCTCATCTCGTATCCAGAGACCCAAGTCTCTGTTCAGCCCACACACACACACACACACACACACACACACACACACACACACACACACACACATAAACCATTGCCACAGACAAGATGACAGCTGGTGCCGGTGTCGTTTCCACCACTAAAGAGACGGTTCTTGGCTGCAAAAAAAAGAATAAAAATTTGATTCAGTTCCATCACCATAGTGCTGCTGGTCTGGAACCAAAAGACAGTGACACTAACATGATTGTGTTGCCATAGCAACTCCAGCAATTTAGATTTTATACATGGTCACTGTTAAAATAAGACATCCTTTTTTCTTTTTTTTTTTTTTGGTACTGCAGAAACCAATTCCAAGACCAAGAAGTCCACTGCTGACGCTAATGCAAAACTGTGCAATTTAAACCGAACGACAAATAAGCGGATAAAGTCAAACCTTTATTTACAGTATTTCCGTAGGTGTAGTGACTTCCAGAGCCACGCGTCATGCTGATAGTGCGGGCATTTCTACCTTTCTTGTGTTCAGTCTTTTCAGGGTAGAGAATGTTGCGGGTCAATTTACATCCAGGTGCAAACACAGATCATGATAGAGATAGAGGGAGATACAGATAGCAACACTGCATCACACCCCTATGCTAGAGGCTCTGAGGCGGAGTGTGATAAGGGATGATGGGTAGGTCTGTGTGGGTCTGTTTTCGGCTTTGTGAGCAAGCATGTTTTTTTTTTTTCATACAAGCAGATATAGAAAAGAAGCCATCATATAGTCATTTAGGAGATCATGGGTAGATTAAAAACATGCCTTTTGTACTATTGTTAAAAGGCGGAAGGGTGACCTCTTCATCTTTACATCATTATCAAGGAGATGATAGCCAGTTAAAAACCACTGTACCTAGATTGCCCCCTGGTGGTGACTTGTGAATGTGTCTCATTTGTAGCTTTTATTAATAACAAATAATCTACTTGTTTTTTCACTATGTACCCTACTTGGCCAAATTTTTTTTTTAAAGGTATCAAAGGGTTAAATAATTGGGCTGCATCAAGCAAAGAAACAACTAAAGAAATCTGAAATTCTCACCCTCACACACACACACAAACACACTCATACACACACAGACACACACCTGCATACCCGCATTCACACACTCGTATATCACATAAACATATCACAAATGTTAACACTAACACAGTCTCTCGCACGCACGCAGAAACACACACACACACACACACACACACACACACACACACATATATCACAAACTCACACACCACACACACAAACATGCACATTTATTTGTCACACATTGACTTGTCACACACAGACTGACACACAAATTTTGGGCCCAAACTGTCATCAGTCCTAACTTTCTAACATTATGCCCTAATGGTATTGGGATATCCCCTTTAAATGCATGCACCCAATGTGCCCAGTGTGCCCGCTGTCTTTCTGGGTTAGGGTGCCCGGGTGGCGATGGCACAGGGTGCTTGGGCCCGCATCATTGCTTGCAACTATATTTTTTCTTGTTTTTCCACTATGTACCCTATCTGGTAAAATAATAATAATAAAATGTACCAAAGGTTCAAATAATTGGGCTGCATCGAGCAAAGAAACAACTAAAGAGATCTGATATCAGTAGAATTGGGAACGATAGTGCTTTGAGAAAGCATTGTAGTTGGAAAAAAATACATCATGGACACTTGGTGAATTTGCGATATAGAAAAGTCAACATAAGAGCATTTCCATTTGTGTGTGTTTATTTATTTATTTTTTCTTCTCTTTTTGTCCAGACAGTGTATATTTACAACTGCTTTAATCCAGTTTAATGTGTGTATTTTTTGCAGTGACTGCTTCGGCGTGTTAGACTGCGAGTGGTGTGTGGTGGACAGTGACGGCAAGACGCAGCTGGACAAACCTTACTGCGCTCTTCAGAAGGAGTGTTTTGGGGGAATCGTAGGTGCTAAGAGTCCTTATGTGGATGGCATGGGGATTATAGGTGAGCTTTTAGATAGTCTGGGAATTTATTTCAGACTTTTGTTTGCTAT
Organism: Clarias pachynema; assembly: GCA_030014365.1. Lineage (NCBI taxonomy): Eukaryota > Metazoa > Chordata > Actinopteri > Siluriformes > Clariidae > Clarias > Clarias pachynema. Next base: position 9,418,435 of record JAQMYL010000036.1, read on the forward strand.
ATAACAATAGAGTTGATGGTCCAAAAAATTATTTTTGCAGCATTGTTAAACTACTGTATATTTCATGATGTTTAAGGCGAACAGTGCAACCTCGGTTTTGCGAGTGTTCCGCAAGACGAGCAAAGATTTTAAATAAATTTTGACTTGAAAAACGAGCAAGTCTTGGTTTACGAGTACCGAGTATCATGTATCACGCATGCGCTACTTGTTTTGACGCCGAGCCAACAGTTTTTCTCTCTCTTGCGCTGCAGAATTGTGGGTAATCGTCTCATCTGCTGGGTCTTAGTGCGCGTCTCTTACTGGTATAATCAACATCCGTGCACGCGTGTACTGTTTACTGTAACACTGTGACCACATGTGTGCGCGCAAAACATTTTATTTTGTGTCTGTATGCGTGTGTACAGCGCGCGTGTACTGTTTCTTATAACACACGTGTGCGTGCGTGTAAAGCAAAAGAAAGTCTCATTAGAGAGGTTAAAGATCCATTTTCTCCCTCTTTGTCGTTGTGTGTGTGTGTGTGTGTGTGTGTGTGTGTGTGTGTGTGTAATTGACACCATGCCCCTTCACTCTCGCCTTTACGATGAGATGAGAAGGGGGTTCCTCCGCTTACGTACACAAACACACACACACAAACACACATACACACACAGCGCCTGCGCGCATAAACGGAAACACTTATCTGTCAGGATTTATTTTTACTTTTTTTCTTTTTTTTTTTAAGATAAAGTGCAGGTTAATTTGTTTTATTTTTACTTTATATTTTGTATTAATTATTTTTATGTATTTATTTTTTTGGGCTGTGGAATGAATAATTTGAGTTTCCATTATTTCTTATGGGGAAATTTGCTTTGATTTACGAGTGTTTTGGAATACGAGCCCGCTTCCGGAATGGATTATGCTCGTAATCCGAGGTTCCACTGTATATGCGTGTGGTCTCCATTTGGGAATGGAAAATTCCCCCAAATGCACATTTATACCACCTAACCTTTGGACCTTTTTTTCCCTGCCACCTTTTTTGCAGATGAAGAGGTGGCGTCGCTTAACATGATCAAGAGCGCACCCGTGGGTCCAGTAGCAGGCGGCATTATGGGCTGCATCATGGTGTTGGTTTTGGTCGTCTACGCCTACAGGCACCAGATCCACCGCCGCAGCCATCAGCACATGTCACCTCTGGCAGCGCAGGGTGAGTCTGATTGGATAAACACACGTACACCCACACAAAGGCCGGAAGGAGTGTCGAGGAAAAATTAAATGCTTTCAAAAGCACTTGGTACAAAATGTACACAAACGGTAGTGATGTTTCTTAGACAATGCAGATGAAGTTTCAAATCAAAATACCTCAATATTAATTTGATGTTCAAGGACAACCAATAAAAAAAACAGTTTAGACGCTTTAAGGCGAAATAATACACAAATAATATTTCTTTTTATACCGTATATTCCAGTTGGCTCTGATCGCTGGAGTCGTGGAGTTAATTTAATGTGTAAAGTAATTTCACATGAATACAGTGCCAAAATATCACATCACTATGCACACTTTCAGTTCATACTTGTGTACTATATTCACAAGTAGCTAGACTTTTTTTTTTTAATAACTCCACCTGTTAACCTGTTGGTAGTTGTTTGCATAGAATAATTATTTAATAAATGTGTTTTTATTTTATTTATTTATTTATTTATTGAGGGGGGGGGGGGGGTGTAACCGCATGGTATCTGTAAACGCATGTATTTGGATTCATAATTGCACCATTGTAAGGTTACAAATTGCAATTTTTAGATTATAAGGTCATGCAAAAGTTGTACTTTTAACACTCAGGACATCACAGTTTTAGGTCTAAGTTTAAATATTTTCATTGAATGATTTTCATGCCTTAAGAAATCAAATAAGCAAGGTGATTTAAACTGAATAAACTGTTTAAACAGACCTACCCTAAACTAAACTACAACACAAAAAGATTATCAAAATGATTTTGAAGTAAAAGTTACATGATGTCCTAAGTGTCCGTTGAAATGTCATGTCTAAAAACACGTGTAAAATGCCAGCTGTGCCGCTTTCTCCTTGTTCCAAAGTGCTCGGGTGTTTGTGCTCCAGTGGCATCTCCCGTTGCTAAGCAACCATGAACTGCACACCGTATGGCGACGAGGAAGTTGCATGATATAAATGGAAAGTGTAAAGATTTACTGTAAAACATGCCTAAAAAGTTATCCAGCTAACCTAAGCTGGCCTTTTTACCCAGCAACCATTTTAAATTAGACCATTTCAGCTAAGTCTATTATAAAGAGATTAACGAGACAGGAAGAAATTAGAGTCGTTTAATGAGGCTACTCCCTCTGCACCTACGCTTTACTTTGTCACAGGTTTGTTATTGTGCCTGTAAATCTTATTTTGCAAAAAGACAGTAAAAATGCAATAAAATACACAATCTCTGTGCAGCGTTTATCTAAAATAAAAGATCTAATTGTGATTTTAATTGCTCTTGTTCCAAGCTTTTATAATTGCATGTTATGTCACTTTAGCAGTCTGTAATTTAACCAGCTAATGAGATAAAGTGTCATCTGTCGTGTATGAAAATAAACAAGTTAAGATTCAAGAACTTATATAGACACTGTGGAAAGACAAGAAATTGCAAAAGGAACGAAAGGAATGATGCAAAGGCGATCAAACCCTGCGAGTTCCCTGCTTGTGGAAGAGCAATCTGTATATAAGTGCACTTTCTCCTTGCTTACTGTCTCTCTTGCTACTGCTTAATCCACAGAAATGTCAGTGCGGATGTCTAACTTGGACAACGAGCGTGATGAAAGGGATGATGACAGTCATGAAGACCGAGGAATAAGTAGGAGCTTTATTCTCAGCTTTCTTTACAGTATTCTGTTAAATAACGTCATTCTGTAAATTTAGTTATCTGTAAATTTAGTTTTATTTATCTTCAAATGTTGGATAGGGCATTTATGTACATCAGGTTTAGCACTAGCATGTGGCGTTTCACATATTTTTTCCAAATGTATTCCACCAGTCAGTAACACACGTTTCATCGCTGCGGTCATTGAGAGGCACACACACAGTCCTGAGCGCAGGAGACGGTACTGGGGCCGATCAGGAACAGAGAGTGATCATGGTAAGTGACTCAGTAGGAATTATTTTCAATATTATTAGATTATTATGCTGTTTAACCAGAAATGTATTTGTACCACAGTTCTGGTTAATGCTCTATTTATAGGATTATACAAAAAAAATCTCACACTCTAAGATTTCATTCTGTCACCTTTAGCTTTGATTACAGCACGCAATGTGTTGGCCAGTTCATGTGTGAAAATGATTCCTCATGCTCCCAGAACCACTCTCTCACCATCCGAGTCCTGGAATATGCCTGTGCTGCCCCACCAGGGTATAAAACTCCATTGATATGATAACCTGGTCATTCAGTACATTCAGGTCATCAGCTGACTTTATTCTTCATTCTATTGTCATATGATGTTCCTGAGTCTAGACCTGACCAACTGAAACAGCCTCAGATCATAACACTGCCTCCAGAGGCTTGTACAGTGAACACTATGCATGATGGGTGCATCTCTTCCTACGCTTCTCTTCTTATCCTCAATCTGAACTCATCAGACCACATGACCTTTTTTCCATTGGTCCAAAGTCCACAATTTTTTGCTTTCCACCAAATTCAAGCCTTTTTCTGATTTGTCTCACTAACTAGTAGTTTTCTTATGGCTGCACATCTGTCTAGTCCCAATCCTGTGAGTTCTGCAACTTCACCAAGTGTTTAAGTGATCTTCATACTTAAATTATTATTTTTTTTCTCACAGTTCAGCACTATCTTTCCAAGTTTTAATAATGTTTTAACCAACACAGTTCCAATAATTTCAGATCTCCTTAGTTGTTTTCTTTGCTTGATGCAGCCCAACAATTTGTCCGTTCTGAAATTGTGATTTATTTTGGCTATGCAGTGTATTATCCTTCTCATTTTAATTTATTATTAATAAATACAGAGTACACAGGGAACGAGTAAAGGAATAACATTCCCTATACGCAGATAAAAATGTTCTCTTGGATGTGGTGAAGGTTTTTTTTTTTTTTTTTTTGAAGGAATTTTTTTTGTCCAATATCTTCAATACAGCACTCTTTGTGTGTGTGTGTGTGTGTGTGTGTGTGTGTGTTTTTATTTTTTATTTAACGTCTTGAGAAAGAAAGAAAAAAGAGACACTGTTAAAGGAGCGAGTGTTTACAGCTCGTATATTATTACTGTATATTGTACATTTTACTTCTCTTGCCTTATTCTGTTCTCTGTCCTATAATAGTATTCTATGTCATTCTAGTTTAGGAGAGATGCAGAACTCCTCACAGGGTTATTCTAAACATATCCACCAACAAGCCCAGAGCTGATTTTTTAAAATAAATCAGGGGGGGAAAAAAGTACTACAATAGATATTGACAGCAAATATGTGAGCAAAGACGAGTTTAATAGTCGGGTTTTGTCCATGTGGAAGTATAGTAATGTTTTCACCCATTAAAAAGTAAAACTAGTCACTGTTGTCTGCTCCACTTTCCTCATACTGGTATCAAAGTATTTCCTCCTGCTACAGCCAGGTCTTGTTTTTGCCATGCAGTCAAAAAAAATAAAAATAAAAAAAAACACTCTTAGTACAAGCCTTTGTGTAGCTCACTTTGTAGAGACAAACACAGACTCTGTTGAAAACGCGGAGAGGGGAAGAGTTGAGCGGGCCGAAAGAAAGACGCGGATATCAGTAAGCGAAAGAGAGAACAGAAAACGGGAGCCTAGAGCAGCGAGAACGAACTTTTCTGTATTTTTAAACAGCTCAGCCAAAGGTCGCCTCCCACTAGCTATTCACTCATCCAGCTCAAGGGGTCGAATCGATTTGGCTTTTTTGCAGCGAGCTGTGAGTCAGTCCTGCACCACCAACACACTCTTCTTATATTCGCCTGCAGCTCTCTATCTAACCGACTGTTGCCTTTAGAATTTTTACAAACCTGCGTGACCCGGGATTAGTCGTCTCCTTCAGAGCTCAGGTGCATCATCTAGCCGTGGAGTTGTTTTTCCTGTTTGCCTTGCGGCGACTTCATCTTTTTTAAATGTTAGCCGTCATCATGTCTCACTTTACCGGGTAGCTGAAGCGGTAAAGGCTGCGAGTTACTGATCGGAAGGGCGGAGGTGCAACGCCAAGTTGCCACTGTTGAGGCCTTGAGCAAGTGCTCCGGAGACGCTGTATCCTGGCTGACGTGGTGCTCTGACCCCCCAAAAAAAATCATTCCACTGTGCTGTAAGGTACATGTGACAAATAACTGAATCTTAAGCTGCCCGAGGTCATGTCATACCCGCAGCAACTCCATTCTTCTTTATGATTACAGCAGGAAGTTTACAAGCATCGTGGGTATAAACTGACAGATATTAAAACCCGATTTCTTATTCTGTCGCTTAGAACATTTTAGTCGCCTGCCAGGATATCAGAGCGTTTCCCCAAAAGAGCTAGAGCTGAATTCCTGGACAGCATCCCAACTGGTGGTTGTAGTGTGCTGAGATTTATCTCACACACACACACACACACAATAAGTTAGAAGTGAGGCTGTGTTTCTTAAGCTTCACTTAAGGCCCGGGTGAGACTGGAGGCATGATTAAATTAATGAGGTCTGCCGGTGTGTGAGAAGGTTCTCCAAGTCATGCTTAATTATGTGGAAGGATCTCTCATTAGTGTGTCTCTCATTAATCTAATCATTTCTGCAGGAAACTTGATAGTGCGAGCTGAACTGTTTCAAATATTTTTGAGGCTAGAACACTATGAGTTGTGTGTAAACTATATAATAATATGAGTATGTATGTGTGTGTGTGTGTGTGTGTGTGTTTAGGTTACAGCACTATGAGTCCTCAAGAGGATAGCGAGAATCCGCCGTGCACCAGCGAGCCCCTCTCAGCAGGCGTGGACGTGGGGAACCATGACGAGGAGCTGGAGCTGGACACCCCGCCCCAGACCGCCGCACTACTCAGCCACAAGCTCTACCCGCACCGGCACACCCACACACGCCACCCGCTGCACACGCACACACACCACCTGCAGGCGGCAGTCACCGTTCACAGCGTGGACGCCGAGTGCTAGGCGCAAAACCCCACCCATGGAGCTCACCTTTAATGCCACTTCACTCCGAGGCCTGCCTTCATCCTCCACTTCCTCTTTGAGCCCTAAAAGCCGGACGCTGTGCCCTCCTGAGAGAGCAAAGGGAAAGAAAAGGGACGGGGCCGAGGCCTCCCAGGGAAAAGTCTTTTTAACCTGACCTCTTGAACCTTGACGTACCTGTTTTTTTTTAATGGTGCGGAGGCACAGATTTGCACTTGTTTAAAGTGCGACAAAGCATCTCAAAATTTTAAAGAAATCATGAAGCCGAAAGGATTATTTTTTTACTATTTATTGAACTGGAATTGATGCGGGAACATGTAAATGGAGGAAACTTGATGATTAATTCATCGTTAGGAGGCCGTGTCGAGCCGGACTGCAGAGCAACGAGCAGTGGGATGTGTGGCACTTTGCGCCCCACAAACACACACACACATAATACTGTGAGAATGTACTGTTGAACAAGGAAAGACAGAAAGAAATCAGATACGGATGGGCATAAGTGGCTGCTCTGAACATTGGAGAGAAAGCGTGAGAAGAGCACAGCAGCCATCTGTGAGTGGAGGCAGAAATGTGTTGCTTCTCTGAATCTGTTCGTTCGCTGCATGGTTCGTTTCAAGCCCGTTATTCACGAAAGAGGACGAGATTCTCCAGAAACTGTATTTTAAGTGTTTCACCTCGCGATCTCAACCGTTTCGGACATTTTTATAAGCGACCTCAAGATGCTGAGATGTACCACTGTGTGTATAAGCCTTGGTTATTATTATTATTATTATTATATCCCTGTTCAGCCCTGACCAACCATGTTAACTGGAGTGAGTGGGTTATTTTTATTTTCCTTACAAATAGCTCCAATATCGATCAGTATTTTTCATTTTCCCTGATGGAAAAGCGGAAATATGAGAATCCTGCACTTCTGTCAAATTGCCCGTCTAATCCAAATGTTGCCTTTGTGCTTATATGATTTTAGAATGATTATGTCTATTGTTTCCAGATTTAAAAAAAAAAAACAATTATACCATGTATATACATTTGACCTTTTAACAAAGTAGCGTATAAACAAGTTCACTCCTCAGTGTCCGCATCCGTGTCAGAAGTTTCATTGTGTCTGTAGTTACTTATTCATAAAGCTGAGCGCATGAGTGACATGTGATACCGGTCTAGAAAGACAGGATGATTAGAACATAATTGCATTTTCCGCAGTCCAACAAGAGATCAGTAATAATTTATTTCTAGCAAACTCCTCTCAAAGTCTGCTGCGCAAGCATAATCCGTTCTGTAAAGCAGGAAATATGATTACAGCAGTTTGGAATAGAAAAAAAAAATATATATATATGTACATATAAAATCACCAAAAAGAACTATTTAGTGCAGTATGAATAAAACACATGTAGCGTTATGGATAGTGTCAGTTATGCTGACTGGAGAGAGAAGAAATTATAAAAAAAACTGGGAATTTGCATCATGCGAAACGGTGTGATAAAGAGATCAGAACAGCAGTTCGATATTTGCATTTTTGTCTTATGAGTCACTGGACAGAATGACGCACAAGAAATGTTTATTTCCCTGGTTAGACATATACAGCCATTATTTCATGCCCACAGGTTAATTAGCAGGAGATACTTATGCAAATATTCCTTCAGCATATTAAAATAATAAAGTATGTATTCAGTGTTAAGGTCACCGACACAAAAAGAAAATTTCTTATCAGTGTTCATTTCTCTTTTTGTAAATTCCTGCTTACACTTTGTAAATGTATCTTACAGTATGTTACACACTAACTGGACTGGATGCTGTATGGCAATATAAACCTTTATTTATTTAATTTTTAGTAGTTTATCATCATTCCTCTCTAACCCAGGAACTCCTTTGATGGCCTGGAGATGTGGAAATGTCTTGGAAGTGAGGTCAGGACTGTAACGGGGGATGTGTTACAGTAATAACTCCCATGTGAGTTCCTGTAATGTGCATGTAGTGTCGTGGGCCGCATTAGGTCATGCATTGTCCTGCAGAAACAGAGCACCTTTGGTGACCAAACCAATTAAAGGAGTTCCTGGGAGGCCAGTGATTCAGATGTGAAGCAGGCAGTCGGATCATGGTTTCAGTGCACTGAGAAAACTTTGTATCTTGATGGTATACAAGCACTAGTGAAATGCTTTACTGTAGCAGGGGATTATATAGAGAAATAAAGATAGTTTTGACTTTGATCTGCATCATATTGTGTGAGACTGGAAGTTCAGTATAACAGGAGATATGTTTAAGTTAATATGGATTCCAGTTTGTTGTTGGAGGCTCAAGGTTCTCCAGTACAGAACTATAGAGCAAAAGTCCCGGTTTGACTTGAACACCTCTCATAAAACAAATATATTGAACAATAATATTATACTATGGTTTGGGCTATTTATTAAAGCCATATCTCTTTTTATTCACAGTCTCTCCACTGGCAGAACCGAAAGTCGAGGTTTTAATATCAAAAGCCTGCTGTTTTATAATTACGGTTTAAATTAAGCCTATTTGATTTAAGTGGACGATCAGTTAGGCTAATGCTGGGTTGTTTCAACAAAAGAAGAATGTTTAGAGGAGGGGGAAGTTTTTTTTTATCACAAATTCAGGGTTATGACTCACGTCTCTGATACACAATTGGTCATTTAAGGCTTTAATAGAGCTGTGATTAGACGACATTAGAGCACTAATTTGGTGTGATGAAATGTAACATCCTTTCAAAATATTTGCCAAAAAGACACCACACATGGGGCATGCAATTATGTTCAGTAATTACAGATCATTAGCTGTATCGGTTCCAAATGGTTTTCTGTGCCCAGCCATAATTTACCCTTTAGCTGGACTCTGAATGTAACAAAAAGAAAGCTCTAAGATGAGCATGATTAGATATAAATTTGTTATGTAACATTTCTATGTTTAGAAAGGTTTGCATAAGGAACTAATATGACCGAATAGCAGTTAACAGTTAATATTAATAATACACTTTTTAATTGTTTTTCATCTTGCACTGTTGATGCGGTTGAGTTTGGTGCAGGCAGCAGGAATGCACGCTTGCCATGCTGTGAAATGAGAACGTTACACATTCTGACTCAACGACATTAGCCCTATAATTGGACTCAAATTAATTCCTTCAGATGAATAATGTACATAATTGCATGTTTATGCAAAAGCTGCATTGTGCTTGTAGAATCGCTGAATTATGATGATCGGATATTTATTCCCTAACAAGCTGAATTATTAGCTGAAATACATGGCTGGTCCTCATCCAGACTGGCTTTCACCGGTTCATGACCTCCTGATTTATCCATTTAAGACGAAGCTTTTAAATCTGTTTCTCCCGAGTCCGTTTTCGAATGATCCTTCTGAGACATTTTTATATTGATAATCTGCAACAAAATTCAAAAACAATTTTTTTTTTTACACAGGCTCCAAATTTAAAAGACAAATTAACATTTGGCCAAGTTGTTCTTTGTTCTCTCTCTTCTTTTTTTTTTTAAACCCTCAAAAGGTTATGGAGAACACAGATGGACAAGCTTGTAGTACAAGAATTAAAATAATACTCTTGGATCCCAAACAAATCTGTTCCATATTTTTTTTTCTTCGCCCCACCATAGAGCCTGGTTTTGTTATTACACTCACGGTGTTAAGGTCACAGAAAGTGGAAAGACCCAGCTTGTATTTGCTCACAAGGTGAGAAATTCAGCCATGGTACTCCGGGTACTTGATTATTTCTTAGCCCTTAAGGGACAAACAGGAGAATGTCATATTGGTTGGAGGGTCGGTTATTACACACACTGGAGAACATGAGGACTTCTCTGGAAATGAATCTTGGTGTTGGTTTTATTACATAGGATGAACATTCAGAATGGTGTAGTTTTTTGGGCACGTCTTTCTTGATATACATGATATACAACAGATTTGTGGTTTCCAGGCTTGAGTTACTGCCTGTATAGAAATTGTGCATATTTTTTTTACATCTGTATGTCTGTACGGATAGACAATATTACCCCAGGATGTGTGTGGTTTGTTGCTCCCCCACATCCAGTGTTTCTGGGATCCAGATGTGCTAGGCTGTAACCTGTATCACTGGCCAGGATGAAATGCTTACTGAAGGTGAACGATAAAATTTATGCTCAGCTGAAGAGTCTGAATCAGCTGCGTACCATTTGCCATGCTTTCATGAGTAGGTATTAAAGTAACACTTTGGATGATTTGTATTCATATTGAAGTGATCTTTAGAAGTTATGCTTTTCAAACCCCCAGACAGACCAACTCACATAAGGCTAAAGTCAAAAAACGGTTTAACCAGCTGTCTGGAGCTTAATTTGTACAAGTATTCGTTTCATTTCTTGTTCAGCTCTTCCCATTTCAGTAGAAGTGTGTCGAGATTGAAGGCATTTTTTGTTTCAGCACGACCTCGAGTGTGATATTGCTTTTCTTTTCATTATCAGCAGCTTATGATTTGTTTTTTTATTTAACTTGAGTTATTTTGCTCCACCAACACACATCCTTCCGCGACTGGCAGAGCTGGCGACCGACAATTAGTGTACAGTAATTAGCAGGAGTGAAAATGGTTATAAATTCATACTGGTAATGTGCAGCCAGAAGGTGAAAAGAACAAACCGTGGAGGTTGGTGGATGCTTCTGTAAATCTTGTTAGGTTTTTCTTTGTCGCCACCAGTGTTGGGTGTATCGCGTTAGAGTACTTGGATTACTTTTTTGATGTAACGAGTAATCTAACGCGTTACGTCCGCAATCTATTATAGTTACTTAGTTATTTTTTCTAAAATGTAATCCGTGAGCCAGACAGCAGTCATTCCTAATCTGTTAGCATGTGTGTGTGGAAGTCGTCCTACAAGCCCCGCCCCCGATAACCCACCTGTTATTCCTGCTGTTATACCCCTATCTCACTAATGCGGTATTACTGCGAGGAACGACGCGCGGAAATATGGAAACCTAATCACAGCGCCAAAACTCGCGGTAAATCATGATGAACCGTACTTATGGTCACCGCGCGAAACTGCGTAGGTGAGATAGGGGTATTGGTACTTAACAGATTATGGGCCAAACTTCACTGAGTGATGATGGTAGAATAATTATAAAAGTCTTGACTAAAACAACATGCATAAGGAATCACAAAGGAGTTTTCATTATCTGCAATGGAAAAGTACTCGAACTAGTTACCTTTATCAGAAAGTAACGCTGTAATGTAACTGATTACTTTTTAATGACCGTAATTTTGTAATGTAATTAGTTACTTTAAAAAGTAACGTCCCCAACACTGGTCGCCACTTATTCCTCTTTAGAATAGCCTCAGCTAACTAACTGTTCCAGGTTTGAATTCCAAATAGCAGAAAATGGAAAGCTAGTGCACTATGTAGGGTGTACAGTCCTTCGTTGCCCTTGATCCAGATTTAACGCACTTATCCCAGCGTTTCACTAGTGCTTGGATACCATAAAGTTTTCTCAGTTCACTGAACCCATGATCAGACTGCCTGCTTCATGTCTTGAAACGCTGGCCTCCCAGGAACTCCTTTGATTGCCCGAACATGTGGAAATGGCTTGGAGCGAGGTCAGGACTATACGGGGGTTCTGTGATTTAGAACACCTGTGATGAGTAAAAAATATAGTTAAACGTCCTAGTGCTGTTGTACTCTATATACTATTAGTCGGAACCAACTGTAGTATAGCACGAAATATCACAACGTTCCCACATTAAGAGGTCAGGCGTTTTTGAGAACTTCTCCAAATTCTTTTGGCAGTCAGATAATACTGGACGAAATTCTTTAATTCAATAAACTCTTTTATTTTGTGGTGTTTTACACCCTTGAATTCCACAACTCTAGCTTTTTATCATTGCAATTCATTCAGACTTATAAGTGGTTATGAATCCTCCCTTTTGGAGGTCATGCTTCATGTTGAGTTTAATCCTGAACTAGTAGTAAACTGTATCAAACCTTAAAGGGGAATCTTTTTTTTAAAGAATACATTAAATGTAAGACATGGGAGTGGTGGCTCAGCGGGCTAAGGCTTCGAGCCCTGACATTGTTGGGTTGCCACACCCCAAACTATCCCGCCACTGCATGCAGAGATTTTACTTTAACATTTGTTCATTTTTAAAGTTTGAGATATTATAAATCTATATACTGTAATCTGTTTTCCCTAAGCAGTTGGTCATGCACTTCTTTATTCCAACATTGAACGTTTATAATTCAAGTAAATCCGATTATTATAAAATTGTGATTAATCGCGATTAATCGTACACTGACTGCGATTATCCAGATTAAAATTTTCACCGATGAACTAACAAATATATTTCAATAATCTTGAGGTCATAGATAAATACACGCAAACTTCCACTTAATGAGATCATTTGTGCTATTATTTGCTGTTAGCCTGGATAAATACATAAATACAAAATGGTGTGATTAATAGTTACATTTCACAGTTTAAAACTCAGTGGCATATTTAGTTTTTTAATCAAATCGTGCAACCTGCTCAGGTATACGTAAGTAACGTTGGCTTTATCTGCAAGAAACAGATGTGTCACTGTAGAGGATGTAGCTTTTTAAACCGAGCCCGGCTTAGTGATCTCTTCAGAATGGCCTACAGTCTGGAACTGTTTAACTCAGATAGACATATCATCCAGCTGGTGAAGCTGCTGACCTATCCGTTAGATCAGGTCTATCAGATGAGATTCGGAACTATAATTACACTTTAGCTTTCCATTAGACACTGATCTCACCCACTTTGACCTGCATATGTTTTACGGTACAGAGCAGCAGGTATGTGAGTTTACATCTGTTAGCGTGGGTGTGGATTTGGTCTCCTGTCTGGGGAAATCTGACTCTGTAGTCAGAGGTCCTCCACAGAACAGAAGCACTGGGATCATTGCCTCCTTCAGGCAGTCTGCTCTGAAATGCCTAGAGGTATTCGAATAAAACGTGTGCAAACTTGCCATTTCAATTAGTCGCCGCTCTCTCCGGGTTTCCGTGTTTACGGTGTGTGTAGCTAATTGTTACCGTGTACGCGCAAGGCTTTTGTGCAAACCTGCATGAATAAATTGCTTGTGCGTTAGGGATCATGCACCATGAACCAGAGTGCTGCCACCCCCGCGCTTCAGCATAGTGAAGTTCAAGGCTTCCATCGCCTCAGCTCCTTACATAAACACACACGCGTCCCAGGTGTTCGGTTTGCTAGCGCCCACACGGCACTTTCTCTGAATCTGAAATAACCCTCGTCTCCTCTCTAACTCCCACTCACTCAGTGATGAGGCTGAATCACACATTTCTGTGCAGGCTTCTCCTTTGAGGGCTCACGTGGAGCGCCCGGCCATGCCGTTACGCTTCTCCTCTTGCAAGCAAAGATGTTTCATAAAATACACAGATCGCTAAATCTGGCAAATGTGACCCAAAACAAGGATTTTGCAAACATCAGTCGTTGTGGTGTAATGAGGAAGAATTAATAGCGTGTAATCATCTGTGTGGTGTAGTATGTGCTATCTATTTGGTGTAATTTTTCCTTTCTGTCAGGTTGATTGTTAGTGTGTTCATAATGAACATTACACTGAGATGTTCATTTCTGTCCTGTTTATTACTAGATTTCTTCTCCCATTATAATGTGTTAAATTCATTATACAAATATTACCTTTATTCTCCACAACAGGAAAGAAACCAGCTCTCTGTAAACACCAAGGTGATCTGATGTGCTGCTGCAAATATATATATATATAAAAAAAGAGATTATTCATGCATTTTGAGAACTTGGTGTACCAGACGATGGTATTTAAGCGTGGAAGACGCTTTTCTGCACACCCACGGGCGCTTTAGAGCCACTGTCAATCATTCCCACATCAAATGTGACTAAACAAATGGAAGGGGTTTTGTGGCTTCGGCTGGAAAGAAAGCCAGCATGTGATTTTTATTTATTTTTTTTCCTTCTTCTTCCAGTTCTCTGTAAGAAACTACTGCTTAAGGACTTCCTGGGCACTAAGAGCAAAAGACAAATAATATACAGGAAATATACAAAAGTCCTGAGCTGCCCTTCATTTCTGCTCACAAAAGCAAGACCTTAAAGACCTTTTTAATGTAGTCCTGAAGAACAGTTCTACAGACTTCTCATTTTCAGTCCTGTCCCTTTACCTGAGCAATTTCAGAGAAATGTTTTTGTTTGTTAGGCTACACGGTGACATATGGAACATTCAAGCATAAAAAAACATCTAAATTAAGGCTTAAACAAGTGAGAAACAGGTCCAGATGATGACGGATGATCAGGTGGTTGGAACAGACGAGAGGGGAAATGAGGTCGCTGCTGAGGTTGTTTATTAAACAACCAATTTTTAAGTTGTATCTTTAGGCACTTTGCAGCATGTCGCAGTAAAACATTTCTTTCATTTAATCTATCATATCTTATTTAACATTTAGACAGGGGCTCGAGACTTTTGCACAGGACTGTATGTTTTTTAACCGCCTCCTTGTTAGTATAGTGGACAGTATTTTCCGCCTGTCATATTCGACCAGTGTTAAATTCCCTAACGGCTCATAACTTTTAGGGGAGTGGGGCTCAAACGAGTAAGGCTGTAGGTTACTATGTTATTGATCAGAAGATCGGAGGTTCGAGCCCCAGCACCACCAAATTGAGCAAGGCCCTTAACCCTATCTGCTCCAGGGCTGCTGTATCCTGGCTGACCCTGTGCTCTGTCCCCAGCTGTCGAATGATTATATGGGAAGAATATTGATTAATGAACATGTCACAAATAATTGAATCTTAGTGGTTTTTTTTTCAAGAATTAATTGACAATTTGTTTGCATTTTTATAGAATATTCCTTAGGTTAGTTAGGTTTGCCATACAGTATATTTTCACAAAAGAAAATGTTGTTGTTTTTTCTTCCACAAATATAGAATGTTTTTCTTTCTGTTCAAATGGATTATTGCCAATATTTTTGTAGGGCACTGATGACTGAGTTACTTGAGTTCATTCTCTCACTTCTTCTTCCATCAGTAAAAAAGGAGACCTATACCACCACAGGTAACCAGATATTATGAGTTTTGGGCTGTTCTTCATCATAGCATTTGCACCGAAACAGTAATGTGTGGTGCCGGTATGAATATATCAGGTATTGTGGTGTTACTGGCCACTTTATTACACCAATCTTGCTTGTCTTGTTATTTAATTAAACCTATGACCTTGATCAGTGTCAGTTTCTAACATCAGGACTTTCTAAAATTTTTGGTAATTATCACTTAAAGTTAGTATCATGCAAACTATATGTTGAAATCATTGCCTTATAACCTCCATTTGACTAAAGTTTGGATTGCAAATTTTGGATGCATGTTTTTGGACTTTTGGAGGAAACCAGAGAACCCAGAGGAAACACAATAAGCATGGTGCCATCTTCACACACACAGACCCAAGGTGGGAATCAAACCCTTGACCCTGGAGGTGTGCCATAATGCTAACCACTACACCACTGTGCCTCCTTTTTTGCCATTTCCTGTTACTACTCTAGATATTGTACAGGCATAACATTCTTCAGATTACGAAGTTGTGGGATTAAAAACTACATAACCTGTAATGAATGATGAGTCATGGGACAGGGTGTTTCAAAAATAGCAATGAAAAATTGATTCAGACATTAAAGTAATTTAACGATTGCAACCTGTTTCCAGGCAAAGCATTGTTATGGTGGTCTGGGAGACATAAAAATTGTTTTCTTACTGTAGGTACTGTAGTTAGGATTGATTAACATTTTAGATTTTTTTTTTTTTTACTGAGCAGCAACGTGTGGCAGTGCTGTCTCTCATTTCTAGGGTCATTGGTCATGGAGTGGCCTCTGAGATCCCTATAATTTAAAGGAACACATTTAAAGTGCAACTGCATACATAACACCAGATGTGTTAACATGTGTTCATCATCTAGAAGATGGTTTGTAAGTTTAACTTAATTCAATAAAAGATTTGGAGGAAATTGGTCCAGAAATGTGAAGGGCTTTGTGGTTAGTACTATTGCCTTGCATTACCAGGGGTTGGGGTTTGATTCTTGCCTCTGGTCCATGCATTGTGGGTTTCCTCTCAATCCAAAGATTGCATTTAGGCTGGTTGATATTTCAAAATTGTCCTTCCAAGTGTGTGTGTCTGTGTGCGCCCTGCTTTTGCCAATAGAGGGTGTCTATTATAGTACCTTGCACTTTGAGACCTCTTGGATAGCCTCCAGGCCCACCACAACCCTAGGATAGTTGATATGGAAAATATTCCTTCATTTATTCATCCTCTATACTGCTTTTCCTGTGTACAGGGTCACAGAGAACTGGAGGCTATCCCAGGGGACTTGGGGCATGAGGCGGGACAGGGTGCCGATCCATCGCAGGGTGCACACACTTACTCACACACTATGGGCAATTTGGGAACAACCTAGTTTGCATGTCTTTGATTTTTTGGTGTCTGTCCACTTATCATCCGGCACACCGAGTGATGGATTGTCCCCAACTGGAGATATATCCGTCAGCAGTTACTTAAGATGTCGGAGTTGCACTACGGACAATTTGGACTGTGGGAGGAAACAGGAGTGCCTGGAGGAAACCCACCAAGCACAGAGAAAACATGCAAACTCCAGGAATCGAACCCTCAACCCTGAAGGTGTGAGGCCACACCTATTTGTTTGCTGATCAATCACTCACTAATCATCTGTACCGTCTTATCCTGTAAACAGGGGGCCTGGAGGCTATCCCAGGAGACTTGGGGCAGGAGGCGGAGGTACACCTGGATGGTGTGCCAATCCACTCACACAATTATTCACACACTACGGGCAATTTGGGATCGCCATTTAGCCTAATCTGCATGTCTTTGGAATGTTGGATGAAACCGGAGTACCCGGTGGAAACCCACCAAGCATGAGGAGAACATGCAAACTCCATGCACACAGATTTGAGGCTACCAATCCAATATTTCTGTAGTGCACTGATGACTGAGTTACTTGAGGTCATTCTCTCACTACTTCTTCCATCAGTAAAAAAAAGGAGACCTACTGTATACCACCACAGGTAACCAGATATTATGAGTTTTGGGCTGTTCTTCATCATAGCATTTGCACCGAAACAGTAATGTGTGGTGCTGGTATGAACATATCAGGCATTGTGGTGTTACTGGCCACTTTATTACACCAATCTTGCTTGTCTTGCTATTTGTATTAATTAAACCTATGGCCTTGATCAGTGTCGGTTTCTAACATCAGGACGTTCTAAAACTTTTGGTCATTATCACTTAGGTGGTTTTAAAGTTAGTATCATGCAAACTATATATTGAAATCATTGCCTTATAACCTCCATTTGACTGAAATTTGGATGTTTGAAATGTATTCATTCTCTATACTGCTTATCCTGTAAAGAGTCACGGGTCTTGAGTCTTGAGCCTACCCAGAAGACTTCGGGCACGAAGCGGTGTACACCCTGGACAGACCATCACAGGGCACACAAGTACACACACTTAAACAGGCAAGTTGGAAATACCAGTTAGCCTACTCTGCATGTTTTTGGACTGTTGGAGGAAACCAGAGAACCCGGAGGAAACCCACCAAGCATGAGGAGAACATGCAAACTCCATGCACACAGACCATGAGGCGCAACCCTGACCCTGGCGACACCTTGCATTTGTTGTTGATAAATAAAAAAATGTATCTGATCTTTTGCAGTGTGAACTCTGGAAGTGTTGCAGTGACTCCAGTAGAGGTGGATGAGATCTACAGCTGATCCGACCCCATCAGTACTGTTCATGTTTCTGTCAGTGGAGGTCGCCAGGAGTACTCAATAGATAGATGGAGCGCACCCTGACTGAGTGAGTGTGTGTGTGTGAGAGAGAGAGAAGGAGAGAGAGAGAGAGTGTGAGAGTGAGTGAGTGTTCAGTCCGCTGTGGATGGGGATCAGCAGAGAGGCGCGAGGCGCTTTTACTCCGAATCAGCTCCACTCACTCTCCGCACCGCGCGCTGCAAAATGGCGGCCGCTTCCTCCCTGCAGCCGCCCTCAGCGCCCGGCGCCGCCAAGCGCCCCAACTCCTCCCCCGTGCCGGACGCGGACAGCCCCGAGAGCCGCCCGGAGGAGGACGAGGCTCCTGAGGACACCATCCTCCGGGACATGGCCGAGCTGGAGCCGGAGGAGATTGAACGGAGGCTGGAGAAAACTCGGCGCGAGCTGAGCAACAGGAGAAAGATTGTGATGAAGAACCTGCCGCAGGACGCCACCAACCAGGTACCGCGTCCGCAGCGCGCGCGCAAACCGGACACACGGTGACTTCACGCGCACACACTGTAACACTGAGGACTCGAAGTATCTCCAGGCTGACTTTTAAGTTTAATGAAGTATTTTTCTGAGCATGGAAGTTTCTTTAAAAAAAAGAAAAGAAAAAAAAAGAAATATATATATAATGTTATAATTATAGCAGTTTTTCTCATAAAGGCAACATAATCACGTTTAATAGGAACGTAAAGCGCCATAAAACAACAACTGCGTCTAAATGATGGACAGATAGATAGATTGATAGATGTTCAGGTTGTAGATGTGATTACACACTGTATATCTTACATGTACTCTGTGTACACAGTGTGTATATACAGTATGTGAGAACTGACCAGAAGTTACTAGTGCCAGAACATCAGCCAAAACCATGGTATTGGTGCTAAAAAGTGTCTCACCTCAGTGAAAAAGTGAATTTTTACAGTAGATACACCCTTTTTCATAATACTTAATGCTGCTTACAGTATCTCCCAGTGCCTGCTTTTGTTGTAAATATGCATACACACTTATATTTTTATCTGGTAAAAAGAAGCACATAAATACAATTTTATGCCCTTTGTGTAACTTTTTTTGAATTCAAATCTTTCAGCGATCTTATTTGTCGTTCAGAAGAAACTTGGCTAATATAAATTTCAGATGAAAAGACATAAATTGTTAAGATATTGCATCATAAATTTGACATGGTTACGGACACTACATATTTTTTGCTTTTTTTTGAGCTTCTACCAAAAAACTATTTAAGCAACACAATACGCATGAAGAAATATGAATAATTATCATTTTAATGTATTATTGTTTGAAGCGAGACTGTAGAACTCGAAAAATTTAAATTTTTGGGGCACATATAAAATCATCTCTCCAAAACGGCTGACGTTAGCAACTTGAAATTTTTTGGAAAGCAAGATTGGTCACTTCCATGTTGCATAAACTTCAGAAATTTATGTGAAATGACGTTGATTGCAGTGTAACCTTGATGTGCAATTTTGTGGCATATCGACCTGAGAGAGAGAGAGAGAGAACATGTGATACATTATTACAATTAACATCAAAGCATTTAACATTAAAGGGAATAAAGCTTCAGAAGTTCCTGAAAAATGATATAAAATTGATTAAATCATGTCGCTAAATGTTTATTTTCGTACAAACACGAATAAATAAATAAATAAATAAATGCTACACAGTGCTTGTAAACATCAGCTGGAGACTGAGCTGTGCAAAAGTGCAAGGTTCCATGTTAAGGAGGTTATGTCTAAACAACTTACTTATGGATAATTTAAAGTAGTGTACATGTTAAAATCTTGACTTATGAAAAATATTCTATTTCCAGCAGTTTTCCCAAACATTTCTCTGTGTAAATGTGCATTATTAGTCATCTTTCACGCAAATAAAGGTTACCTCAGGTACAGCACTGGATTTGACACACCTGATCTGTTAA
>JAQMYL010000036.1:9448817-9461288 GCA_030014365.1 Clarias pachynema
TCTGTTTCTGTAAATTTAAATCATGTTTTTATTAAGTACTCGGTATCGGTATCGGCGAGTACTGAAATTCAAGTACTAGTACTCGTTTTCCAAAAAAATGGTATCGTCGCATCCCTTTAAAAGAAGAAACATGAATTGCCACTCGAATCACGATAAATCACTGAATTGATTCTTTCTCCCATCTCTATTAACCAATGAGGTTTGTTTTTGCGTATAGTTGTGGCCTCTACAACCCAGCTGTAATCTAATGTTAGTTTAGCTATCGTTACAAACCAAGCTTCTCCGCGATTTCTTTCCCGAACACCGGATTGAGTCGGCCTTCGACAATCCACTTTCCATTCCGGTATCTTCATTTTCACTGAGAGACGTTGTTAAACAGCATGAACCTGTATGTTCACGTGCATAATCAGCGTGTGTGCATGGAGGGGCGGGGCTATTCACAGACGGGTCTGTGTCTCCATGTAATATGGAGGAGGCTGAGCGAATCAATTAAATAAGCTTTTCCACTTTTAAGTACGGTGGTACTTCGGCATATGAATTGAATCTGTCCTGGAGGTGAGTTCTTAAGGTGAAATTCTGTATTGCGAAACACATTTTTCCATAGGAAATAATGTAAATGCAGATAATCTGTTCCAGCTACTAAAAAAAATTACCAATATTACCTATTTCCAACAGTATCATTATATTTAGCATATAAAATAATCAAACCATTTAGAAAAGCCGTGTAAATGAAGTAAGATATGAAATAAATAAACATGAAACTTTATTTAACCTTAGCTTATCATTCCTTTTGGTACACCGGCTGCTGTAAAACGAAACTGAAAGTGGCTCCCTTTTCTTCTTGCTACCGTCCTTGCTAATATTCTTGGGACCCAAGGTTCTATGTCTTCACTAAATCTTGCACAAAATGCAAAAGACCCACAAAAAAACACATCAACTCACTTTGCTTGGCTTTCTATGGACGCGAACAAGTTTTGAACTTGTATGCCGAAAATGCTTCGGTTGCCGAGGCTAATTTCTTGGAAGAATTTCAGTTCTTAAGACGAACATTCATGTGGCGAGGCGTTTGTATTATCTACTGTACTGTAGAGAAAAGGAATATGTTGAGGCCAGTGTTTTTCTACTCCTGGAGGGCCAGCGTCCAACACCGTCACGTTATTCTTGTGCTCAAACTCAGCTGATTCACCCACCATCAAAGTACCAGGTTTGGTGTGTATATGCTTCGATGTGTTCTTGGCGAATTACAGACCGTGCTGGACACCGGCCCTCCTGGATCGGAGCTGAAGAATCGTTGTGTGAGGGTTCTACATGGCTCGGTGTCAGGATGGATATAGAGCTTTTACAGTGTATGAATACTGGGTACGAGTCAGGAGTACACACTGGGAAGGATTGAAATTCTTGTTATTGTTAATTGATGATATTATAATCACTGGTTCTTTAAGTAATGTACTGTAGACTTTACACAAACATAAAAGTCCATCCAGACCCAGGGTTTATACCTGCTGGGAAAGAAATGTACATGGTTATATTCTTCATATTCATTTTTATGTAATAGGTATTGTTTTATTTTTTTTTATTTACTTATTGATGCCAATCAACAGTTTGGATGCTCGAGCCTCAAGTCTTTATTTAATCTTCATGATGTGTGTATTTACTGTACTGCTTTTCTTTGTACAATTTCCAGCAATCACTCCAATTTGTACAACAAAAAAATAAAAATAAAAAATCAACAAATCACATTCCACACCGCTCATCTTTAACATCATAATCCACACACACACACACACACAAACAAGCTCGCTTTACCTCCCGAACCCCAGTCCGCCAGGAAAAAAAAAACATTCATTTCATACCATCTGGAGGGAAGTGTGAGTGGGTGTGTATATTAGAGCTAAGTTCAGAAAGCAAACAGGATTCGCTTAAATCTTTTATGAAGGGATGGAGAGAGTTCCGCTGGTCACGTCCACGGCGCCAGTGCTGTAATTTGAGGCCAGTGAGCTGGAAGTGGTAAGAAAGACACACTAGACAGAAAGTTTTTTATCTTTTATCTGTAGTGAGGGGAAAAAAGCCGCCAGAGCGTAATAGAAAATCCAGACAGAACCCAAAGGCAAACCTTCACCTATCGTAACATGAATTGAACAGGACTGTCTTGACAGCTGATGTAAAACATGTAAGGAGTGTTTGAGCAGCAGCATTACAGCCAGCAGCCCCACGTTTACGTAAGTCACTCTCTGGATACTGGAAACTACAGACATCTCTGTTTTACCTCGCATATAAAAAACACAGTGGACATGACAGCAGCGTTTGCTCTCGGTCCTTAAAAGGTAGCAGGAAGGCATGCGTGGTGTGTGTGTGTGTGTGTGTGTGTGTGAGATAAAGATCTCTAGCGCACAGTGGACTCTGTGTTTGATGGACTTCGGTTTGCACTCATTTACATAATTCACCTACATTTTAACATCCGAGCTTCACTTCTCTATTAAGGCGTTGTACTGATAACGAAAGAGACTAGGGGTGTGTGTGTGTGTGTGTACAGTATGTGTGTGTAGCGAGCAGTTGTAGTGAAGAGCTTTGTGAAGAGCATCCACTTGGAACGACCTGGTAATTAAAGCGAGACGTCTCACTGCTCAAGGTTTTAATTGTGTGTTAAAAGCAGGCCTGAGGTTAAGTAAAGACCTTTCACATGTTTGCCAACCTTGTTCAATAAACACCATAATATCATTCTCTCTCTCTCTCTATCTCTCTCTCATACACACACACACACACACACCTGCACTGAAGATGACACTTCGGCTGCCAAATCACCAGTTAAAGTGTGCTCGATTCCTTTTTCGTTTCCTTTTAAAGCATCAGCCGTCACTAACGTGATGTTTGAAATTTTAATCAGTTTTCAAAAGCTATTTCATGGCTTCTAATCCAAGAATTTGTCCAGCTTGTTTGGCTTCCGAATTTACGGTGCACTTGTCAAGTCCTCGTAAACTGAAGGAGCCACACTCTTAACACACTCTTCTACTCAAATATATTCAGCGCCTGTAGTTTCATATAAACAGTACCAGTCAAAAGTTTGGAAATCTGCTGACAAGTTAATAAACATGACATCAAGGTAAATCACAGGTTTAATGTATTTGTTCTAATAGTACTGTTTCTATAGTAAAGTGTATAATTGTTCATTCATTTACTTCATATTCTGTTAGCATTTTTGGAAGGAGTCTCCAGTGTTAGACTTACAGTGTACTGGAACTTTTCATGCATGTCTGCAGTCATGCACTATTTCTGGTTGGAACGTGTCGTAACGGTCTTGGAGACAGTGATGTCATCGATGCATTGATGTAGGAAGTCACTGATGCCGCCATGTTACTCCTCCATGTTGGTGTTGTCGCCATTGGTTGCAGCCACCCTGAACATGTGCTCATACTGTACCAGTCCTGTATTGGAGAGATGGCTCCTGCTGGCCAGATTTTGGACCCGTTTCAGGACCGGTTTGAAGTGCCTGATGGTCTAAGTAGCCGGGAAAGGTAGCATCCTCCAAATATGTCATTTCAGTGTCTGTGTAAATGATAGGATGCCCCTATATGAGGTCACATTAGGGGGAAAAAAACAAATTGGCTTGTTTAAACCCCAGCCAATAAAACAATGGAAAGAGACAGGAAATGTATTTTTCTCTAGTTTTTTAGTACACAGACTGGAGACCCATCTGAATGTCTGAAATGATTGAAAAGTGAATTTTGCATAATAGGTGCCCTTTAAAGCGATGGATATTTACTTTATTTATAGCACTAGGTTCAGAACTAGGTTCTGTACCCATGTTATTTATTATGTAGGTACAGAAAATTGTCAGGAAATCTAACTCCGGCCTCTTTTTATTCTGTGGTGTAAGTTCATGGATGTAATCGAATTGCCTTAGTGGTTAGCACTCCCGGCCTTGCACCTCCAGGGTCGAGGGTTCGATTCGGTCGGTGTGCATGGAGTTCGCATGTTCTCACTGTGCTTGGTGGGATTCCTCAGATGCTCCAGTTTCCTCCCACAGGTCAAAGACATGAAGGTTCGGCTAATTGGCCTAATTGCCCGTAATGTGAGAATGATAATCAGCCGTTGAGCTGGGAACCCGACCCCTTAAGTAACTGCTACAGAAACTGATATATCTCCAGGGTGAGGAGGATCTGTTTCCCCGATGTGCCGGATGACACGTGGACAGACTAAAAAAAAGAAGGAGAGAGAGAGAGCTGAGCAGAAACCCAGTGTAATAATATCTAAATAATTGATGCTATTATAAGTTCTCATTAATGCTGTTAAATATGAAAAAAATTTCATATAATAGAGCATAAAAGTATTATTGTACTGTATTGTTTATTCATTTTATTATACAGTTATTCTTCATTGTGTTTTTATGATTGTTGGTTGTTATTATGATATTTATGTGCTTTTGTTACGTATCAAGGTAAATGTTACTATCATGAATATGAATCACGAATACTACCTTGAATATGATCTATAAGCTACTTAAGTAAACAGTTCATTAAGACGTCCTATACAATTGCGAGGACAGAAGTTTTACGAACAGCCATACTTTTAGTTATGAAGTCTACAATATACATTATGATTCACAAGCTCCCAGACCTGTGTTATGGACTGTGTTTTATGTCTCAATTGCTGTTGCTAGATCTATTTTAACACTGTAATCTTTCTGATATGTATTCCTGTAGGAAGTGCATGATATTCTTCGTGAGTACGAGCTCAAGTACTGCTTTGTGGACCGGAACAAAGGCACAGGTAATTGCCCTCCTTCATCCTACACCTCTCATGCTCTTAATGGATCTCTCTGAAACCTTTCCTTCTCAGACTTTAAAAAAAAAAAAAAAACCAACCCTGTCTGCCCACACAGTCTGATGTGCCACTCTTACCTGGTCGTTTAAGAGACCTTCACACTAAAGGAGTGATTAACGGCAGATGCTTGAGATCCAAGTCATGCTGCACTTTAAATAGCGGGGAACTTACAGTAGAACTGCAGTCTGGAACCTGAAGTTTAGCTCTTGTTTATGTACAGTACGTGTATACCTATTCCACCCGTCAGTTTATTTTTATTACTAATTGCACAGTTTGATGGAACTTTTATGGGTACTTGTGTGTCACAAGTATACAGTACCTTTCCATCGAGACATAATAGAATGAGTTATGAGAGAGAAACCTGATACATCGGGGTGTTACACATTTGAAATTCTAACACTATCCGTGTTTCCCTAGAACATTTGTCCGGCACGGTGGCAAGAGGATGATAGAGGTTTTATGTGCACACACTGAAGTTTAGTTTTTTTATTTTTCTTTCTTGCATAACACAAGACATTTGGTTGGGAATTGCGTGTACTACTGTACCGAGCAGTGCTGATTTGGAGAGGTCAAACTCCTTGTTCAATAATTGTAATTTCAGCAGCACTATTATATTTTAATTACAAACAGTAGACATTTTTATGTTTTAATAACATACACAAAGAACATAGCACTTTTTTTTTATTTTATTTAACCAAGCAGAGTAACCTAGAACAAAATATTTTTGTTGTTTATACAGTAGTACCTTGGCCTCATGATTTTTCGCCTTGAGAATTTAAATTTTGCAATAAATTTGCCTCGGCATATGAAGAATTTCAGCATGCGAAGCAAGTTTATGTATTTTTTTGTTGAGAGACGAGGAATTATGAATTAAGATTGAGGTTTAATGTCTATTTATGTTATATTTTATTTTATTTACATGTCTTTTCAAAATGTTTCGATTGTTTTTCTATGCAGAAATATAATTATAATGTTGGAAATTGGTAATATTGGTAATATTTTGGGGTGGCTGAAACAGATTATCTGCATTTATTTCCTATGGGAAAATGCGTTTCGCAATACAAAATTTCCCCTGAAGAACTCGCCTCCGGACCGAATTAAATTCGTATGTAGAGGTTTAACTGTAATTAATTTAGTGGCTTATTCTTAAGACACCTGACTAGCTTTTATGTTAACAAGCTAATCACTAATCACACTTCTCTTATACACGATTGCACATATCGTGTATAGTGATATGACATTTTGCATTACATATATAACGTGTCCAGTCATTTTCCCATTCTGTTGCTTCATACCGAGTAAGAAACTTTGAATATCAGACAAACATTGAACTTCCGTCCAACTGTACCACGGTGAGTCGAAGTCTGCAGTTAGCATTAGCTCCAAGATAGCTTAGAAAGAAGACATCGACTATACAAGCAAGTTCTCCACAACACTACGTTCAGTAGCTGTACATGAACTATAGAATATAGAAATCACACCCTGTGTCACTGGTTGCTGAGGAGAATAAGTTGAGTGAGGTAATTTCTCAGAGCGCCATCGTAGCAGAACATTTACTATACCCACATTGAACGCTTGTATATCACACCAAAAGTAAGTGCCACCTTGTGGTGTTATTAGGTATTACCTTGTAGCCACATTACTAAACTTCTGAAGGGTACAGTACAGTAAGTCCCTGACTTATGAATGAGTTCCGTTCCGAGAGCTCGTTCGTAAGTCCAATTTGTTTGTAAGTCCAACAGACATTGTTTAGGTACTACTAGGATACTAACATAATTGGCTATACACTGTATAAAACAAACATGTTCCATGACCTTGTCCTTGTTCTTTAGAATCGTGGCAATGATTGAACGATTCAAGTTAAAAGAACAAGCAATGTCTTCCACCTCATCATCATTTTACCTCACTCCATTCTCTTTATTATTTTCACTTTTGTTTCCATTGTTATTGCTTGGCGATTCTTAACAGTACCAGCTTCATTGCCACTGTTTTTACGCTTGCTTTCGGGCTTCCTGGGGTGTTAGGATCCTTGTACCTAGACAATGTGGACTTACGAACAAATTGGACTTACGAAGGAGCTGTCGGAACGGAACTTATGTAATATGTAGAGGACTTACTGTATTATTGTAGAGGAAACACTGACTAAGATGATATAATCTGGTATAACTCGATTAATCAAATATTCAAAAACACAAATAAATCTTTATTACAAAGATCATCGGGAAGCTTGTATATACAGTATAACAATAAAAAAAAGAAGTAAACAGATCAAATCCCAATTTTTGTCATTTTGTGACATATTTTGAGGCTGACTATTTTCATAAAACTGTAATATTTTAGCAGTATAATTTAACTAACATGTCAATGTGCGCCGAAGCATATAAAAAAAAATTGATTGTTGTTTTGTTTAGATCTGGTCAGTAATGCCATGTTCTTTAGTGCACCTGATAGGCAATTTTTATGACTTTTTTGGATAAACTTGCAAATATTATAGACGTGACAGCTGAAACAGTCTGTAAGAGTAGTCGATTATAATTTCAAAGTGTACTTGTGTCCCCTGTATGGAGAAACCGAGATTGCTATAGTGTGATTTAAGGTGTTTAGACAGAGGGGGGTGCCAAACATTTTGGCTAAAAAGAACTTGTTTGGTTAAAGAAAAACAGACTAGTAGACAGTAATAGGTGAAAATGTGTTTTAATCTATATTATTAGGACTCAAAGTGAGGGAGCCTAAACGTCCAATCATAATCATACCTAACCATAAATAATCAATCACAAATAACCGTGGCTTCACAGGAGCGCTAACTCTAGGGTCGAGAAACAGAGCTCGCATGGCAACCTGTGTCTTTAAAATATCAGTGGGTCATAAAAGCCAGAGTTATGCCGCGGGCATTCCTGCTCTCCAATTAGTCGAGTTTGGGGATGAAGGTGAAACCCTGTGATCTCACTCTCTATCCTCCTCTGGCTTTCCTGGCTTCTCACCTCCACCCTCCACCCTCCACCCTGTGCTGCCCAGAATTCCTGTCTGTGAGCCAGCGGAGGTCTGACAGTCCCTCTTAGTACTTATGGAAGCTGATTTATAACCTGTATAGCAAGTGTCTTTTAGAGCATGCAGAGAACGGGAGTGGAATAACGGACTTCCACAGGTTAGAGAAAGAGAGGGCTGAGCGTCTCATGGGGAGAGAATGACAGCCACAGAGGGACACAGAGATATCTGGGAGAGCAAGAGGCCTCGTCTGTTTATAGCAGAAAGCGAGCTCTGATACTCACAGAACTGTTTGGCAGCAGTGAGGGAATTCCTTCTCCTTCTCCATCTCCTCCTCCTCCTCCTCTTCGTCCTCCTCTCATGGCATTGTTACGGGGCACGGTTTCATGAAAGACCTTCAGCTGAAAACATTCAATCTGCCAAAGCCTGCCAACGATGAACTGCATTTCGAATTAAAAATAGTGACAATGCAAGCTCTTATTTCAGACAGACAGACTTGAGCTCAGTTTGCTGACTGACCTCTGAGTTATCCAGCTTCGAGGTCACCGTCTGTCACAGTTGCACTGCTGCTAGTACAAGATTCCTCTAGCTGAAGATTTCGAACATCCCCACTTTTGTGCACTTACAGTATGTTAAACAGGCTAAGTGGCCAAAATGCTAAATAAACATTACTGATACACTGATCAGCCATGACATTATGACAAAACTGGTGACAAGATCATGGCCACCCAAGGCTCAACCATGCCGGCAGGGACCAATGGTTAGTCTGTCCGGTCTGATCCCACAGAAAAGCTAATAGAGAACAAATAAAGTTAATGATAGAAAGGCAGCAGATCACCCAGTGCACCACATCCTGCCACGTCTGCCACAAGATTGTTGCACTCATTGTCTCTTCCAAATTCTCCAGATCCCCGTCCGACCGAGCATCCGTGGAATGTGCCTGAGAAACAACCCCACAACCCACAGCACCCAAAGGATCCGCCGCTAGCGTCCCGACGCCAGACACCAAATCACGCCCCCAGAGGTCTTGTGGAGTCACGCTGCTCCGCCGGAACAACGGGAACCTACACAATACAGAGCTGAATGTTTTGCGATGTAATGTCAAGGCTGATCGGTGGTCCACGATACAAATTCCTCTGAGCGATTGTGATAATAGAAGTGCTAACGTATAAAAACACTCCCATCAGAGCTGCTGTTCTATAAAATTATTCACTACCTTCTGACGAACCAGAATTGAAAATTCTACTAAAAATAAAAAATGATTTATTTTAAAGCCCATTGCATTTGAAACTTGCTTTCTTGCTTTCAGTAGTCGCATGGATAATTTGACGTCCAAGAAAGTGAAAAATGATCCCGTCGCTAAGAATAACAGATGCATCGCAAGAACTGCTTCTGGCTTTTGCAGTGTTTTGTTAGCGAAATTATCGAATTGGCGAAGCACTGGTATTCATGTGTAACGAGCCTTTGCAATGCAGAGATTTCTAACAAAGAGAATTTCTGCTTATAGGGAGGTACGGGTGCTGCTTTCTGAAAAGACACTAAAGAATGCTTTTAGAGAACCGCCTGCTCTGACTCATCACACAGAAGGAGTGTGTGAGTGAGTGTGTGAGTGAGTGTGTGAGTGAGTGTGTGAGTGAGTGTGTGAGTGAGTGTGTGAGTGAGTGTGTGTGTGTGTGTGTGTGTGTGTGAGTGAGTGAGTGAGTGTTTAAACAGACTTTTCAATATAAAACTTTCTCTAATCACTGCCTTTTGCCTGCTGACATATTGTAAAGGTTATGAATAAGTGCTGTACAGTGGGAGTTTGACTTCAGGTAGCGGATGAAGATGGAGTGAGTCATCAGAATCCGTGTATATGTTGAAGGGAACATATGACAGTATTTGCTTTTAAGTACAGCTTATTCTTACAATGGAAGGAGAAATAATAATAATCCTCCATCCCCTGCGCAAAGTTCACTACCGGCTTACCTTAGGACATGCAGCTAATTGTGAGGAGTTGTGTGCAAAGTCTGTCTTGCAGTGTAACATTTAGTATTCATTTATTAATCATTAGACCTGGACCCGTGTGTGTTTGTTTGTGTGTTTGTCAGAAAGGGAATCAGTGATGACATTGGGAAGGTATGCGTAGTGCTCTGGTCTGCTACTGGACTGACAATAGAAGTGGTGGGCATAAAAATCAGAGCCGAACAATACAACATTTGTTCAGGCTCTGTCATCTGCTTCATGCTCCATAAATACTCTGCAAATGATATTGAAGCACTTTTTAATATTGCATTCACTTTAATTATATAAGGGGGTGTGTTCTGGGGGTTCTGGAACTGTAATTGCCCTGGTGTAGTCAATAGCCAATTTTCCAAGCTATCAGTAAGAGTTATGAATTCTATTTTTATATTTCACTGCATAATATATCAATGCTACATTCAGTTACAAAGGGGGGAAATGTAATGTTAAGTGTTGATGCAGTTTATTTTACTCACCATGTATTAAAAACGGGGGTTGGTACAAGAGAGACAAATACCAAAGAATCCAAAGTTAAGACGGACACGTTCCAAATCATGTCCCAAATCGTTCAGTTCCAAGTAAAGACAAGTCACAGGACAAGATCCATGTGGTACAAGTCCCAAACCATGGCCCAAGTCAAGACTTGAGTCAAGACAGTAATGTTCCATGTTAAGTCTGAAGTAAAGTATCAAGTTGCAAAGTCAAGCGAGACATGACGCAAGTCACATACTGTACTAGCTCATATCCCAGGTATAACCATACTGTAGATTCCAAGTACCAAGTTGAGAAGGACAAATCCTACTGTGTGTTATATCCTTAGATCGAGTCCCAGGTTGAGACAAATAAATCCCAAGTCATATTGTTAGTCTGTGTCCTAAGTCGTGTACCTGTGATGTACCAACTCATTTACCGAGACAGAACAATCCCAAGTCATATCCTTGGTCCAAGTCTCAAGTCATTTGCCAGGTCATAACTATAGTCATGTCAAGTTAGATTCAAGTCATATTCAAGATTGAAGTCATTATGACTTAAGTCTAACTCAGTTTTCAGTGATTTCTTTTAATGCTTATACTGTAGTTACAGTCACTATACGTATCTCTTTACTTTTGACTAAAATTGTGGTGTATGTCTATGTTCAAGTTAGACTTTTTAAGTTTGGACTGGATTTGGGCATCTGTCATCACCCCCCTAACTAAGCTCCTTAGATTAAGGCTTCTTCTGAATTTCAAATGTTTGATTGCTGCACACCGTAAATCTTTCATGAGGAACATGCTGAAAAATCTTGTTATACCAAAAGAGCACAGTGTTATTTTTACGCACTAAACAAGACGGTATTATGTTGTTAGCAGTCTTCAAAACTCAGTTTTCCTGTTTTGTTTGATGGTTTTATGGACTAAGGCTAACTCAGAAAAAAGTGACCAGCAAATCTTTTTGCATTGTAATTAAGCTTTGCTTCTAAGTAAATGTGTTTTTTTTTCCTGCGCCGAGCTTTTTATTGAAGCAAAAGCACACGTGGGTTCGATAACGGCTGTTTCATGCTTAATTATGTCTAATGTGCCTTCTGGATCCTCTCATTTGTCGGCTATTAAAGTTGATGTGACCATAAGGTTGTATTAGCCACTGTAAAAGCTGAATCAGGTTTTCTCATTGTCACAATTTTCCAGGATACTGTGTTAGCAAGTACTAATTAGCACCATGCGCTACAGAATGTATGTCAAGGTGGCTAATTAAGTGATTAGCCCCTACGGGTGTCAGTGTAACTACTGTAGCCACTTGTTTTGAAGGTAAAGTTGTGAGACTACAATCATGCTGGTATCTAGAAAGACAAGTGAACTAGCAAAGATTAGGAGATCGCCAGTGTCAGATATTTAATCACAGTTTGTATGGAAGCAAAATAGTCTCATTAATACTGTAATTCACACACTAGACACGATGCACACATGCGTGAAACCCAATTCACAATGCCTGAAACCCAATTCACGTGTGCACGGGGAAAAAAAATGCACAAAAAGTGCACAAAAGAAATATATATATTCATAGTATACGTTTCACAAATGAAATGTATACTATGACTTCATTCATTCATTCAAGAGATTAGTTAAAAATGTTCATTTATCCAGTAATTCAATAAGTAAAGCCCTGAGTGTTGTGGGAGAATTATGTTTATTGTAAAGAATCGAAAATCATGGCTCTCAATTTATCCATTCATGCAGCTCAGAGTGAATTATCAATAATTATAAAAGACTGTTTCAGCAGTTGACAAGAGTTAATTGATCAAATAAAATAACACCAGCATTACATAGCAAAACTTGTCAGAGTACAGCATTTTACTGTAGTTGTTTTTTATATTTATATTTGTCTGATCCACTGACGCTGTATGAGGGTTTAGATTTGAAAGGGCCGTCATGACATCCTCTGGAATATGTATAATTTAATCCAGGGCACCAATAACCACTAGCTCCTGTCTGCAAATGAACTGTAGGTAGTCAATGTTCAGTGAAGACTGGAGACGTTTAAGAATATGCTGGAGAGATTCCTAAATTATTAAAAAGAAAAGATGTATTTCAATGTACAGACAGTAAGTTATATTGTTTAAAATAAATGTTTTGAATCATGCTGCATATCTTGTTCAAACCACATTGTTTCAACATAGTTGCTACATAAAGT
>JAQMYL010000036.1:9461388-9481414 GCA_030014365.1 Clarias pachynema
ATTCCAATAAAATTGATTCATGTTTGTGGCTGTAATGTGACAAAATGTGGAAAAGTTCGAGGGGGCCGAATACTTTTGCAAGCCACTGTATCATCATCACTGACTTTAGCAGCTATTTCAAGTCCATATTTGAAAGCTTGCTCTTGTAAGACTTAAAATAACTTTCCAGGAGCTTTGCCAAGATGCCCAATGTCAGATTTGCTTTGGGTTTTTATTAGGAGGAGTCTAAACACCATCAAACCATCCCATAAATCATACCCTGTTAATAGACAATTTATGAAGATCAAGTAGCTATCAAAACAAGTCCAAGAGAATGTTCAGGAAAAATATTAATGAGTGTTTGATTATGAAATCGAATCAATTATCCCAAACTTTGAACATCCCACTAAGGAGCTTTAAAAACATTATTCAAAATGAAGCTGAGAGATCCACAGCTCAGTCAAGAAAAGCTGTTCACAAGACAACAATTACTGAAAACCAGTTCCCATTTGGGGTTTACCAAATGGCATGTTGAAGACTTAGGCAGATGGTGGAAAAAAAGTTCTGATCAGACCATACTTTAAAAATTTTTTGGTTCTGTTACAAAGCACTACAGTCTGTTTGGCTGAAATCAAATCCCTTTCATCACCCTGAGAACCTGCTGGTACAGGAGGATCATGTTATGGGCATGCTTTTCATCAACAAGGACAAGGAAACTGCTGATGGTTCAAGGTGACTCGGATGGATCCGATCCAGTCTCATTAAGACGTAGGACTGGAACGAAGACTTTCCATTCCAAGAGGGCAATGATCTGAAGCGCACTGCCAAAGCTATACTGGTGGATTACAAAAATCTTGCCAAAAGGAACAGAATCCAGAAGTGCAAAGCTGATAGAGGTGGAAGATGTTTAAACATACGGCAATAATAATAGCTAGCATCGTCAAATGTAGTTTGAAGTAGTTTGTCAATCACATGGAAAGTTTTTAATTAAGTTTTAATTAAGTTATTCTTAATGAAATATTCAGTTATGTGAGGAAAGACTATATGGCCAATTTTTGTGAATATAATACATTAGAGCCTTGGATTACGAGCATAATTTGTGTGTGTTTGTGTGTGTGTGTGTATGTGTGTGTCTGAAGCCGAGAGGGGGTGGGGGGGTGTAAAGGCGAGTGTGTGTGTGTGTGTGTGTGAAGGGGCACAGTGTCAAATTACGCATGTGCACACATAATGACAGAGAGGGAGAAAATGGATCTTTAACCTCTCTACAGACCCAGCAGGGGAGACGATTACCCACAATTCCGCAGCGCAAGAGAGAGAAAAACTATTGGCTCAGTTGTGATCACGTGACGCACTGCGTCAAAACAAAACGCGCATGTGTGATACTTGATACTCGGTACTCGTAAACCAAGACTTGCTTCATTTCCAAGTCAAAATTTAGTAAAAGTCTTTGCTCGTCTTCCTGAACACTCGCAAACCGCGTTACTCGCAATCCGAGGTTCCACTGTACTCATCCTGGCTTTGGGGCACAAGGACAAGACTCAACCATTTTCAGGCCTCTTAGGTCCAGTGAAGGGAAGTAATGCACAGCCGTTATGTACAGATGCGTGTTTCAGATTTAAACAGTGTTAACAGTTAACAGGTGAAGACCTTCACATACAGTAGGTGTGATGGCCAAGTGTCCACAAACCTTCAGTCATGTAGTGTAGGATTGGGTATACTGTAGATTCAGCCAGGCCTGGTCATTAAAGGGCTGAGCCATTAGTCCATGTTCCTGACAGTGCTTCACTGCTCTCTGCCCGTTAGCGTCCTTTATCTTGCTGAGAGTAACAGAGTGGAGATAGCAGCTAACTGCAAATCCCTAAGGGCTGAGAAGTGCACCATCAAAGCCCACATGATGTCACTTCACGCCTTAGCACTTGTTCCATGTGCTGTCATTTGATGTACCCAATTAGTAAATGACTGATGTACAACACGGGCATTAATTGGCTCGGGAGTGTACGTGCCAGTTTTCTCAGTCTTGTCGGACTGTTTATCACCATACAAAAGCTCAGTGGCAGATTTGTAACACAGCTTGACGATACTGTACAGAAATCTGACAGTTACAGGCAGTGAAGAAACTCACAGAGGCTATATACTGTACAGTAAAATCGCACTGAAATATAGAAGTGGTAGTTGAATCTATGTCCAACGTTGCTGGTTCTTTAAAACTATGGCAGAAACGAAATACAGTCGAACACTTCATTATCATTACGGTGCATAAAAAGGCATCAGCACAAGCGCTTAAAGCGAGCCAGTTCACATGCAAGAGCAGGATGAGGATGACGAAGCTGATGAAGATTGATGAGAGAACAGATCCATTAGTGGTGCAGGGGTCTTGTTGTCCACTTGAAGTCAGAGAGGGGCTTTTTGCCAAAATGTGTGGGAGCCGCAGGCGGATCTCGACAACCACTAGAGCCAGATGAGTGATGCTGGGAAAGCAGGAGGAGATCATCATTAATTGATGCAGTGGCAAGTGTGGGCGGCTGCGCATGCACATATACATACACACACACACACACACACACACACACGTGTGCACCCACATTCAGGCAGGACGATGAAGGCCAGCGTGCACAATTATGTCTGCTAAAGAGTGTGGTCAAACACTCGAATTCACAGAGATTATGAGCATGTTTGTCATAGTGCGTCTGCTATTTTTAGTCAGGGTTCGATGCTTGTGGTGTTAAAGACATGGATTTGGAACCTGACGTGTTACCTGTGTATTTTTCTCAGTGGCGTTAATGTGTGTTAAAATCTTTATGACTGTTGTCTTTTCCGTGCATTTCATTGTTATATGTGCCAGTTAAACATGTTCAGTATTTTCACTTGATGTTATTTTGTATTATTACAATTTTTCTACGTCAGGTTTATGAATATTAGGCAGATACAATACTGTGCAAAAGTCTTAGGCACCATATTATACGCTGTACAAATTTTGTTATATATGTTTATCATGTCTGCATAATTATGTACAAAATCATTCAGTATTTCCATATATAACTTAGAAATTAATAAGTAAATAAATAAATAACATTACAGGAGAATATATGTATGACTGTAAAGAAAAAAATATATAGTACAAGACAGACCAGTTTTCAGATGGAAACAAAAAACCTAATATACGCTCCTGGGATTTGCATAAGAATAGAAAGAAGCGAGTGTGACAAAGTTACCAGAGGAACTCATATTCTCCAGCAAGCTCAGTAAAAACCTAACAGCTGGACAGTGAAATTCTATGTAATGTGTGTTGTTAATTTTTTTTGTTTATTCTTTTTAAATGTCATGTCTCATACAAAGCGATAACCTTTTTTTTTTTTTTTCCTGCCAAGCTTTTGCGCCACACTCCAGTCCAGAAATTAGAATGAATGAAAAAAAAAAATGCAGATTATGGAACCATTTTTTTACGGAGACTGTGAGATATTTTTAAGGGTGGCAAGGTAGACTCTGTTATGCATTTTATCTCATTAACACGTTTGAACAGTTGGAGCTCAAGGGCCCATGCTGCCAGTGCTGGGGTTTGAACCCGTGACCTTCTGATCAGCAGTTCAACATTTGAGTCATTTAGCTACCACTATTTTTTAGAAAATGTACCTGAATAGTTAAAAAAAAAAAAAAAAAAAAAACAAAAATAATTCTTTCTCAAAACAAAAAAAAATATGATGGATTAAATCAAATAATTAATTAAATGCTAATTTTAGATGCTAGCCAGATGCTATGCACCTGGCTTTACATGTTAGCCAGGTGCATAGCATCTACCTTCTATGCTTGATACTATTCCACTCTATTCTTGTCTTCTATAATATTCTCTATGCTTATCTACTCACTCACTCACTCACTCACTCAGTCATCTTCTATACTGCTTTATCCTGTATTCAGGGTCACAGTGATCTGGAGCCTATCCCAGAAGGCCCAGGGCACCCCCATCCCCCCCCCCCTTAAATTCCCTGGGGCGCATGGCGTTACCCCTCTCAGATGCCTCTCTCGATGTTACTGCCTACACGCTTTCTCCAGACATCCGAACCCCGAGCTAAGCTCCACACCTCCCTTTTAAAGAGCAGTGATTATCTGCCTCCAGCAGTGCCAGATTTTGTGCCCCTTCACACACCTGCCTACCAAGTGAGATCTCTGTAGTGAACGAGTAGCGAAAAAGATTTGGTGCATCTGTGACAGCATGCGATTTCTGACTATAGTCCATATTTTCCGATGTGTTTCTCAGCCTCCAATAACTGAACATACTGAATAGGCAGTGAACCACATCAGCGGAGTTTTTTCGTCCCTTTTGGCACAGGCGTATTCCGGGACTCAAATTGTGAAAGAGTGGTGCTGGGAGCATGAGGAATTATTTTTACACGCGAACTGGCCACATCAGTTTGTGCCGTATTTAAAGCTAAAGGTGGCTGAATGAATATTAGTGTGTGACTTTTTTTTGGGCAGCCAGTGTATATGCTCCAGTGTTCTGCTCAGATTTGCTTGTAATGTAATATAAAGAATATGACGAGCTAGTAAGGCAAGTGACTATTATAATGGATTTATCTTCTTCTAATCAAGTTAGTAATGTAGCACATAATGTTTGGTGGATGTGTGTGGTGTAGCCAGAGGCAGCGGTTTGGAATGAGAACCAGTGCTGCTGTTGTTGCATCACTGTGAACTGAATGAGGTTTTTTATTTTTTTTTTCCATACTTGTGGTTGAACCTACACTGTACTACACTTAATAGCCTGGGCTCAGCTCGTCCATCCTTGAAGATAAAGCCTGGAGGATGAAAGACTAATCTCTTTCATGTGAAGTCAAATGCTTCACTTGTGTGTTTTAAATTTGCATCATACTTTTTTGGGGTAACTAACCTGCTACCGTATGTTGTCTCTCAATCTCTGTGTTTCGAAATTTCTATTTCGAAATGTATGTGTGTTGTTTGTGCTCTATTAGAAACCATGGCCTGAAGATTCTCTCATTATTATCCTGCCATCCAGCAGCAGGTGAAGGATTGTTTCTGCTTTCCTAGCGACAGTGACCGCAGGGGGAGGACACTCGATCAAATCTCAACCCAAAAGAACCGAAACTCATTGGTCACCCTCTTGCCATCTGGTAATGACACTCGGCCTCATCGCAGCCTAACGAGGCATAATGAGCCACAGCGTTGGGGCAGATCGTGTGATATGTGCTCTGCCACAGCTCCAGTTGGCAGCGGTGACTCAAAATCAGCATGTTTTGCATGCACTGACGGCGCAGTCAGCAGTAATGACGTCTAACAGCCATTAACGAGGACAGCAAGAGGCATCTGCGTTATTCCTCAGATCCATTAAGGAGAGGGAATGCGAAATCTCCATGCCTTACATGCCGTGATCTTTCCCACTCCGGCTAAATCAGCGCTGATGAGCTGTAATGAGCTCTATTGTTCCTAGTGTCAGAACAGCCCATTCGTATGTCAGCGAAAGGTGGGGAGCGTGAACGGATAGTGCCATGATACACGCTGAGAGGACTCCTGAAATCTTAACAAGCTAATTGAATACAGCTCAGCAAACCAAACATTAGGCAATGAAGAATGCATACAGCGCAGACCTCGCGCATAACAGCGGAGAAGCGTGACACGCACAGTACCATCAGGACCCGCGTTCGTCTTCGGAGACCGTCCGGAAAGAGAAACGTTCGCCACAAAAAGATTCACGCTAATGTATTCTTGATGAATTGCTATAGCGATCTCATGGCAGAAGAATTACAGGCTTTAAGGCACTTCAATAAAGTTTCCTCCTCCCCGTGCTTGCTGAAGCAGAAAGTAAGAATTGTCGTACTTATAGACAAAGCCTATAATCAAGTCTCTTTTTTGTGATTTTAAAATGGCCGTCGCGAGCCTGTCACTAGCAAATTGCTGTGAATTATAAGATTATTGTATAAGCTTTTGGGAGAGGCTTTGTTGTAGACTTTCTTTGTAATAATAATAATCTTAACAAAAAAAATAAAAAATTATTCAGTCAAGCTACATTTATTGTCATCCACTCAGATGTCTGAGCATATTGTTGCCAGAAGATACAGAGCCTTCAGGAAGAGGCTCCGAGCAAAAGATGAAGGGAAGGATAATAGGATGATTTAAGAAAATATTGAAGAAAGTATTATCGCTGAGATGCGTATACGAAACGCAGCGCTTCTCTTCATAGGACCTCGTCACGGATCTAAAGTAGTTATCTTTATCGTCATTTCCATGTTAGTTTTCAGAAGTTCTGCATTTTTGAGCTGAAGAAGATTGTTCACGTCCACATCCAGCAGCCTTCAAAGAACGAAGACAACCCTTTGTTTAGGAATTTCCAAGTACTACGCGAGCACCAGAGTAATCATTATTGCCTCAGCGCGGCTGTCAGCCGGTAATTGTAGCTGTGTTTTCCCCAACTGAATATTCTACTTGTTTTGTGCCAAGGATTTGAAAAAGGAAGTAGCTGGAATCAACAAACATACAATAACGAAAATGCTTACCCCTCATTTATACCGGACACGTGACGTTCAGTAAGCAGCGTGTCATAACCTCAGACGATCCACACTACCCGTGTCTCAGCTGCTTTTCTGAATGACCTACTCGGTACACTGTTGTTCAAGCAGCTCCAGCATTCAGAGGTCACTTGCAGTTACATTTCCAGGCATTTTGATTTTTTTCAAAGAGAAACTGTATGTCCAAAACGTTTGTTCGCACCAGGCGGTCGCACTCACGCGTACTTTCTGAGCATCCCATTCCAGAGTTCCAGTTACAATAACTCGTTCCACTAGGTTTTGGAGCATAACTGAGGAGATTGGTGATCATTCAGCCGAAACAGTCTAATGATGCACTGATGTCAGGAGAGGAGGCCTTTCAGTTCATCCCAAAGTTGTTCAGTAGGATTGAGATCAGTTCAGGTTCTGTGCAGGACGCCCAAGTTCTTCCAGGCCAACCTCCAAGCTATATCTCACCACGTTCTCTCTGGTCCTCCAGCAATGCTCGACTAGTCCCACCATCTCAGGGATCAACTAAGATCTAGAGTCTAGAGTGTTTTCCGTTTCAACTCCTGGGTGGTGGAATGAACTTCCTCTAGATGTCAGTATAGCCGAGTAACTGCCGACAATTAAAGACATATCCGTTTCTTAGGTGTTAGAAACTGTTGGGAAAAACATTCCCAACAGTTGATGGTACTCCGAGTTAGTAACCTAGTAAACCAGTGTAAGGATATTTAATGATGAAAACTTCAAAGCAATTACAGGTTAAGAACATCTGCCAAATGCTGTAAATGTAAGGCTTTTTTTTTTTTTACAGAGCTTGATTTGTCCACAGCATCACCGTCATGGTGAAGTTGTAATGGTACAGCATGCACAGACATTCTATACTATTTTGTGCATTCAACTTTTGAAGCAAAAACTGAATAATTCTATCCCTTCGGGTAACCGTGCCCCCTCTCAACAACATCAAGTCATATTTTTTAATTACTAATTTTACTGCAGTTTTACAGTTGCTCATTACATCCTCAGTTTCCTGTATAAATAGCTTTGTAAGGAATGTCACTATGCAGGATTGTTTAATTGAATATAAGAACAGCATGCTCTATATTCCGCCATAGTAGGTGTTTTTTTTTTTGTTTGTTTTTTGTAAGAAGCCATTAATTCAAAAGACAGTGAGTAAAGTAAGGAACTTACAATGCTGCTCTGTTTGTTTGCTCTTACGCTTTCATTACCAAGCCTGATTTGCACATAGCAATCTCCCAGCTCTAATTACAAAATCTTACACATGACAGCAGGACAGTGAACACACTGCGTATTTTTGTTTAATTGGTCGGTGTAAAATGACCGTTGTAGCATACAAACACTGTACAAGTACAAGTTGCTCAATCATGACACATTTGTGATTAAATAAATTGTTCAGCATGTAAAAGTGTGTTTTTATGATTTTACTGGATGTCTATGGAGTTTTCACTTCACTCACGAACACCAGTAAAAAAAAATCTAATATAAAAGAAGCAAAAAAACAAGGTGTTTCTCTGACAACGCAGAGCTGGATTCAAATGCTCGTTAAAATGGAATTCAGCGACATCTTGGAGTGAGACATCCGGCGTCAAAAGTCTGTAAGAGATAAAGCGAGATTAAAAATTTAAAGCGGCCCCAGTGGCGAACCCTGGGGTGAACATTTTCCTGACATTTACAATGCCAGCTGTTTTTCTTTTCTTTTCTAACACTTGTTTGTTGTCAGTGTTGTATTGTGTTATTTCATGCTTTGTGAGTTAATATTTGATACTTTTCATAACTGACTGAGGTGGTTGTATATTGTTTTTGTATACTTTACATAATCCTTCTTATGTCATTGAGTAATTATTCCTGTTCAGCGTCTTTGCATTTGACTTTCATCTGCTGGTCTTTTTTCTATGTATATTGATGTGTATCTGTGTTTGTGTCTGTCCTGCCAGCTTTTGTAACACTCCTAAATGGCGACCAGGCTCAGGACGCCATCCGTTCACTGCACCAGACGTCGGTGCGTGGTCGTGACATCAGCGTCCAGCTGCAGCCCACCGACTCGCTGCTGTGCGTCACCAACCTGCCTCACACGTTCACGGGCACGCAGTTCCAGGAACTGGTGCGCTCCTACGGCAACATCGAGCGCTGCTTCCTCGTCTACAGCGAGCTAACAGGCCACTCCAAGGGCTACGGCTTTGTGGAGTACATGAAGAAGGACTCGGCCTCCAGGGCTCGCTCGGAGCTGCTAGGCAAAGTGCAGGGCGACCGCTCGCTCATGGTGCAGTGGAGTGACGTCAACCAGCTCAGCACGGCCCAGCACATCCACTCCAAGTGCCTGTGTGTGGAGCGGCTGCCCGTGGACTTTGACAGCTCCGAAGAGCTAGCGCACATCTTTTCTGAGCGCTACAAACCCGTCTTCTGCCAGGTGAGCCACAGAGAAAGGAGCGAGTGAGGTTTAGAAACGTACACGCACCCATGGTTATGCAATAAATGACTTTCCCACCTGCCTGTGGAGAGAGAAGTTGATAATTGTACTTGCTGTAATAGAGGGAAGAAACTCCATGCTGTGTAAAATTACCAACCTTGTATGGGTTCTTGCTGCAATTTACCATTTGTGATAGAGCGAATAGCATGTCTCTTCTCACTCCTAAGTGTGTGTGTGTATGAGTGTATGTCACAATTCTCTTGCTCTAACAGTGTTATGCAGATTCAAACGTAACTCCGATTGCGAGTTCTCGTTGGTGTTAATACAGCTGTTCTTCTCGACCCTGCCGGTCCCTGCAAATCAATACTCCATCCGCAATCTGAGTGGATCATATGATGCTGGATCATGTTTCTTCAGCCTCCATCCCAATCAAAACCTTTTAAAACCCAGAGGCTAGGACTGATCTTAGCCTTCCTGCCTTTTTTTTTCTTTCTTTTTTTTTTCCTAAGCGCACTAATCGATACCGACACCCTCACAAAGACAGAAGCCCGAGAGCTACACCCACACTCTCGTCATATTCAGTGTTGGAGGTGGATGGAGATCAGAAGGCTTTGACCGCTCCTCTCTGAGTCACTCGACGCTTTTAGGCTTCAGCTTTACTTTGGACAACTCAATTATGCAGCAGCTCTCTGATGGTTGGCACGCTAAAGCCTTTTTCATACTGGATTAGTTGTGTTACATGACAAGGTGTGGGGGTCGCTAGGATGTTGGTCCCATCTCTGTTATATTAGTCATTTTAAAATACTGTTTAAGGGAATATGTTGTTTTTAATATAATGTCAAAGTAAAAACATCACTGTCTGAATAAATAAAATAAAAAAGTCTGTATTCGGTCACCTTTAGGTCTGATTGCGCCGCACACAGTGTTGACCAGTTAATGTGTGGAAACGGTTCCTCATGCTCCCAGAAGCACTCTCTCTTTCACAATTTGAGTCCAGGAATATTCCTGTGGCATCAAGGAATAAAAATTCCATATATGTGATACCCTGGTCATTCAGTACATTCAGGTCATCAGCTGAATTCATTTTATTCCCACATAACCTTGCGTCTAGACCTGACCAACTGAAGCAACCCCAGATCATAACCCATATACACAATGTGATGAGAACTCACGGAATAGGGCCAATGTGGACTCCTGTGAGCACATGACTTTTTTTTTTTTTTTCCATCACTCCAATGTCCAATTTTTTTTGTTTCCTAGCAAATTAAAGACATTTTCTGATTAGTCTCACTAACTATTTAGTCCCAATCCTGCGAGTTCTCATCACATTGTATGTATGGAAGTGCTCTTACTTTCACTGTTAAACATAGCTATGGTTTTTACTGTCTGATAATGTGTTGAAAGTGGTTACCCAGTTCCAGTAATTTAAAATCTCCCTAGTTGTTCTCTTTGCTTGCTGCAGCCCAATAGTTTGGCGACTTTTTTTTTTTTTTTTGCCCAGGCAGTGTATATATTTAAAGTAAAGAACATCACAGTGAAGGTTGGTCACTTCATGTGAACTAGTAGCATGTCGCATTCCTGATGTGAGCACCGGGGGTTCATATTCATATCTGAATAATTACATTTATCATCCTGATGATGTATGTGTATATATATATGTATATATATATATATATATATATATTTTTTTTCCTCGCTTCCTGTACAGTGTGTGGGTGTGTGAGTTGTCCTTTCAAGTCTAGTGCTTTTCAGCGTCTGAGGTGTTTGCTCGAACGCATCAGCATTGTTCCAAAGTAGAGAAAATGAGAGAGGTCGCCTCCACACGGAAGATTCCAGACATTAGGGCTGTCTCAAACTGCGGCACGGTGAATATGGATG
Organism: Clarias pachynema; assembly: GCA_030014365.1. Classification (NCBI taxonomy): domain Eukaryota; kingdom Metazoa; phylum Chordata; class Actinopteri; order Siluriformes; family Clariidae; genus Clarias; species Clarias pachynema. The sequence continues at coordinate 9,472,171 of JAQMYL010000036.1, forward strand.
CGTAGGCCCACGCACACTGAGATATTAGCCAGTAATTTGCATAATTGTGAGTGCTTCATAGTTTCTGTTCGTCATGCTGTTTCAGGCTGAGATTATGGTTGGTAGCTTTTTTGATTATCTGTGTTCCTTTTTTTTCTGGTTTAAGTTAATATAATATTTCTTATACATCTTAATGATGTATAATAATAATAATAATAGTAATAATAATGAATAGCAGGGCAAAAAACACCCACACAAATACTAAACCAATGAATTCATTGCATTTTTGTTTTTTGCATTTTGCACTCTTGAACTGTGTATTGTGTATTTTATATTCAAAGAGGCATGAGAACGGCTTTAGAGAAGACATTTTCCCTTTTTACTTGAGACTCCAAAAGCTTCTGATGATGCCCCAGATTTTTCCAGGTTCACAAAGGGGCATTTTCACATTAGAGCCCCGAGGTCGTTTCTGAGAACACTTGACCCAAAAGTCTGCTTCATTTTGATCAGTGATTACGATCATAATCGTTCCGTGCTCGGAAACCCTGCCCGCCACGGTCTCACAACAACAATACAGCGCAGTCTGGCACTGGGATCAGCCCAATCTCATCCTCTGACCTGACCTAAGTAGGAAGGCATGCGAGAGCGCCGCTTTTGACATGTTTTCAGAAATATCAATATTATTAGGCATAGTGTGAAGGTTAACTTGTTTGTTTACTTGTCGTGTGTTTAATGGCGGCTCACAACCCAAGTAGGTGCACACTGCCACCTGCTGTATAAATGCCCAAGCGTGCCCGAGAACGGAGAGCAAGAATAATGTGGGGGTGGGGGGAGAAGGGGAGCAATCGTTCTTGGGCACAGTACAAATCAATCGTGTCTAAGGTGAAAACGCCTGAGTAACATTAAGGACTTCTCTAACCTTTGAGGGTACTCCTGTTTCCTTCCACAGTCCACAAACATGCAGATTAGGCTAAATATTGTCCCCAAATTGACTGTAGTGTGTGATTGACAATCGGGCGTTGAGCTGGCAACCCAACCCCTTAAGTAGCTGCCACAGAAACGACGGATACATCTTCATGGTGGAGAGTGTCCGTTGCCCGATGGCACATGGACGGACCAAAAAAAAAAAAAAAAAAGGACATAATCCAGCTGTCACTCTCCGAGTTTGTGCTCTGTACATGAAAAGATCCTCACACACTGAGCCGACTTTAGGCTAAAGTTTTTGCTTCACTCTTGGCACTAAGTGACTCTTGTTGGATGCCAGCGTGAGAGCTGACTGAGCATCTTAAATCAATGTCAGAGACCAGAAGGAGAATGAGTTCTCTGATTTGCTGTTCAGTCAGAAGACATCAGTAAATCAGTGCAGGACAAGAGCAATGTAAAAAAGCAAAGCAAGCAGCGATTCTCTCACAAAAGCACATCTCATTTCTCCTCTTTTTATCTGCTTTTCAGCTTAAGATCAGCAAGTGAGTTTGCTTATTAGCTATGACTTAATTTTTTCGGTGAAATAGCAGATCAGAGCATTTACACGGATTCCGAGTAACAGAAGAAGACAAGTTCTTCAGGAATAATTCAGCAGCACAGAGAGAGACCCAGTGGCAGCTCCTAGGGTGCGTGGCACCCTGGGTGAAATCCCCTTCAGCACCCTTCCAGGAAGAAGAAAAAAGCACTGTTCTGCTCTAACATTTTATTCAGACATTTGGAACAACATAAATAAGTAACTATACCATTTATAGCTATATAAATATAAAAACAAGTCATTACAGTATGTATAATTTATCGTATTTTCAGAATAGGAACCAAATGAACCATGTGAACTCTGTGACTATTTCTAGCCATAGGCATCGCAGAAGACTCAATATATCTGAAAGGATACAAAAATATCAGATTTTTTTATTTTTTATTTCCATAAAGCACTGGAAATTCCCTTGACTGAGCTCAGGACATAGTCAGTACAGTCACTGGAAACTTACACAGCCATAGCTGATGAAGTAGGAAGGCATGCGAGAGTGTTGCTCTTTACATTTTTTCAGAAATATCAATAATATTAGGCATAGCAGTGGCACGGTGGCTTACACTGTAACACGGTCTACTTGCATCTCCAGGGTCCTGGTCTGTGTACGTGGAGTTTGCATGTTCTCCACATGTTTGGTGGGTTTACTCCGGGTACTCCGGTTTCCTCCCACAGTCAAAAGACATGCAGATTAGGCTAATTGGCGTTCCGAAATTGACCGTAGCGTGTGAATGAGTGTGTGAATGTTGACTGGAGGTTCAAAACAGTTGTAAAAATGGGAATAAATACATTGGTCATCACTGGCCTTAATGGTCCCTAGTTGGACTACAGAGGTTCATGGATTGATGGATGGATGGATGGATTGATGGATGGATGAATGGATGGATGGATTAGGCATTGCAATTAACTTCCTTATTCTGTTCTTTCTTTGTGTTTAATGACGGCTTGCAAACAATTAGGTGCAGACTGCAACCTGCTGTATCTGTGGGTAAAAATACCCAAGTGGGCGAGTGAGGAGGGGGAGCAATCGTCGCTGGGCATGGTACACATCATTCGTGCCTAATGTGAAAGTGCTAAATGGCCAAATTAAAAATCTCTGACTTTTAATCACTCCTTGGCCGTCCAAACCCTGCATCCTCTACATCAGATGTTATTGATAGTCAACCAGTGAAAGTTCTCAGGTACAGTCATTCCAGCTCACTATTCAGTTATTATGGTTCATTTGGTTACTTTATGAAAAGGATTACATTTTGGATATTAAAAAAATTGATTTGCCTCTTAAGTATTTTGTTTTCCTGGAGTCCTGTAGAAACATAGGTTAATATAGTGTTATACTAGCAAATTACATTACATGTATGATATTAAACTGATGATGAGATAACGTAGCTGCATCCCTATCTTTTATCTGTTTTTGGTAGCATTTTATAGTGTAAGTGATTTTCTAATTCCCCCCACGACACAACACCCAAAATCTCGCCGCACCCCATCACCCCCCCTCCCCCGCCATCTCGTACCTCTCCCAGGCAGTAGCCTGCCTCGCTCATTAATTGATTGCTAGAAAACATATCAAAATGTTTTTGTTTTGTTTTCTTTTTTCCAACCTTGCTGTGCCACCCTGGGCAAAATATAATCCTGGAAATCCTTAAATCCGTGTTTGCATGGGTCAGTATTGGCATAAAGCATTATGTCTGTAAGATAGACACAGAAAGTGGGGCAAAAAACAAAAACAATCATCCCGTGGAAAGGTAGCGAGTCTGAAACATCCTGCTGATGAGAGAGATCAGTGGCGAATGACCAGACTGGTTTGAGCTGACAGGATGTCTGTAGTAACACAAATAATCACTCTTTATAACTGCGGTGAGCAGAAAAGCATCTCGTCAAACCTTAAGGTGGATGGGCTACAACAGCAGAATGATGCACAGGTTTCACTCCTGTCTGCTAAGAACTAGAAACTAATGCTACCATGAGTACAGATTTACCCGAACAGGACGGTGTAGAAGATTAGAAAAAAAAAACTCGCCTTTAAAGTCTCTAACTACACAGTTTTGGTTGAGTCTGTGCTCATCCTAACCTCAGATTCTTGTTCTTGGCAGACAGGAGTGAAACCTGATGGGTTCCTCTGCCGTTGTAGGGTATCCTCCTCAAGGTTTGATGAGCTGCTTTTCTGCACCACAGTTGTAATGAGAGAGAATATATCCTTCCAAGCAGCTCAATCCACTCTGTTTTTTTTTTTCATGCTTAGCAACAGAGACGACTCTTCATTCTGATATTTGATGTGAACATTAAGTGAAGTTCTTGACCTGCATCTGCATGATTCTGTGTGCTGTGCTACATAATTGGACAATTCCATAATTGGATGTGGATAGTGATGGGGAAAAAAATCCTTTCAGTTATTAATCACGATTCTTTTGGGTAGCAAATCATTTATATCCCCAAACTGACTCCAACATTGATTAAAAAAGAATAAAATAAAAACTACTTTTACATTTATAATGGAGGTGAACCGGCTGCTCAGCTTTCAGTTTGATTGGCCGATATAACAGATTCTTTAGAAGTGAAAGTTTGTTTAGTAATATTAATTATAGCGGATGACAGAGATATGTGCTGCTTAGTAAAAATGTCGTTTTATTGCTATATTTAATTTGAAGTTGAATGTTAAAATCTTGTATTGGGGTAAAATGTAATATTGATATCTGATTACGAACTGAACTGAACTGATGAGGCTTCTGTCTGTTTCTTTGTGCCAGGAAGCTACTGTATACAACAACTTGATCAGAATGCGACGCTGACTCGGCGAGGAAAACGTATTTAGCTAGCAAGGATTCAGATAATCTTATTCAGGCTGTTTTTATTTATTTTTTTTATCATTGTGCTCATTGAGAACCATTTATCTCTTTCCCATTATATGGTTAAACAAACACACAAATACAGCCACCCACACACACAAAGACCTTTTCTTTCACATCTGTTGCCTCTTTTCTTGATAACGCTGCCTAGGCTGCAATCACATAAAGTCTCTCGTGTACAATACATACGACTTGGTCCAAGCTTTATTCTGGTTATTCAATGCTGTGTACATGTTTATGAATGCTTATGATTTCTATTTTCTATTTATATATCCAGCTTATTAAACAAGGCAGCAGTGGTATATGTGTGAGTTAGTGGTGTAACGGGTCATACTTGATCCATACAGATTCCCTTTCATGGATCATCACGCAATCGAAAGACTCCAAAATTCCAAAGTTTTTTGTATTTTGAAATTAGTCCTAAGGAATAGTTCTCCAGGATTCCTAAAGGACTTTTTTTGCCTTTCATTTTTGCAAGTTTTTCGTCTCTCATTTTCCGTCCAATCACTGTACCTGACCGTTTCAGAGGAACGATTTTTGCTTGTTAAGCCACGCAGTGACCTATGAATCATTCAAGCATAAAAGCATCTAACTTAAGGCATGAATGAATGAGAAACAGGTGCAGATGATGACAGATGATCAGGCCGGTGATTAGTGTACCGGTGATGCTGAATGCTGAGTTCTTGGAACAGACGAGAGGGGAAATGAGGCCGCTGCTGAGGATGTTAACCAATGTTTTATTTTATCTTTAGGCACTTTGCAGCCTGTGACAGTAAAACATTTGTTCCCATTTATTTAATTTAATTAACATAATTGCATTAAATTTAATATGAAGAAATGACGGGTGGTTTAAAACCTTTGCACAGGTTTTACTAATCATCGAGGTTAAATTACAGTGCCTCATTGTAAAGTTTTCTGGAAAAATATTTGCACCCCACATTTTACTTTTTTTGTGCGCTCGTTTGCTCTGTGCTTACCAGGGTTGCCAGATCACACTGAAAAAATCACCCTAGGGAGTGATGAAACCCCACTCACTCTGCGAAAAACACCGCAAATAATAAAAAATTTCTTGTGAATGAAGGCGTAAAACTGATTAGCTTTCACCAGAGCATAGCACAGTGATGAGGAGTCTTCCCCTCATGGTGCGAATGGATATATGTCCATGAATAACGATCCAGGTCGAGGTGGCTCGAAACTCAAGGTGGCTCGAAACTGTTGTGGTGTTCTGTTCTTTTGCACAATCAAAAGTCCCGGTTTGACTTAAACGCCCCTCGTAAATGGGAAAAGCTAAATTATATATTGTCTCCCTTTTTTGTTTATCTAAAATACTGTATGTTTTGATCCATGACCAAAACCGGTTAGGATACGAGTCCCAGTAGGTTAATTCAAACCGGCGGTAGAAGTGGTGATGAGGAAATATATTAAATTAAATCATGCTGATTCTGGGTGAGTGCCAGACACTAGTAGGAGTGATGATAATATTCAGCCCTAATAACATTCATAATTTGTTGCATAATTATTTAAGACATGACCTCTGTCAGCGAGTCTAGTCATATTAGTAACACCAGTAGGCGGAGGAAATAAAACAGTTTTATGACAGTTTAAGATTCAAATAACATTATAACTGTATGAAAATCTGGGATTTTTTTTTTTTTTAATAAACAGAAGATTTTACATTTTACATAAAACAAAGAAAGTAGATCATTTAATATCCTGAATATTTACTTCTCGTGGGTCTGCAATATTTCTAGGTCTCTTTTTAAATAAAAGCTTATTATTGTTATTGGGCGAGTGAACTAATTTTCCTCTCGTCTAATCCCTTGTATTAAGTCAAGTGAATCATAAGGTTTTTGCACAAATCGTTGAGTCTATGCCTGCTCTTGTGCACACCTCCATTAAAGCACAAAGAATATCCATGTATATATTTCAAACATTCTGCTTTTTACTAGAATTATAGTCAACAATGTCACTCGTGATGAAAACTGTTGCACAAAATTAGAAAAATATGCACATTTTCGCATATTTTCACTGGGGCGCTAAAACTTTTGGACCCCCACTGTGTCACAGCTTACAAATGAAGAGAGAAAAATCATTTGTATTGGATTGCAAAGAAAGTCAGTATTAGGGTAAACCTGCTTTCAGAAAAGACAAATGCATCGGTTTTTGACATAATTTCCTTGCTTTTTAATACACTTTGTTCATCCGTAACAAGCTTTTGCATCACATCGTTGAAAATGTATTAAGCTGAGCTTTGAGCCACGGATTTGCTGCTGTCTTCACTTCTTCATCAGAAATGCATCTTCGTCCTCTTAGGGTTGGTTTCAAGGAACCAGACAGGTGGAAGTCCAATGGAATGAGATCAGGACTATAGGGAGGATGTCACAGTCACAGCGTGTCACAGAAGTGTGAGGACGTGCATCATCATGCATGATCACGGCGCCGTTGGACAGCAGTCCTCCGCGTTTAATCCGAAGTTTAGGCTTCAGCTCTTCAATAAGCATCTCACGGTGATGAGAGCCGTTGATTGTTAAACCTTTTTCCTTATAATGTTCCACTATTGACCCTTGAGAATCCCAGAAAACTATAAGCATAAATCTTCCAGCTGGTTGATATTGTTAACTTTTTCATGGTCGGCGATGGAGGATGTTTCCGTTCCATATTCTGACGTTTACTCTCAGGCTCGTAGTGATAAATCCATGTCTCGTCACCAGCAATGATTTTATTTTTTTTTATTTCACATTCCTTAGAGTATCGGTCCAAATTTTGCTTGCAGATATACAAATGCTTCTCTTTATTTGGGGCATCCATTTGTTCTCGTACCACAGTGACAAATAAACTGATGTAACACGGTGACTGGAGAGACTGTAGCCTTGAACGGAAAGAGCTGATCAACTTAAGACCAACTTAAGTTTTAATATAACTAGAGTGCGGATAATTTTTGACTCACCCTCATGTGTGTCGTGTTCGTATGTTTAATATTTTCGGTAAAATATATTTATGCGAGTAATCCTAGTTGATGTACGAATGTGATGAGTGTCTAGTCTTAGTCCAGCGTATGGCCTTTTCATGTAAAGTTCAGAAGTGCAAAGACACAGAGTGTTTCACAATCCCTCTCTCCTGGGCACCTGCTTATCATTTAAATGTCAGTTCTATAGTACATTCCACTAGACCAGACAGCACTAACAGCATAAGGGAATGTGTGACTGGGTGTGCATGTGTGTGACAGTATGTACTGTAGCATTGATTTGTGTTTTTTAAGGTCAGTAGGACGTGTCTGGTGCAGACCTTTAGCAGTGTGGGAGGCTCAGTATGATGAAGCTCAGTGTAACATGGCTGTAAAAAAAAAAAAAAGAGGCAGCGGTGTGTTTGTGTTTGTGTTGGTGCCAAAATGCCACCGCAGTCATGGACAAATGACGTCATCAGCACAAGAAAACATATAACTTTTGTCAAACTCGCACTATATTCAAGTGCTTTTTATTTGTCGAATTATTGTATGATGTCTGAAGTAAATATGAGTCACACTGCCAGAAAAAAAAGCATGCTGGTTTCAAGAGAAAATTCAAAGGTCACTTTTTAAATTTATTTTATTTTTATTTTATTATTATTATTATTTTTTACTTAAAGTTTATTTAAGGTTTATTTCTAAAGTCCTCTTTTAGTTGCTCCGTACGAGTTTTGCAGACAGCCTGGTTTCAGAGGCATTACGTCGTTCCAATAATTTTTATAGCACTATATAAAATGATATTATTATGTTTAAGGATATTGTCACGCATTACACACAGCTTTCTGACTGTGAGGCATCCTGTTCTAGAAACGGGGCAATGTTATCCAGCCTGATGCAAAGTTATCCTTTACAATGTTTTCCTTACAATGTTTTCTTTCTCTTATTCAATGGTAATTAGTCAACAATTGTTGTTTTTTATTTATTAATAAGTAAAAACGTAATGGTGGCTTAGTGCTTATCAATGTCGCCTTGCACCTCCAGGTTCCATGTTCGATTCCCGCCCTGGGGGCTGGGTGGATGGAGTTTGCATGTTCTTGGTGGGTTTCCTCCGGGTTCTCTGGTTTCCTCCCACAGTCCAAACACATGCAGATTAGGCTAATTGATGTTCATACAGTAAATTCTGTAGAGATCGACGACTCCTACAGATATGAAGTAAACATCTTGGACAGAATTTTGTTATTATGGTTATGATGCGATATTATAAATAAGTGCAATTTGGATTTGAAATATAACCAGAACTACTGTCACAGCTGCTGTTCTGGAACATGAATTCTGGTCCAGTTAACAGTAACGTTATAGTACCTTTAAACAGCGCCAGCCTAAAGCTCTCAGCTTTTTTCACTCTCTTCAAGTATATATCAATGTCTGCCGCACAAATCTGATGTTTTGCACTTTTGTATGTGGTCCTAGACACGTCTGAAATGCCATCATGCAACTTGAATGCCACGGGCAGATCGGAATTCATGCAATTTTTATTTATTTTTTTTTAACCTCTGCATGTGCGTGGCATATGGCAGCACTAGCAACTAACTCCTAAAACAGCTTAAGCGAGGTGTCCTGCTTTCTTCCTTTTTCTGGACCTCAACAAATACCACTGACTAACTGCTTGAGCAAAATCCCTGGCATGTTTTTGCTGAAATCGCATCTATTCTTTGAAATAAATGAGAGGTTGCACAAACTCAAGATGTGTTTTAACCAAGATGGTGTGAGCAAAGACATGTCGATGTGCGATAAAAAAAAAAAAGTCAGATAAAATGAATTTAATTGGGGCCTCCGAGTGACGCAGTGGTAAAGTGCTCGCCCTATCATCCGGAGATCGCTGGTTCGGGTGATGCTGTAACCTCTCACAGCCGGAGGTCTAGAGAGAGCTGATTGGCCGAGCTCTCTCAGAGGGGAGGGATG
>JAQMYL010000036.1:9494056-9509786 GCA_030014365.1 Clarias pachynema
TCCTTTACAATGTAGAAAGAAATAAAAATCAGGAACCATCATGGAGTTAGAAAGTGACCCCAAACTTTTGAACAGTAATGTAAAATATATATATAATATAGTCATATTTAACGTTGTGTTTCTTCTATGATTCTTCCAAATGGAATGATCTACCATTAGCATAGGCTGTACTGTATACCACAGCAGTGTTGATTCTTTACTTTTAATAGAAAGTAAGTAATGTATTAAAACAAGTATTTATCATAAAGCTTGCAGTGGGTGCTATTCGTCAGAGCTGCTTTGTCACTTGAAACTCCATATTTTAGGAAATGGCTGTTATCCACTGATTTGTTCATTTATTCTGACAGTTGCTCTGACAGTGGTGCCAGGTGTCATTCAGATCACAGGTTCATGTTAACATGTTCATTCTAATGCATTATCTACATAAAGGGATTTAAAAAGATTTCTGTCATCAGTAGTGCTGCACAATTAATTGCATAAAAATTGACATGAGTAGTGCCTACTGTTCTGGCACCTATCGTAGGTGGTAGAATGAACTTCCTCTAGATGTCCATACAGCTGAGTCTCTGGCAGTCTTTAAACAACGACTTAAGACATTAAGTTCTGTTTCATCAGTATTTGGTTTAATCCCCCCCTAAAAAACAAACAAACTTCCCAACAGTGTTTGACTTATAGTACTTAGTAATCTAGTAACCCAGTGTAAGGATCTATCCAATATCGGAAACTTAAGCACTGTTGTAAGTCGCGCTGGATAAGAGCGTCTGCCAAATACGTAATGTAAATGTAGTGATGCACGATTAAAATTGTCATAATGCTGCACGATTAATCGCATAAAAATCATCATCAGTAATTCTGCATGATTAATCGCATTAAAATTGTCATGAGTAGTGCTGCACTATTAATCGCATAAAATTTGTCATCAGTAGTGCTACACTATTAATCGCATAAAATTTGTCATGAGTAGTGTTGCACAATTAATCGCATAAAATTTGTCATCAGTAGTGCTACACGATTAATCGCATAAAATTTGTCATGAGTAGTGTTGCACAATTAATCGCATAAAATTTGTCATGAGTAGTGTTGCACAATTAATCGCATAAAATTTGTCATCAGTAGTGCTGCACTATTAATCGCATAAAATTTGTCATCAGTAGTGTTGCACGATTAATTGCAGAAAAATGGTCATCAGTAATGCTGCACAATTAAGCATAAGACTTGACCATATGATTATCATATGATTATCTAATCGCAAAGGCTGCAGTTTATTACAAGTAACATACATGTGGCAAGGAGTCTTTCTTTGTGAGTCTTTCTAAAGTATAGTGAACATGTTACATCCCGGTGTGAGACTCGTGCTAAAACGGCCCACTTAGAAGCTTCATTCATCAGTGCAGTGTTTGTTTTAAAAGAGTGGTATAGCAGAGGAGAGTGAAGATAGTCAGTTGGTGCGATAAACAATCCTGTTCTACAGTACTTCAGATTTAGACGGAGGTATTGTGTAAGACATGCAAGGTGAAAGTGCGAACGTTGCATGGAAACACAGCTAACTTTTATTCACATCTCAGAAAACACTGAGAACTTTACAATGTATTGTAAAAAAAAAGAGAGAAAAAAAAAGAAAATATAATTCAGTTTTATTTATACAGTGCTTTTAACAATGGTAAAAAAAAATTGAAGGTAAAATGGCTCATGTGAAAGTGTAACAGGAGAAAACGTGAGGGGAATATTTAGCCTGCCATTTATTACTTTTCAAATTTCTTTTCATAAACTGCGATTTCTGAACTATACAACAAATATAGCTTTATTTTGAAGATTATCTTAATTAATTTAAATAAATAATTTAATAAATAAAAAAAATTACCTTTAATTAACTTACGTATTTATGGATATTTTTCGAGTTATTTGTAAACATTTCCCCAAGATAGTGTTACGTTACTAAGGTTTTTCATTCCATGCCCCCCCACCCCCACCCCTCCTGCTCATTCCTTATATGGTAATACTTCCTGTGGCTTACTCTTTTGTTTCCTGGATTTCGATAGAACATGCGAATGGCTTTGATGTAGTAGGCAAATGGATTAGTGGATCAGTGCTTATATACTGTACCTCTTTTTTTCCTGTGAATAAATCAGAGAGAATACTCAGACCAACATGGGCGTGCATGTACAGTATGTATGTGTGTGTGTGTGTGTGTGTGTGTGTGTGTGTGTGTGTGTGTGTGTGTGTCTCTCTCTCCCTGGCAGCAAGCAAGTCAGAGCTGGCCAGTAAGCGTATCAGTGACACTTCAAGCAATTCTTCCCTGATTTTAAACCTAATAATTTGGAGGATTCAGACATGGTGGCCTAATGGTTAGCCCTGTGACCTCGAAGGGTTGACGGTTTGATTCATGCATGGCTGCAACGTTACCTGGTCAATGTCGTCATTACTACATCCTTATTACTGGATCTTGCTCTGACTACATCCTTACCAGGTGTTTTTTTTTTTTTTTTTTTGGCAGCTCCACATTAATGAGACAATTCTACGTCCTTACTGGTTTCTACTGTGTAAGTTCACCCAAATTTTAAGGATATACTGGGTAAGTGACTCAGTGTGACGTTCCACTAAGGCTATTCATTTAGATTTGACATTTAGATTTTCTGACCGAGGAACATCAATTGCATTATTTTTGTAAGATATAAATCAATCTAATTGTTTCGTGGACATTCCACAGCATTAAAATTGTGAAAATGTTAAGTATGAAATGTTATTTGAATGCATTTGTGTTAAATGTTGCCACTGGAAAAGCCGATAGTGTAAGAGGATCGAAACAAATGCCTTTATAGGATAATCATAAACTTCAGGGTGGGCGTTGATTCTTGCAGCCCATTTCGGAATTTTTATCTGCTTTAATACAAGGACAGACCCCCAAACATGCATGTCCTAAGTCTTTCTTTTCGATTATACACACAATCAGGCCTGAAGATGTGCGTCTAGGCAGAGGCAGTGGCAGTTTAATTACAGTGATCACACAGTGCGCTCCAGCAGACGGAGCCTTCCTGTTATATTTCCGGTGCCTGAAATAAAGCAGGCAGCTATTTTAAAGACGTGGGTCTCATACAGTGGGAGCGATGGACAATATTAATCTACTCCAGCATCGGCGAAAGCAGGAAGCCATTCTCACTCAGTCTGTGAAACACTCATGGGCTTCCTCCTGCTACCAACATGATTATTATTATTATTATTATTAATTTATTTTTTTTATTTTTTTGGAGTGCTTTCATAGAAAAGTGTTACATCCTTTCCTCAAGCAACCAATCCAAACAAAGGAGCCCACACACTCACTCCCACACACTCATCTCTCATAGGCGTTCTTTCTCAGCAGATTTGTGTCAGGGATGTGTTGTTGTTTTTCTTCCCCCATACAGGTCCACTTTCCTGTTGAATCCATGTCGTTACCTGTGTCACCGGCCATTCTCTCTCTTTTTTTTTTTTTTGTCTTTCTCTCTACCGTCTTTCTTTCCTTTTAACATAGCTGAATTGGCAGCCCTGTGGTGTTGTAAATGTCGCTACATCAGAGCCGTCATTGATTCCGCATCAGTACATGAGCCACAGTAGGGAAGTAAATATCCCAAGGGCATCATTTCACTGTGGGCTTTTTTTTCTGTTTTTTTTTTTTTCATTGTTGTTTTGTTTTAGAGGAACTGCACTTTACTCTTTCTTTCCTCGGCTGTCCTCTGTCTCTCTCTTTTTTTTCCCCTCCAGCTTCTATTGTACACTCTTCTCTCCCTCTCTCTCCCACTGAAATGTGTCAAACCAAACAGAAGGAATGCAAGTTGACATTTCTCAGCATCCCCACCCCTGCAAAACCACATGCAGCACCCTGTTCAAACGACAAATGTGCCTGCTACTTTCTGAATCACTCACACACACGCACATACAAACACACATACATACATATATATCTCCAGACTGAGGGGGTGCAGACCGCATTCTGGTGGAGCTTCAGGCTCGGTGCAAAAGCCCCTGCCAAGCTTTGACTTCCCATGTTTTCGTGGCAGTGTGAAACTGGAGCTGCCTGGGGACTAGCAGGTGTCTCTGCTGTGTTACTACTTGCAGAGCTGTTATCATACAGGCGAGTGTGCGCACAGCCGTTCTATACAGCTGTCATATTCGGTTAGACGCCAAGGGCTAGGAGAGCCACCCTGCTGATCTGGTCTGTGTTGGGTTCCTCAATAGCGGGATGTTGAGGTTTGATGATGGATGTGTCTGGCGGTTAGTGATTAAGTGTGTATAGTGCAATGTATAGATCAGGAGCTTCACCGTTCCACAGCTGTGAACGGCACCACAGATGTTGTTGCCCTAACCATGGAAACAAACTGTAATAATTAGGGATGCATAGATACCAATATTGGTCTGTAGTATTCCCATAATAATTTTGATTAAAACGTTCGACACCACGGGATGCTGTGTCATTTAAGCCTAGTGCATGTTACGTCACTACTGGACTGTAGACTGTATATATACTGGACGAACCCTCCGTGACGTCACCCATTGGTTTTCTGAAAAGTGGGTTTTGAAGCACAACTGTGTGAGCTCTGGTCAATGCCATCTTGGCATGACTCTGATTAATACTTGGTATATCCATATATGGGCAAATATATGGATAAACCAAGTAAACGGACCCTGTCTGTTGGTTGGAACACGCCTACTTACCTCAGCTACAACAAGCTAGTTGCCTTAGCTTTAGCTTAGCTAAAATCGCTAAAGTAAGTTTATATGCTAAAGCTAATTTGTAATTGATTGCCATCCTGTGTAACAGTTACTCAAATCAGTCATGCTTCAATTATGTGTATTTATGTGTAATTTTAGGGCCTAATGTCATTTTTCCTGATGAGTTACAAATAATAATCATAATAATACATTAAAAAAAATCACCACCTGTACAGATGTCATAAAAGTAAAATTTATTTATGGAAATCTCTCTATTTTTGTACCAGGCTGCAAACTTGTTTTTCTTTTGTAAAGTTGGGTTGAACAGTTTAACATAGAGGGATAGTAGGGATTGGCTTAATTTTGGTGGTCTAGTGGTCATTCAAGGGACTGCACTTTTTGGCGTTGGACTCAATACAGTGATACCTCGGCGTACGAATCCCCGCCTCGCAAATTTTCACCTTAAGAACTGAAATTTTTCAAGAAATTTGCCTCGGCATACGAAGCATTTTCAACATATGAGCAAACGAAACCAAGCCAAAGTGAACGCCGGCTAAGTTGCGCGTACGTCCGGGAGCCGTTCAAAACGTGTTTGCGTCAGTGGAAAGCCACGTGAAACAAGTTTACATATTTTTTGGGGAGGTTTTTTTGTTTTGTTTTTTGCAGAAAGAAGAAAATGGAGCCATTTCAGTCTCGTTTTTTAAAGCAGCTGGTGCTAAGAGGAATTATAAATTAAGGTTAAGTGCGGTTTAACGTCTACTTATTTCATATTTTATTCCATCTACATGTCTTTTCTAAATGTTTATTTTTATAGGCAAAAATATAATTGTATTTATCTGCATCATTATCTTTGATATTTCCTAAAGGGAATACATTTTCTTGCGATACAAATTTTCGCCTTAAGAACTCAACCTCCAGAACGCATTAAATGACTATGCAGAGGTCCCACTGTATTTCAGAAATGTTGCCCCTTGTAATGAACAGACATGAAATGACTGTAATCTGGAGACAATTAGTGAACTAACAAAGCAAACTTTATGAAAATATAAAAAGAGCAAAATTTTTTACATTAGAAGTTACCTAATGAAATACTTTATGGTTTCCGTATTAGAGAGTGTAAGACGGCTGACCTGAGCATGTAGGGCAGTATCAGTGAGATTGGTCATTGAGTACAAGATGCCATAAATTAATCAAGCCTGGAGCAGTAAAGCGACCATGCAGAGAAACTGTTGCATATGAGAGCACTTCACTAAGCACTTCACTAAGTACTGAGCACTAAGAAGCTGGTGCTTCCCTTCCATGCGCTTGCCAGCCTCTACACGTTACTCGTGAATCAGGGTGCAATTTGTGGCACCTTGGCTTATTTGTAATAACTTTGGTTGATACTGACTTGACTGCTCAGATAGTCTGACCGTACAAAATTGTGCTTAGGATTATTGCTAATATTTCAGCAGCATCCAAGATGACCTTAAACACGCATCGTGTGAACTACTGTTCATTGTTTGTCCCGATTCTGTAGAAAGGTTTGAGGCTACACTTGTTCTCCCATACTTCAGAAAGCAAAATATACTGTAGCAAAAGATTTGAGTGTTATTGTTTTAAAGAAAACTGTTTACTTTTATCTGTTTTTGACACCTTAAGTGTTTTCCCCGCACACGTACAGTATGTGTGTCTTTGTATATGTTCATGTGTGTCATTACTGTATATACACACCATGAGTGTGTGTGTGTGTGTGTGTGTACACAAGCCTCCTGGGGAACGATACGCAGCAGATGGGGTTTACAGTGTGATTGGGATAGAGCCATTCTACTTGCAGACATCTCTGATCTAATGAGGAAATCAGAGCTTCTACCATTTATGCCAACACGCTTACACACATTTTGTCTATCCCTACAGAGCCAGGCTTTTGACTACAGCATGAAGCCTGATATGAGTGGGATTAGATTTCATGATAAAGGCACCTTCCCTGCTTCAGTAGCCCTTCAAGATCGAATTTCAAACGATCAACCAAAGCCACTGTGTTGCTGTTATGCACTGAAGTGACTAATCGAGCCGCGTAACCAAGAATTGACGCCATAGATAATGTTCCCGGGGACGTGGGGACACAAGTCTATGTCCTGGTGCTTACAGGTAATGCTGCCTTCCAGGAAAGCAATCTTTCCTGGAACATCAACATCACCTCTTTAACTTAAAAGAAAGACTCTAGTGGTGTGTATTGCAAGACCTTCATGTCTTTCCTGATTTAAGAATAAGACCAAATATCTGTGATGGCAAGAAGAGCAATCCTTCTACCAATGGCCAAGTTAGAATTGATCAGAATTACTTATTATTAACGTTTCTAACCTTCATCTACAGTAGTTTCTGTATTGGAAACTTGACCAAACAGTCCAAACACAATCTTCCAGATTAGTTCCTATGGCGCAGACTACCGTGTCAGGTTCCGCAGGTCCTACAGGAATAACATCGTAATGCAGGCCTCCAGACTCTGGTCAGCTGTCAACAAGTGATGACAGAAAAGAGATATCGATACTTAACCCATCTTAACCTTCTGGACCTGGCTACATACCAGGGGATGAGCTGGCTGATGTTTTTACAGACACCATCTCCTTGACTCAAGACGTCATTCCGGCATGCTTCTTGGCCACCTCCACAATCCCAGTGCCAAAATCAGCCGTTTCCACTGCCGACTGATAGCACACACACACCAGTACGTATATGAGAACCTGGTTTAAGAAATTAACCATGAAGCCGAGAAGACCAGACTCTTCATGTCTCCCAACCCACCACAGTTTGCTTATTTTTAAATTAAATTGTCGTTCATTCATTTCACTCTCGGCATTTACACAGGCAATCATTACACAGCAACTGATAGGGAAAATGAGCCTGAACACATCTCAGCAGCTGGCTTCTAGTCTACTTGACTGGAAGATCCCAGGCAGGAATGATAGGCAACACCATCTCAAGCACTACCGCACTAAACACCGGCATCCCTCAGGGCTGTGTGCTCACTCAACTGCTGTTCATGCTGCGGTGCTTTAAGCACTTCATCAAGTTCGCTAATGATCTAGCAGCTGTGGTCTTCCTCAGCAACAACAATGAGTCAGCTTACATAAAGGAGGTGGAGCCATGTCGAGTGTGGTTTGGAAACGATATGTTTTACATAGGAGGTTGCACATTGTGCATACATCGCCATATTCCTAGCAGAACACAAGACTGAGAAGTGTGAAACTCCCCTCTCTGATTTTTACTAAGACAAAGAGATTACAGAGAACATCAAGACTTCTCTATTACTTTTGGTACAGATTTTTGTGTCTCAGACAAAAATTGCCCTTTGAGCCACAATGGCATTAGTGAGATCAGGCGCTGATCTTGGGATACACATAGTGTATCAGTGATCACTGCTATGATGCTCATCTACGTGCCACTAGTAAATAGGAGGACAATGGGAAACTCACAAGACGGCTATGAGTAAGAGAGCGGCAATAAAGAAACATAAAAGTTGATATGCAGTAAAACTTACTACATAGATTTACTTGCCTGCCTTCTTGTTCAACAAGTTGCAAAGCTACAGTATCACATACAGTATGCTGACAGACAGAGTATCCTTATTTCCTCAAACTCACTTTGAAAAAGTCTTCATCTTTGCTTTTTAGTCTGAGGTCATGTTTATTAGTGCCGTCACATTTTTGTACAAGCCCAGATTACGCTGATTGATGATTTAAGAAAAATTCATAATCCGATTTAATCATGAGACTGTCGTTATAGGATCTTCATTATATAATCTGACATGGAGAACATGTCATTCACATAGGCTAAATTTATTGCTATAAGTTATATATTGATGTATATGATAATATTATGATAATCATATGATATTATTAATGTAATATGCATCATACTATTTTTCTTTTCCTGAAGTGTGTGTACATTTTTTGGCTCACTCTGTATATATAAAATCAATGAATAATATTAAAGCAAGCTTTAGAGCACAAGACTTCACAGTAGATGGTTATAAACAAGCCATACGGTCCACACAGGTCTAGTTTAAACACTGTATATACAGTAGAGCAGCGCTCCCACTCTTCAACAGACTCTTTATCAGCGGGCCATCTGGTTAAAGAAGTATATTGAGTACAGCTAGTATGAGAAGCTCCTCAACACTCTTTACTACAGAGTGCATTGTAGAGTAGGTGTAAAAATGTATAAGCGATTAAATTATGAATTGATTGATTGATTTATTTTTAGGGTGCAATGCAATATATACAAAAACAACATAAAAATGAATGAAACCCTTGAATGTACAGTATACTACCAGTATAGGAATTCTACCCAGGAAAAACAATATTGAAGGCGTCCAAAATATGCATATTTGACAAACACGGAACGTCCTTTCAATAGTTGATATTGAGATGTGTCTGCTATGTATGTATGCTACTTAAATCCTTCATAACGGCTCTAATCTGAGGTGCTGTTTGTTAATTGGTGATTTTTTAATCTGGTAACTCTACATGAACTTCTTCTCTGCAGCAGAGGTAAGTTCTGGTCTTGCTTTCCTGGGATGGTCTTCATGAGAGACAGTTTCATTATGGTGCTTGATGTGTTTTGCAAATGCACTTGACAATACAGTTCTTGCAAGAACTGTTCCAGAACAGCTGACCTTCATGTCCTTCAACTGACTGTTGTTGTTACATAATTACCTAATGTGTTAAAAACCATATGTGTTATTTTATAGTATTCTTCTAGAATGTAGAATCTCCCTATTTTATTGCCATGATAAATAACATTATACAGCAGTTAGTTCTGATCGAGTAATCTAATTGGAAGAGAGGCATTGATAATAATAGACAATAACAGCACTGGGACGTATCACTCCATGTCCCTACAATTTTTAATTACATCTTACTTATTAACTGTTGCTCGCAAGGGTGAAAGTAGGTCTGTTCGATCTGCAGGACTGAGGGGAGAGCACCTGGCTGCCAAAACCCACATTCAAAACCAGTCACAGAAGCACAGATAATGTTATATCATCTTAAACAACACGTTCCTTCTAAATTGCTTTACAAATTCCCTCCATGTTGTTTTATGTAATGTATGCCTAAGGAGAGTTACAAAGCTAACTAGCGTCTAACACAAGGCTAAATCCCAAATCACTTTCTAACCCCCAATCAAGTAAATTGCTTGGTGTGTGGAATAAGTACAAATATAAAGAGAAACGTATATGAGATTTACAGGAATGTCCAACACCTTCATGTTTTATTCTTCTCACCTTTTGGCTCTATAGTACCAGAACATAGTACAAACTACAACTTCTACCAGGCGGTGTTAGTTAATTTCGCCAGTCGCAGAAGGTGAAATAAAGAAACAAATCAAAATCTGTTGCTAACCAATGGTGTTTGTGAAGCAATTACACACTCGAGGTCACACTGTTGTGCTGGATATCACCACGACTGCGCTGCACTTCACACCACATCACAGCCGTGCTGATAACCAGCACAACAGCGTGGGTGATGGTGCTTAATTGTGATGTAACAGCATTCTACACTTTACTATGCTCCGACACGCTGATTGAAACCTAACACATATTTATGTGTTTAAATTTCACTTCTTTTTGTCTGAACGTCACAAATCGTCTCCACTATGGATGTGGTGAACCATCACGACATTGTCTGTAATTATAGTTTTTTGTTCATATTGCCCACTCTTGATTGGTTTACTGTTGTGTTCTGTACATCTTACACTGAGACACTGTTTTCATGCTTTTCTTATCCTGTCAGATATTTGCATTTCACACAATCCTTTAAATTGGCTTGTTTGTTGTATTGTGTACAGTGGTTCTGGAGATTGTGTATACTGTATGTATGGGTATGGGATTTTGTGAGGGTATGATTTTGCATGGGATGAGACTATACCAGAAATACTGCAGAAATGGATCCAGTATAGTAATTAATAGCAATTAACACCCGAGCACAGCACAACACATACCACTTATTAACAGAAATGAAGTGGAAAATGATTTTTCCATTGCTTCTAATTTTTATTAAAATAAGATCATGTTATCATTTGAACTGGTTGATCTAAAAGAATACTAACATTGCTGTGTGTGTGTGTGTTTTTTTTCTCTTGTAGATGCTGAGCAATAAAAAGGGTTTGTTGCCCGAGCCTAATTTGGCTCAGCTCCTAAACAGCATGACCAATCCAGCTGCTCTTCAGGTTCTTATGAGACCGTACCACACTGGCAAGCGTGGAGGTACACATGCACACACACACACATTCACACTCTCAGTATCCAGCCTGTTGGGTACACTACATGTATCTTGTATCTACACTGGACTTCCATCAACTCTGTTTATAAATAGAAAGGGACACATTAGTTGTGTATAGCAACGGCCGGCTTACATCTGTTATCATTAGTTGTCATGAGCACCAACAAATCAAAACCATAAATGGACTCGTAAAATATTTTGGAAAAAAAAAAACACTTTAGCCGTACTGTAGATTCCCATCTACTCTCGATGCCATGCCTTTAATTCCTCCACCGCAATGAACCCACAACTACGATCCATGTCTGGTCACATGATCCAAATCTGATCCTCAGTTCAGCGATTCAGGCCAGGTTCCTATCATGATGAACCTAATCATATATTAAAATGAACTTTTCATTAGGTTTAAGGATAAATGAGCTGCGGAAGGCCTGCGAGCTTAAGGAGAACACGCCAAAAATAGCCCTTGATTAAATCTTAAATCTCTCTACCTATTCTGGAAAGAGTGGCCATTAGGGCTCACAGAGGAATTAAATGAAAGAAGCGTTTGGACTGCTGGCATGCTTTCCTTTCCTTTTACCACCTGCTCTTTCTTTCTTTTTTTCTTTTATTCATTACCTTTTTTTTTTTCTTTTTTTTTTCGTCACGCTGCCAACTTTCCCTTTTTTCTCGCCAGGGAAGTTTCGTGCTCACGGTGTTCCTTTTCTCCGACCGCCGCTGACAGCTGCACTGCTTCAGCTAGGAAAAGCACAGCAGGTATGTAACTTTGTCACACACACACACACACCCACACACATCTTCACTATCCACAAATCTTCCTTTCTCACTCATCCTCATTGTCTGTCATTGTCAATCCGGTCATTATATTGCAGGTTTGATGAAGCACGCAGAAGGAAACTGTTGTGTGTTATTCAGATGCAGTGAAAGTAGCAGAATGAGAATTCACAGAAAATTTCGTTACTTCCTAATGAGTCTCCGTACACACACACACACACACACACACACACACAATTACTCAGCGAGTGCAATGTTTCTCTGTGTGTTTCAGAACGCCATGCTGGGGAACGGGCTCGTTCTGCAGAACCTTCTCCACATGCACATGGCACAGCAGCAGCTCCTGCACATCAAGGACAAGCACATCACTAATGTGAGGGTGTGGGTTAGGAGGGAGGGCTGCCTAATTTCTGCATTATTCCTGCAGTATCCCCCCAAAAAAACTACTGAATTTCAGATTGCTGGATGTTTTTTTTTACTTGGTTTAGGCCAATCACATTATTTCAACATTTCTATATTTGCTCATGAGAAGGAATTATTGCTTTGTACTTTTTTCCCCTTCTTTTTTGTAAATAATGAAAGCTGTGACTAACACTCAGGAAGACATTAGTTTCGTTTAGCCCGCATTCCACTCCGAGCATCAGAGAGCCTGTAGGCTGAATTCCAGTTTTATTTGATATTATGCAATAACAGATCTCAGCAGCTCACAGAAGATGTGAGAGACGACATAAAAAATGCTATCTGTGTTTGTAACCCTGATAGTACATGCTGTGTAGTCCACAGTCTTTCATTCATTTCCTGTGAGCAGATACAATGTTGCACTATAATGACATCATCACTCTGTGTGTCACTGCAATATTATATCTAGTATTCTAATACGGTATGTAATAGATGTGTAAACCTGTACTGCTTAAGGGAATCGGTTTTTAAATATGTGTGAACATTATTAGGCCTATCATTTTGATCATCAGAATTAGTGCCACACATATACCGTGATTTTTCCTTTTTTTAAAAACATCCCAGACAGAATGTGCTCTTGTCACAGTTACACTAGTACTAGTTACAGTTAGTACCCTTCGTTGAAGGTTAATGATTTTGTAGAAAGGGTTAAAAGGTTAAAGCTAAAAATAATCTAATCAGCTTTAATGTAATCAGTGATATTATTTCAGGTTGAAGCCCACGTACGCCCCGTTGAACTTTTGTCTTCAGCCAAATACACTCCCTGTTCAGGAATCAGAGAATCACAGATGAGAAATCGAAAAAGTAGATCAAACTCCAGCGTGTTAAAATTCACTTATACCACGTCAGCGCTGTTATTTCTCAGTGAAAATATTAACTAATCCCAGTAAAAATAATAAGCTTAGCTTTTCTAATTAATACCTATTGGTTCATTGGTTTACATTGAGCAAAGTAGCTTATTAGTGGCTTATTTTAAAGTAGATTATTAAATCTGCCACATAACTGTTCATAACAACACTTTTACACAACATTTTGATTTCATTTATGGTGCAGATTAAACTTGAATGATCGCCAAAGTTTCATTAAATTCTGTCCAGCGAGTTTTGCGTGATGCTGCGACAAAATCTGATGGACACATTAATTATCCTGATGGACACATTAATTAATTAGTCATTATCATGTGCTAAGAGAAACATTGAGGAGAAAAATAACCCCCAAGACATCAGATTTACCTGCTACCTCTAAAAATAACTTTTCCATTAGCGCAGATTTTTTATGTGTTTCTATCACAACTGGATAAACCAGCTTTGATAGTGTTCATAAAAGTGATTTAAAACAATGTTTTATTGGTTATTTATCAACTGATCAGTGCCATAGTTCAACATTTGTTGATGCATTACTATTGGTTTAAGTTAAAAAATAATAATAAATTATGGAATAAAATATGAAATAGAATATAGAGAAACTTAGCTGTAGAAAAACATAGCTATTGTAATTAGAACAAAAATATAAAAAATATACAGTATATAAAAATATATAACTTATATATAATAATATTTATAGTATCTATGATATATATAGACAATATCTATACTTAAATATAGAAAACTTTAGAAAATCTTAGCTGTAAACGTTGTAAATATAAATATAGACATTATGTACATTGAAAAAAAAACTGGATTTGTACTTGAAAAAGAACTGGATTGTAGTAGAGTGTACAGTATGTACAGTAGTAGAGTGTATATAGTAGAGTATAGTGGATTGTATGCATGCAATTTACGTCAACAGATGATGCAATATGGAGCCAGTAGATGGAACTCCTATGGTCGCATATGGATGGATTTGGAGAAAATACATTTTAGTAAAGCTGATTGAGAGTGCATGTGTCTGTGGTTGGAGAGCGCTCGAAATCAACTTTTAACACTGTTTCAGTGGAGGAAAAGATGGTCAAAGAACTTGCTTTCAATCCATTGTTCCTACTGAAAGTGAAAATAAGTGCATGTAAATAGTTATAGATTTTTTTTTTTTGTCAAAAAAAGAGCCATTTTCAAACTCATAGTTACTTTTGATCATCCTGATTAAATCCGGCTTTTTGATTGTTTCATCCTGAACAAATAAACGATTCCTTATTTGACAAACACGAAACCCTGAAGAGATTAATTGAACCAAATTAAGCCTACTGTATGTGCACCTGGAACTGAAATGAAAGTCTGATGAGCTGATAAATATTTTCTTCTGATAAAGATTTTTTTCCCCTTTTTCTTTGCCGAAGCAGATCAGGTCTCCACATATTTAATTTGGCACAACCCTCCCCAGTTTATCTCGGCTTGGGACTGCCACTGAGGATGCACTAACTAATTCGTTCTGGAAGCGGGCTCGTATTCCAAAACACTTGTAAATAAAAGCAAATTTCCCCATAAAAAATAATGGAAACTCAAATTATTCGTTCCACAGCCCAAAAAATAAATACATAAAAATAATGAATGCAAAACATAAAGTCAAAATAAAACAAATTAACTTGCACTTTACCTTTAAAAAAAAAATAAAAATAAATTCCGACAGATAAGTGTTTTTTAAAATGTTTTTTAAAGTGTTTTACTGTTTATATGTTTTGAAAAGAATTGCGACAGAGCAGTGATTCTGTGTAGAGCAGAGTGCATGTGTGTGTGTGTGTGTGTGTGTGTGTGTGTGTGTGTGTAAAGCCGAGAGGAGTTTAATTTTAAAAAATGGATATCGCCAAACAAACAAATCACGATACGTAACTGAATTGATCTTTCCCCCATCTCTATTAACTTGTACAACCCCATTGGCTGGGTTGGTTCCCTGACCTGCAGTCGAACCCTGCCCATGGTGGTGAAAGCACCACATGCTAGCTGCTAGTCAGCCAAGGAAACCTGCATATTCTGATTCACGTTTATAAATCACATTACTACTGTACTAAACCCCTTTTTCTACTTTTTCATACTGGGTTTATGTCTGCTCACAGTATATTGCTTTACTTACAGTCTGTTCTAGGATGATTGATTATACTGATATTGATTTTGATGATTTAATGGCAAGTCCAACATGTTTAGGTTATTAAAATGTTACACACTCTGATCAGATGCATTTGATCGTACATGAATGCCAAGACAAACTGATGGATAGTGTTCGTGTCGATGGAATTTGAGTGAATGCATTTTACACTTTATAGTTTGTAATGTTATTGTGTATCATAACCGTATAGTAAAGATTACATAGTACATCACATGATTAACAGCCTTTTAAGACAAACTTGGGACTTTTTTTGTTTTGATGGTTTGTTCCCCCTCCGCCCCCATCCCAGGCAGCCGTAATTGGACACGTTAACATTATGCTGAATGGTCTAGCTCAGTGTAGTGTGTGTGTGTGTGTATAACCTGACCCATAAACATTACCAGGCACTGTGTATTATCTCCACTGATAGACTGCCAGAGCTCTAATGCAGCCCTTTTTGGCTCCTGCTTGTATCAGTGTTATTTTTATGCGTCGTGCCTTGGGGTTGTCCGTCTGTCCAGCCGTCTGTTCGTCAA
>JAQMYL010000036.1:9535859-9561401 GCA_030014365.1 Clarias pachynema
TGTGTGTGTGTGTGTGTGTGTGTGTGTGTGTGTGTGTGTGTGTGTGTGTGTGTGTGTGTGTGTGTGTGCGCGCGCGCTAATACCTGCTGAGTATGGTTTCACCTGTAGGTCTTGAGCAGTGCAGAGAGTGATGTGGATCTCTCGTGATTCCCCGGCGTGTTACACTATCTACAGCATAAACACTCAGTATTTACATTCAGGTTCCTTTAACTAACAAAGTTCATTAACTTGGACAAACCCATTAATAATCATCATCATCATCATCATCATCGATGCTTGTTTAAATATACAGTGGAACCTTGGATTACGAGCTTAATTCGTTCCAAATTCTGTATTCTAAAACACTCGTAAATCAAAGTAAATTTTCCCATAAGAATATGGGAAAATTATTCGTTCCACAGCCCCAAAAAATAAATATATAAAAATAATTAATACAAAATATAAAGTAAAAATAAAACAAATCAACCTGCACTTTACCTTTAAAAAAAAGAGGAGGGGAAAGGTGTAAAGGCGAGCGTGTGTGAGAAGGTGCGCGGTGTCAAATTACGCACGCGCGCACACATAACGACAGGCTGATAAAGAGAGGGAGAAAATGGATCTTTAACCTCTCTAATGAGACTTTTGCTTTACACGCGCGCGCACGTTATAAGAAACAGTACACGCGCGCTGTACACACGCATACAGACACAAAATAAAATATGTTTTACGCACACACACACGTGGTCACAGTGTTATAGTAAACAGTACACGCGTGCACGGATGTTGATTATACCAGTGAGAGACGCTGGCACTAAGACCCAGCAGGGGAGACGATTACCTACAATTCCGCAGCGCAAGAGAGAGAAAAAACATTGGCTCAGTTGTGATGACGTGACGCTCCGCGTCAAAACAAGAAGCGCATGCGTGAAACATGATACTCGGTGCTCGTAAACCAAGACAACGCTCGTTTTTCAAGGCATTTAAAAAAAAAAAATCTTTGCTCGTCTTGCGGAACACTCGTAAACCGCGTTACTCGTAATCCGAGGTTTTACTGTAAAAGAAATTCAGTTACATCAGCTGTGGTTTTTTCAGCATATGCCTGATGATGATGATGATAAATTCATATCCATTTCTGAACTCAGGTGCACACATCAGAGCCTGAGTGTGCATTAAGATCCCGATCTCGTTTAAACGTTCAAGCTCCTCCTCAGTCTGTTCTTCCAGAAGCTCATGGTTTGTTCATGTTAACTAACATGTTACAGTTAAGCGACCCTTCATGTCAAAAATAATAATAATAAAAATTATGAATCACGACCCAGTGCTCAGTACAGTAAAAGAAGCAAATCGTTTAAAAAAAAAAAAAAAAAAGACAAGCGTGAATGTGATGTGTGAATACTTCTCTCTGATTGGCTGGAAGGTGTGGCGTTATGTTCAGTAACTGAAAGTCCAAACACATTTTTATCTTCCACTTAGGATGGGAATCCTCGAAGCTCGATACGATATTATCACGATACCGTAGTATTGGAATAAGTATCACAATTGGATGTTACCTTTTAGAAAAAATTTTCACAAGAACTCTAAACAAACTTGGAAAACAATTCGCTTCTACCACACGAAGCTGAATGGTTTTAAGTGTATCACCTGTAGGATTAGAGAGGAACTGCGACACTTTACCATCTCAGTTGCGAACATGTAGAAATCCAGTGTGGCGATGATATAGAGTAGGTAACTCCAATGGGAAACAGATTAGAAATATCGTGTCTAACAAATAAAACCATATAATCGTTACTATGGTGAAGATTTCTGTGCGTATTTAAGACTTATGGAAGAAAGGAGTCTCCAGTTCTAGTGCACCTTGTAGTTTTTGGTAAAGAAAACCTCAACAACAGAAGCTTTACTTCTTTACTATGTTTTGGTTAGTTTTTTTCTCTTAAAGAGAGATATACTGTCAGGCGTTTTTACATTAGCGTCCCAGGATCGTTTCCGAGAACGCTTGACCCCAAGGTCTGGTTCATTTTGATCAGTGAGAACACAATCGTTCCAGGTTCGGGAACCATGCCCGAATCTGTTTGAAGAACTGGTCTTGAGAAAGATACAGCGCACTCGGGAACAGACTGAATTAGATATGGAATCCATTCGTATCTGAGAACAGACAGTATAGACATGACGTCATTAACATCGCCAAAATCGCGCACCATCCTACTTAGCTGATGAAGTAGGAAGGCAGACGAGAGCCAGACATTTTTTTTCTTCCGAATTAGGCATAGCGTGAAAGTTAACTTCCTTGTTTTCTTCTTCTCTTGTAGTTAATGGCTGTTCACAAAACAAGAAGGTCGGAAAGTGCACCAGGGTACGGAGATCAAAAATAATGTAAACGCCTACTGATGAGGTCACAAGGACTTAACATGTTGCACAACATTAAAAACTCTAAATGGAAAAAAAAGACGACACAGTGTTTAATACATAGAGCTTTGTACTCGTCAAGTAAGGAATGAAACACTCTAAGACATGCTGTTACGGCATCAGTTGTTGATTATTTTCCTGTACCAGCTAACACCACAAACACTGTCGTGTTTTTTTATTATTTTATTTTATTAATTAAACACAGCGAGTGTCTGTCCGTCGTGTCTTTTCAGTCTTCAGCTGGCTCTCCCGTGCTCAGTGCGTCTCTCCACAGCGTCCGAAGGCTCCGTGTCCAGCCTGAGCACTGCTGATTCCACCTCGGCAGGGATTATTATTATTAATATTAAAGCACCTTTAAGCTTACCTCGTCACACAATTCACTTACCGGTCACTAACACTACATCCGCTGTCTGTGTGAGAGTGTAAAAGGTTTTACAGTCTGCCCCCTGAGCTTTAGACGTCTGGTTCAGTCTGTTGATGAGTAGACGAGGGGGGTTTCTGCTGTGCCTGCTGTTCATGTTGAATGTAAAGTTCACTCCTTACACTCGGTGTATTTCTGATCATCAGAGTAGGTTGTGTGTGTAAAAAGCCAGAGTCTACATTTAGTATGGTTGCGCATCTTGACCTTAAAGCGCAGTTTGTGTATGTATATATATGTGTGTGTGTGTGTGTAAATGTGCTGGCTTTGCAATACTGAAGTTTCTTCTTGAATTAAATACTCTACAGGTTCACCTGTCTAACACTAAGGCTTGTTTTTGTGATGTGTAGACATTACACGTCTACAACCTTCATTTATATTTAACGTTTCTACTTTTTTTTTCTCACCTGGAATTAAAATTTTTGCAATATTTTATATCCAAATTATACTGATCTTGCTTTCTGTGAATAAGCTGTTTTTAGGTACGGTGGAATTTAAGCATGTCTTTACTCCTCTGTACTTACTCTAGCACAAATACTTTTTTTTGTGTTCCTTTACTCTTTTTCATAGATCTCTTATGTGTTTTAAATAGCGGTAAAGAAAATAAGTCTTTGTATTTATTTGTCTATTTATGTAAATTGTTCTCCTTGATTGGATACTATTTGTCTTATTCTTGAGGAAAAATAAAATAGTTTTTTGTTTTCTTCCTTTTTTTTTTTTCGAGCTGAAAGAATTGTTTTACATTCCGCAATAAAGAGAAGGAGCTGTGCTGAAGGAGCTGTGTGTCCCCTGCTGAGTTTCTCTCCCACACTACGCCATCTTGTTGCTGTTCCACTCGGCGCTACACCGGTGCCTTACAGCGTGTCTCAGCGTTAGCAGAAATCGCAAAAAGTCAATACTTGAACCAAACCGCAGCAGAAAACAAAACTGATGCATTTACCCAGGAGATGAGAAAATAGTTTAGTTTACAAGGAGAATAATGAGAGTACAGCTTTTAAACAATGCATACTGGCCCCAATAAATTTCACTTTTAATTTCTGTAGATACAAATGCTAAAATATGCAGCCTCAGACTTAAAATGCTTCTTGACTTTAGTAAGACATATTCTTGCTCAAATCTTACATAGATTTAAGATAGTAATAAGCTGATATTCTGTAATCTCTACTGTCCTCTAGTGCCTACTGTAGGCACAATGCATGGCAAAAAAACAAAACAAATACTGCCTTCTCCTTTTCAGTCTTTCATCATTGACGGAGAGCTGCGTGAGAAATAAAATGCTATGAAACACAGGTTTCAGAACGTTCTGTGGAATAGAAGGACAACTCCTATGCCTGTCCTCGTGCACAAGTGTCCCAGATCAGGCTTGTGATACATGTGGTGAAACTCCTCGCTCTCTCTCAGCTCCTGTTCGTCTCGCTGTACATGTGACATGCGATGACACGCTTCGGCAAACATCCCGCATCGCTCAAACTCACACTGCTGAAAATGTGTAACGAAAAAGAAAAAAAATTGACTGCATAAAAGTACATTAGGAATATAAAATTGCGTTTGGAACAAAAAGAAATAATTCGATGCGGTCGCTGACATAAGTACAGGAAGTGTGGGTATAACAGGATAGATAGGTCTTGCAAACTGATGGCGAGTGATATACGTGCTGCTTCGTGTCCTGTGGTGGACTGATGATTTCGCTTCTCGTCGTGACCGCGCTCTGTGGCGACACCGTGACACACGCAGTCTGTCTGAGTAAACCAGTCGAACGCAGCACGTGAAAAAGCTCCTTCTGGACAAAGCAAAGTGGAAAAAAATGTTCTCCCGAAGTCGTCTTTGCGTTAAAAAAAAAGTTCACCGTGGCGACACCTTAAGCGCAGTCTCTGGTCTGGCAGGTGGAGTGTGTAACTGCAGATCGCGGTTTCCATGGTTACATGCCGTCACCGAGTAGTTGCTGAAAAGCAGCGATGAGGCCTTTGAAGTCGATCCTTTTGTCAGGTGTGCTCTCCCAGCACCTCTTCATTAAAGCGTACACCTGACACGAGACATCAGAGTTAGTCAACATTCGATCACATGAAACAAAATATGAAATAATGATATTTCAACTTTGAGGAGTCAGGAACCAATAAAAGTACACTTCGTTTTGTACACTTCACTTTCTGGGCTGATGTGTCATGATACTGTGTATAACCAAGCAAATACATGGAAATACAACATTGAAATAAAGAAAATCATTATTTAAATCATATTTTGTGATGTTTTTCTGAGGTACGTTTATATTGCAGTGTTACAGTTTATTGCAGAAGAATGCATTTTGTTTTTTCTTAAAGGCCACTGTGTTATCCATCACATATCCATTACATCCCTTAGGATGTTTTTCTTTACTACTGTATAACTAATAATAATAATATAAAAGGTTCAGCATTAAGGCTTTAAACATTAAACTGACCTTTAATTACAGAACTGTGCAAAAGTCCTGAGCCACACCTCATTTCTTTATATTTAACTTAATTAAATGATGTACATAAAAATGTTACTGCTACAAAGTACCTCAAGAATTTAAAAACTGGTTGTTTATTTAACTCAGCAGCGACCTCATTTCCCCTCTCGTCTGTTCCAACCACGCAGCATCTTTCAGCATCACCAGTACACTAATCATCATGTTATCATCTGCACCTGTTTCTTTCTGCTTTATGCCTTAAGTTAGATGTCTTTTCATGCTGGAATGATTAATTGGGGTCAGGGGTAGCTCAGTGGTTAAGGCATTGGACTACAGTTCGGAAGGTCTCAGGTTCAAACCCCAGGTTGCCACTGTTGGGCCCTTGCGCAAGGCCCTTAACCCTCAACTGCTCAGATGTATAATGAGAGAAAAATGTAAGTCGCTCTGGATAAGGGCGTCTGCCAAATGCCGAAATGTAACTGGTCAACTGGTCAGGAGGAGGGACTCGACTGAGAATAATAGGCAGAAAAATACAAGAAAGTTCGGCTTTTTGTAAGCAAAATATGAAGAAACAAGGGGTGGCTCAAGAATCTTGCACAGTACTGTACATATCACAAGAGTAAACAAAAAATGTCTACTGCGTCAGGAAAAAAAAAAAACCTGCAAAAATTAACACGTATTTTGTAAACGTATACTTAAAGTGTATATCTAGATTTTAATAAAAACTTCATTAAAAATATTAAATAATACTCTTCAAAAATAGTTATGTTATTAGTTAGGAAAAACAAACAACAAAAGGTACATCAAATAATAAATTGGAAACAATAAAATAAACAGAACTAGAAGATGACTAACACGTTACATCGTCTGCCTGCTGAAGTAACCTGACTGACTTGAGGCAACACGGAGAACACGTTGCTTTTATTTCCACGAATCTGCATTTCGTATTCCTCCTTTATCAGCTGATCTGTGTGTGTGTGTGCGCGTGTTTGTGTGTGTGCGCGTGTTTGTGTGTGTGTGTTACATGTATTTACCTTGTCAGAGCAGATATCTGGCTTGGGCAATCTCTTCCCCTCCTCCAGAAGCCGGACCAATCTGGTGACAGTCATCTGTCCATGGGTTGGTCCAATCATCTTGAGGAAGACCTGGAGGGCGACAGAGTCGAATTTCAGTCAATTCTGCTTAAAACAAGCCTTCATCTATTTGTCAACATTTCAATAATAATAATAATAAAAATAAATAAATGATTAACACACTACTCTCCTGTCTGTACTTTTTCCAAAGAGTGGATTGTATGGGTACTGGAGTGAACACACTTTGGGCACGGCGTCTGCCACCATGGGCACAGACTGGCGCCATCTGGCAGACGGCGAGTGAGCCTCCACACGGCTCACTGAACAAAAGGCTCTTTCATTAGCAGCAGACACTAGAGCAGTGTTTCACTCAGTGAAGGGCCAAGTTTAACCAAATCTCTACATAATTCTCACACCTTCAATTGAAAAAATGTATTGTTTGCTGATCTATAATGCTGATATGTGCACTTCTTGCAGACTGTACAAACTGTACAATAAAGACAATAAAGTTCTATCGATGTGGGCGCCCCAAAATTCGCGGGGGTTACAGTCCGTTCCTAGATCACCCACAAATTTTTTCGCCTATTTATATAGTTTAAAACCTAAATATGCTCCCAAAACACCTTAAATTAATTTCAAACTTGGCTTAATACATTACCCTTATATATAAAAAAGAAAAGTTTAAAAAAGGGATGTAAAGGTTAACCCATATACGGTACAGTACTGTACTGCTGTGTCACCCGCAGTGCTAGAATGTAAAATACCTCTAGTACCCCTATATGTACTTTGGTATAAATACTTCGCGAGGATGGACTGTATCTTTAGATGACCGTTTCTTTACAGACCAATCAGCTATACTGTACATCCTGAGCAAAAATTAAACAGCATTGTGGTATCAAGTCATCTACATGAGAACAAGAACTGTTTTCTCTTGCGCTGCGGAATTGTGGGTAATCGTCTCCCCTGCTGGGTCTTAGTGCGTGTCTCTTACTGGTATAATCAACATCTACGCACGCGTGTACTGTTTACTATAAAACTGTATGCGTGTGTGTACAGCGCGCGTGTACTGTTTCTTATTACACACGTGTGTGCACACGTGTGTAGCAAAAGAAAGTCTCAATAGAGAGGTTAAAGATCCATTTTCTTCCTCTCTGTCGTTGTGTGTGCGCGCGTAATTTGACACCGTGCCCCTTCACACACACACACACACACTCTCGCCTTTACAACAAAGTGCCTGGCCTCATGGTAACAGTACTCCATTACTTCAGTCAATGATTTTAATGTTCCATAAAAATGTTCAAATTATTACGTGCACTGGATTGCGCTCTTCACCCCTAATGAGTTAGTGGGCTGTGAAACATTCAGACTGGGGTCATCAAAGATTAATGTCAGACTGCTTACCGACATGGGGCTGCATGAGGCGTCGCAGTAGGTCAGGAGCTCGTACATGGTCACTCCAAACGACCAGACATCTGACGCTCTGTAGAACTTACAGTGGACCAGGCATTCTGGAGCATACCTATATCATGCAGAGAGAGAGAGAGAGAGAGAGACATGATGTCACACAGGATCACTGCTCATACACAGCTCAAACAGCATGAGCCATAACGCCACAAAGCTAATCTTTTTTGTGGCAATTTATGCATCGCCATACTGACCCCAAATTTTATATACATGTTTGCATGTGAGGTTGTAAAATGTTGCCGTTCCGCTATAATCCTAAAGCTGGAGATGTTTCGCTCTAACATTCATTAATAACTAACTATTCACACACTGGCAGGCAGCACTACATCCTGTATGGTAGAAGCAAATGATTTGTGACCCTTGTTTAGAATTGCAATAAGATCTGGAATAAAATGTACATATGTTGAATCGGGACATTTATAAAAATCTTGATATTAACAGAATCGCAAAAAGAATTAAATCGGCACACGGGTATTGTGGTGATATCGTACTGGCTGGTCCCTGGTGAGTCCCAACCCTAATCTGTACACACAGATAACATAAAAACGTCTAATCTGTCCCAACCCTAATCTGTACACACAGATAACATAAAAACAGTTTTCACAAAATATTAAAGATTAACTATTAATTATTAACTAACTAACTACTATTTCTATTAACTAATTAAAGACTGGCTAAATAACAGCTACATTCTATTAAATAAAATGAATTTTTACACATACATATGGAGGGCCTGAAAACATGCACATTGCTGTCATAATTCAATTCGAGTTTTTAAAACGGGTACAGATAACAACTGTTGAAGTGTGTATACATTTTTTGGGGGCCCTTTGTATATACATGGTGTCCCAAACAACTTATATCATTTCATGGTCTAACAACATCGCTCAAATGATCTCAAATTTAAACGAGATGTGTGAAAACTACCTAAGTTTAATGTTTTACATTTAATTAAATTTAAACCCTACTTAACTTCGTTTGCCTTGGACATGTAGTTACTTAAATATTCATATTTCAAATGATGTCAATTTCTTTAAGACACCCTGTATACATTACGTGGGTTTACCGAGCGTGTTTTGAGCAAGCATTGCACCTGTTTGATTCTTCACATCTTAAACAAGTAAAACATTAAACTTACAGACTGTTCTGCACTTTCTCAACTGCTATTAAGAAATGTTTTGCTATATTTTACTTGACCTTTACATGGAAATTACCCGGGCCGTGCAGAGACCTTTAGAGGGGCGGGTGCTCAAAGTTAAAAAGGGGGGCACACGGAACAAAAAAAAAACAAAACAAAAAAACAAAGTAAGCCATACACCAACATAATTTAAAGTGTAACCTGTTTTTGAATTTCAGCACACCACATTCAAACATAATGTAACCTCTTTCACACTTTCACGCCCCTCTGTCTGTGTCTCCTGGGCTGCTGTCCCCTGCACTCTTTCTGCTGGCTGTGGCTCAATGCTTCTCTCTTCCACTCCGGCCCCCGTCTCTGTCTCCTCATATGACCCAACACTTTCCACTTCATCTGGGAATGACGCGCAGTTCGATATTCTAATCTATTTTTATTTTTTATTATTAGCCATAATTAACATCCTCTTGCACATAATCAATAATAAATCCACGGCAATAAAACATTAAACTGTCGCAATAAAGAGTTTATTATTCCTACTGTCTACAACGAAAAAGACATTTGCCATGTAAAGAACTGATACGTGTGTTATTCTAAGCTTGTTGTGTTTGTCTTTCTAATCCATCTGGCCACTGGCTTCACACTGCTTCGTTTTATTTCTAATCTTCTCTCCCTCTCTATTCATGAGATCAATCATTTCTTTTAGGAATAAGTTACAGTAAAATCATCATGTTTACTGCATCAAACTACAAAATGTACACACAGTTAAAACTGGGCAACTTTATACTTGAACTATTAATGACCATAAATACTTTTGGCCGTGACACAAGAGTGTTACTGAGACTTACATAAAGAAAGCCAGCCATTAAAACCCACTTGTACTTTTCCAGAGCTGCACAAATGTGACGCACAATGCGCACATAATACCCCTGCAAACCCCACTTACCGGCAGCTAAAGCTCCTGATTAGTATTTCTCTGAGAACTATTACGAGAAATTTTCCCCCACTGCGCGTCTGCCTGCGGCGTCCCGGCAAGTATAACTCCATTACGCAGGGCACGTCACGAAAAAGGTTAAAAGCCACCATGTGACGTGAACTGACTGAGCCAGGTAAGGTATTTAGAGCTAAATTATTATTATTAAAAATGCCTTGACAAAAGAGCATTTTGAACATCAAAGGGCAAAGGGGCAGGTGCTTGGGCATCATTAGACAAACAGAAATATTTTTTCATTGCTAAATGAAAGCAGCATCCACTGTGATTTCTATTAAAATGTAAACTCTGTGAAAGAAGTGTTGTTTAGAGTTTTTCTCTTTTTACTGCTCCTGCTCATGAAAGTTTAAATCCCTGCCTTTGAGACTTCGGTCCTGCTGTACACCTCAGGCTTGCACACCACAATGCTCTGCTGCTCTCTGGATCAAAATATCCCCAGGCATGGCTTATATTGTTACTGACTTCATGTGGACACACGGAATAATACAGTACCTACGCAAACAATGATATTGGTATTTAAATAACCTTTGCACATCCTTTATGTGTGCACACTTGGCAATAAATGACTTTATGCTGCACGATATTTCTGTATGTTCAGAATGGCTCACCAAAATACTGGGCTGTCCAGGTCATCCTTCACTGTATAGTAGCCCTCGTTGTCTTTAATGCTTTTAGTCAGGCCAAAGTCTCCAATCTTCACCGTGCTCTCGTTCTCCACCAGGACGTTCCGAGCAGCCAGGTCTCGGTGGATGTAATTCCGGGAGCCAAGATAATCCATACCCTGAATTAGTGGAGTAAACACAAGAAAAGAAAAAGGTTATGGTGTCAGAGCTACACAAGGCAATGCATGTTAATCTAGTACAGTAAGTCCCAGTTCGTAAGTCAGATTCGTTCGTAAGTCTGACAGAGTCTTATACACCTTGGACACACAAACATTATAAAACAGGTTTGGTGTTTTGGTTCCGGATTATACTCTCGCCTCCAAAATGCAAGGGGAACCCCAGTGATGCATCGAGTTCAGCTGACCTCGTTTAAAGGGAACCCAGGAAGACGATGGGGGGGTGGGGGGGATAACGCTACTTGCTGTTTAATATGCGCTTGAACGGACGCCATTTTGTCTCAGAGCTGTTACAGACTGTGAACTCAGTCTCGATCTGGATTTTCATGAATTAGGATTATTCACCATCAGGACAGTTTTACAGGACAGCCATTTTCTATCATCGTGCTCCTGGACTGATTCAGTGAAAGCGGTGAGGCCGACTCATTTCTCCCGCATCCCCACACGCACATACAATATACTGGACTTTTATACACACTGAAAATACTGTATATAATTGTTAATTATTGGTATCTGGTGCACTGCAGTGTCTTTTTTTTAATACAATACACGTGAGCTAATTCCGCGATGTGTTCGTAGATGCGAGGTCTGTCCGTATCTGCGGAAATTCGTAATTCGAATGTTTGTAAGTTGGAGACTTACTGTATATCCAACATTTTATTTTTACACTATATTCTAGCTACACTGTACTACTGCAATATGACTGCTTTTATATCCTGTAAGAACTCTGTATTCCAAATGTGTTGAAAGCTGATTGACATCAGATTTCTTATTGACTCAGAATCATACTAAATACTAAAAATCTTCTGTCCTGAAGAAACAGTAACAGCAATTTAACATCAATTCCCATGGATCTGTGACCTAGAAGACGATACAGGGCTCATGTGGCTGTATTAACAAGAAAGTCTAGAGTAGCCGACCTGGCAGATTTGGACAGCGTAGCTCAGCAGGGTCTTCATATTGGTCTGTAGTTTGTTTCTGGGCAAGTATTCCTTCAGACTGCCTGCTGGTAAATACTCCATAATGAGTTTGATGGATCTGCCACCTAAAACACAGTAAAGAAAAACGTATTTTCTTATATTCCACTTTATGCTTTTTATGCAAGAGTTTGTAGTTTTACAATAAAATATATCCTGACAAGAAAATACGTGTGTTGGTTTGGGTTCATTACCCTCCTCCTGGCAGATGCCTTTGTATTTGACGATGTTCTCGTGGTAGAGTTCCCTCAGGATGTCAATCTCGCGCCACAGGTTGCCGCTTTGCTCTTCCCGGCTCTCTGGTTTCAGGGACTTTACCGCCACCAACTCTCCTGTCCGATCCCCGCGCGGGTCATATCGACACAGCTCCACCTTTCCGAAATGCCCCTGTAGGACACCAAAATTACATACATTAATTGCATCGGGCAAAAAAAATTTAAAACTACAAAGCAATATCAATTCAGTATCGGAGCTACAGATGGGAAATTACCTCTCCTAGGTCTCTGATCTTCTTGAGGAATCTCTTCTCAAACACTGTGGGGTCGACCTCTAGGGTGGGTACAGGCTTAATCGAGGGATCTACAGACAAAAAACACGTAATGAATCAAACTTTATAATCATATACACAGCACAACTCACAAAATTATAGTCACCAAGAAAGGTGTAACACAAAAACACAAAACTATTCTGTATGTCACACTTTCAACAGCATTAGTAATGAAGCTGGCAAACACTTAAAGGCTTAACTTAATTAAGAACATGAAAAGTACATATGGGAATCTGGAAACATACTCAATCTAGCGTGTCCAAACCAATAGCTATGAGCGACTGGTGAAGAAAAGCATTTTGATTTTTTTTGTGACGTATATTGACATTTTATTGATGTATGGATTTTTTTTTTTGCATCATTACTCAGTCTTGCACGTCTCATTTCAAACCACACGGGGTCAGTGTTTTAAACAAAGCTGCAGGCACATGAGAAACTTAACGGAGTCTCAACACTTGCTGCTTACCGTATTGTGTCAATTTTGAAAAGGACATATAATTATATCACTAAGTCACATTTTGTTTGAATAACAGTGCCACATGTCTTGATTGACTAGAAGTGACACAAGGAAAAAAAAAAAAATTATAAATACCGCCACCAGAATTTGTTTACGTTTAACTAATAGTTATATTTAGTTCATTTTCAGTGAGAACTTTACAACAGGTTTTTATGATACTATAAAAAAGTAATTCTCAAGTCATATGCAGCAGAGCTCATTAGTAACCTAATTATTCTGGATCAACTAGTAGGAAAACATTTACGTACACACCCCAAACCGAAGCAGATGTTTTTGATTACACAAGGTGTCTGTATTACGTAGATTTTTTCTTTTTAAATTTGTTCTTTTTTATCGAATTACAGTCACATGGCTACTTCAGAGATCGGTGGCTCAGTGGTGGGGTTCTCGTCTGACACCAAGGCCTGGGTTCGATGCCCAGTCGATGCCCAATCCCCAGCCACTGGACGCAATACTGGTCCTAAGTCTGGATAAAATGCGAGGAATGGTGTCCGGCGTAAGACATGCGCCAAAGTTGTGTACAAATCCGATGGTCCTGTACACACAGTGTGTGTCTACTCAGCAGTAGAAAGAACAGCAACAACAACAGTGTCACTTAATGTCCACGTTGTGTTCTGTGAAACTGGATATTATGTGATCTGGAGATTTTTTTTAAACACTGTACTCTATAGTGAGCAAAGCTCTACAGGGTACTACAGTGTAACCCTTTGTTTCAGGTTAAATCAATACTTCTCCTTTGTATCTTGCTTCTGCATTTGGGAGTCAGGATACGTTAAAAAGAAAATAACCTTATGGGACCACAGACATACACTATATTGCCAAAAATATTCGCTCGCCTGCCTTCACATGCACATGAACTGAAGTAACGTCCAATTCCTAATCCATAGGGTTTAATATCATGTTGACCCCGCCCCCTTTACAGCTATAACAGCTTCAACTCCTCTGGGAAGGCTTTCCACAAGGTTTACGAGTGTGTTTATGGGAATCTTTGACCATTCTTTCCAGAAGCGCATTTGTGAGGTGAGACACTGATGTTGGACGAGAAGGCCTGGCTCGCCGTCTCTGCTCTAATTCATCCCAAAGGTGTTCCATCAGGTCTATCTCGATAATCCATGTCTTTATGGATGTTGCTTTGTGCACTGGTGCGCTGTCATGTTGGAACAGGAAGGGGCCGTCCCCAAACTGTTCTCACAAAGTTGATAGCATGAAATTTTCCCAAATGTCTTGGTATGCTGAAACATTAAAAATTCCTTCCACTGGAAGTAAGGGGCCGAGCCGAACGCCTAAAAAAAACAACCCCACACCAGTTCTAACAGAGCCGAGGCTGTTATAGCTGTAAAGGGTGGGACAATGTCACATTAAACCATATGGATTAAGAATTGGGTGTTACTCAAGTTCAAATACTTTTGGCAATATAGTGTAAGTGCATTCAGTAGGTTCATAAATAATGCATGAAAAAGAAATGCGAGAAGATTGCACACATTCAAAGATTTAAAAACCATATAGTTAGATCTGTTATCTATTTAGTTAGCATTCTAACTAAAAACAGATTGGTGAGAAATAAATCTTTTTCCAAACTAATAAAAATAAATAAATACAAATAACAAGACTCAGACCACTTGGCTCCAGTACAGTTGATACAGTACAATAATCTGGTGCAGAGATCTGAATAAAACTTCTTTAAGAAGCTGCATTTGAACTGAATTCAAAATCGTGACACATTCAAGTCAAGCACTGTATTTAGATCTCGAATAGAGCAATTCTTACTCTGTTTCTCCACCATGTCGATATCTCGGACGATGGCTCTGAAGAAGGGTCTTTGATGGGGGTCGTAGGTCATGCAGTGGGTCATGAGATTAGCAAGCTCTTCACAGTCCGGTGTGGCCAAGTGACACTGAGCTGCGTAAAACCTTTCCTTCTACTCGGAGGGAGGAGGGGGGGACAAAAAAAGGCAGGGATGAACACTGAGAAAACGTTACAGTTTTATTCCTATGTATGAATGTACCTGGGAGTAGGTGTGTGTGTAGGTGTGTGTGTAGGTGTGTTTACCTCTGTGAGTTTCTTGTCTTTCAGAGGAATTTCTCCGTTGTAGCATATCTCCCACAGAGTCGTGCCAAAGCCCCACTTATCTGCTGCTACGCTCAGGTTGGCTGTATCCTGCACACACTCGGGAGCGATCCACGGAATCCGGTCCACGCACTCTGAAACAAGCACAAACATGCACGGTTTGCTGTACAATATAAATATTTTGCTACTACAATCATGCCACAGGTTTCAGCTTAGTGTGACAATGCAAACTGCAATCTCCTTGGAAATGAAGAGTAACAAATGTTGGAACTGGAAGATATCCAACGAAAATAACTGGTCTAGGCCGGGACTGCAGCTGGAACCAGTGATGATCGTGCTGATAATGATGCACCTGCTTAGTAAATGCATTACTGCTTTAGTCATCGCTTTCTAACGTGTCTAACACACTCTGCATATTTTATTAAATACAAGTCGACCACCGTCTAATGTAGCACGCTTATCATGCATGCATCTTTTTAATTAATTTATTTATTACACCATAATAAATATTATTATAATTATAATTAGGTCAGGAAGCCTGACCTAAATTTAGTGCTTTCTCTTTTTTTGGATCTTCTGTACTGCAGTACAACAGGAAGTAAGTGTATGTGTACTTCTTCGATAATTCATTAATTTTTCACCACAGAAGTCAGA
The DNA here is from genome assembly GCA_030014365.1 of Clarias pachynema. Taxonomy (NCBI): domain Eukaryota; kingdom Metazoa; phylum Chordata; class Actinopteri; order Siluriformes; family Clariidae; genus Clarias; species Clarias pachynema. The sequence continues at coordinate 9,551,348 of JAQMYL010000036.1, forward strand.
TTCTACAGACGCATTTTAGTTTAAAAAACATCTCTCGTGCTGAACTTGTTTAATTACTTTTTGCACTGAAAGAAAGTCTCTCTCTAAAAGCGAGTGAGACTTTCTAAACTGTCAGTATTCTGTTCCTCCCTCACACGAACACACAAAACCAGTCTTTCCTCTAAGTGCGCCGCTCGACAGGACCATTCCGGGTCACGGTGATTCAGTACTGAGCGGCTGGATGAGAGCCAGCAGGATTCCTGTCAGTTACACCAATCTGTTCCCTCACAATCCGCACACACCTTCGCCTCACATGTGTGTTTCTGTCGTAAAAAATAAAAACCTACAACACCTTTAGGTGCTGAAAACGTAGAAACGTAGGGCAGTAAAATGTGTTTAATAGTATGTTGTTGAGATGTAGCCCTCAAGACAGGATAATTTAAAGCGTAAAGTGTATGCATGTTTCATGCTATTTTAGAATATAACTTTTCATTAGTAAATTAACTGAAATGTAAAAAAAAAAAAAAAATTTTTAAATCATAGCTAGTTCTCCTGTTTTACTGTTCAAGTAAAATCACTGTCCTAATGGAAAGAGTCATCCGCTAATACTCAATGCTAATACAAAACACTATGCCTTATCTGTATCACACTCTTCTCTGCTGAAGACATCCAGGAAACGAAGCTTTTTTTGGACTGACAGTAACGACGTGCTCATGGAAAGTTCTTCCCTCCTTCCTTTTTCCTTCACACATACTTGTGAAAGACCTCGAACTAACAGGACTGGAATCCAAAGTAGCTACCTCGCCTTAGCCAGCAAGCTCATTTCAGGCCCTTCGGTTCATATATACAAACACAGATGATTTGTCGTATGAAGACCAGCAAGGCTCTTACCCTCTCGTGTTAGCACGGTGATGGGGATGCCAGGGTCACTGAGTTTGATGAAGGGACCCCCGTCGCTGTCAAGTCCATCTCGAGCCAATAGAATGTTTTTAGCACAAACGTACCCATGCACAAGCTTCTTATCCTCCTAGAATATACACACAAACACAAACATTTCATGTCACTAAGCCGAAAAAAAAAAAATCATTACAAGTTCGGAATAAAAGCAAACTGGAATTTATGACAGGCATTATAATTTGGGATCACGTCTGTACAGAATCCACAACTGTACCTGTGAGAGGAGGTCCGTCTCAAACTGTTTTCACATAAGGTTGGTCATTTTTTTAAAGACAGCATTAAGACCTGTAACTGCTAAGGGTGTTGTCACATTAGGACCCTGGAATCGTTTCCAAAAACACCTGACCACGAAGTCCGGTTCGTTTTAATCAATGAGAACACAATCGTTCCGCGCTCGAGAACCGGGCCCAAGTCCACTAGGAAACGAATCAGGATTAGGGTACGGATCGAATCAGATGTGGAACCATTCACACACGAGAATGGAAGTAGGTCGCTGTTTAAATGCGACATCATCAGTGCACGTAGCACGCGCCAATCTCATCCTCGGACCTACACAGCCATAGCTGATAAAGTAGGAAGATAGTAGATTTTTTTTTTAAATATCAATAACCCAGGAAATCAGCGTAGCGTGAAAGTTAACTTCCTTGTTCTCGTTCTCTTGAAGAAAAAAACAATGTGAACGTGGGCCAACGGGGGGAAGGACTAATGTGAAAACGCTCTAAAACTTCAGTTTGTTACAACAAAATCTTAAAGATATAAATGATATGAAAACAGCTCATACAACATGTAAGACACAAATTTGTTTCACTTGAGGACAAAAAAGGATTGGAAAAATTTCCAAGCTATACATCACAGTCTTTAAGCTGGACGTGGCATTAAATAATGATATTACAAAATGAACCGGCAAATTTAAAATGTCATTCATCTTCAGTAATTGCTTTATCCTGGTCAGGGTCACGGTGGATCCGGAGCCTATCCGAGAAACACTGGGCGTAAGTCCATTACAGAGCAACACATGGGTGCTCACACACACACACACACACACACACACACACACAACCATTCTGTCTCTCTCCTTTACTTACAGTGGCAATGCAGGATGAATTTTTATTTTGGAAGTGGGAGGAAACCAGAGACCCTGAAAGAAATATGACGCCCAGAAGATCGAACCGGTGATCCCGCAGCTGTGATTCAGCAGCACTTACCCACTGCACCAGCATGCCGCACTGGTCATTATATTATCACCTAACATTTCTTTCGAAATAATGTTGATAGAAGCTTATGCACGAAACAGTGTGAATTTAAAATGATTCAAACACAAAGTGAAGTGTCGAACATGAACCTAAAGCAAAATTTTCACATGTCGAGTTGAATAAACACCGTGTGAAGAAGCGGTATTTGTCTTTGGCGTTGTGCGGGAGTATTGACGAGGCACCAAAAAAGGAGAGAAAAACTATCGAACACCCACGACCACTGCAATAAGAGACAAAAATGTTGCAACTATCTGAATTTAAGATAACACTGCCCACACATGGCCTCTTCCATCTCACACTGCATATATCGCTAGTGTCTGGAAGATAATATACTTCAAAATAGTCATGTGTAGGAAGGAAAACTCCAATTTCCTTTGTGAAAAATGCAGAAAATCCACTGTAACGGCAATAATGACAGGACCTTTCATCACTGTATAAGGACAAAGCTGGGAGTCCTGCTCCCACGGTTATCACACACAATCCTTTTAAGCAATCCTTTTTTTTTTCTTTTTTTTTTTTAAAGAGGGGGTACTTCAAAAAAATAAGAGCTGAAAAGGGTTTCTTTGCGCATATTGTTCCACGGTTTACAGTGAGGGAAAAATACTGCCTGCCCTAACCTCAACCGGTTACACATGACTATAGAGCATTGTACATGTTTGTATTTTTTTAGGACAATTCAGCATGTGTTTACCAGATAACTGAGGGCGCTTGCCAGCTGTTTGGCCACCTGGAACTTCCACAGAGTGCTGAGAGGAACGGTCTCTCTGCGCATGAACAGATCGAGAGGACCGTACTGCACAAACTCCTCCACCATGATATCTACAGCAAGACAGATAGACAGAATGAGGCTTAAAAAAAAACAATCCTGGCATTCGGGTATTGCACACACACACACATTAAAAAATATAATTGTGTTGTCACTAGACTGCTTGTGTTTTTCGGGAAGTACTGCTTAATTTCAGTTCATTTGCCAATAAAAACACATTAGACTGCCGCACCTTATGCAATCAAATATCAGATGTCAAAAATAAATAAATTAATTAAAAAACCACAGAAAACAATCAGAACACTTTTTTTTTAGTGACTAAAGCAAAATTAAATGCACAAGCACACAAACACTTACTCTCCTGGTGACGCACACACACTCCATAAAGCAAGGCGATGTGTTTGTGCGAGATCTGTCGCATCATGCTGGCTGTCTCGAAGAAGGCCTGGAGAACCACAGCGATGGTTTATTCATTTATTTTTTGTGAGACATGAGACAAACACAGAGGAAAAAAAAAAAAAAAGGATTCGTCCTCACTCACCAGAGATATATCCCTGTGTCCAGAGCCGAGCACTTTCAGCACCACCTTCACCTCCTGTGATGCATAGTAGCTCCCCAAGCCATCCTCATCCTCATTTTTCATCTTCAGAACACCTGCGTAGATGTTGGTCCTGGTGCCCAGACCCAGGTGTTCTCCCTAAACACCAGAACAACAAAATCACCCTTTGAGTGCAAGCTAGATAAATAGCTAGTGCATTAACACACAACAAGGGTCAGGAATTAAGTCTTTATTTATAATTTTTTCTTACAAAATATCTAAAGTGGAAAATGAAGTGTTTGTGTCTTGGACAAAAACTCAATGGTGCAACATTTTTTGCTACAGTATGAGCTGTGGTGTTCTGTCCGATACGGTCTGATCTGATACACAGGGGTTGGACAATGAAACTGAAATGCCTGGTTTTAATTCATTAGTATGGTGTAGGGCCTCTTAGCACAAGTACTGGGTCTAGAGAACGCCATGATATTGCAGCCCAAACCATCACTGATCCACCCCCATGCTTCACTCTGGACATGCAACACTTCTTTGGGGCTTCTCCACACCGTAACTCTCTCGGATGCTGGAAATACAGTGAAGGTGGACTCATCAGAGAACAATACATGTTTCACATTGTCCACAGCCCAAGATTTGCTCTGCTGGCACCATTGAAACTGACGTTTGGCATTGGCACGAGCGACCAAAGGTTTGGCTGTAGCAGCCCAGCCATGTACATTGACCCTGTGGAGCTCCTGATGAGGAGAGTTGAGGTGCACATTTAATTCTGCAGTGAGTTGAGCAGCTGTGGTTTTATGTTTTTTGGATACATCCCTTTCAGACAGCTTCCTCTTGGGTTCACAGTTACTCCTGTTGGATGTGGTTCGTCCTTCTTGGTCACCCTGGATACCGTGGCTCTTGATACATCACAAAGACTTGCTGTCTTGGTCACAGATGTGCAAGTGAGACGCGCACCAACAATTTGTCCTCTTTTGAACTCTGATATTTCACCCAATGAAGACTGGCCACCAGGCTGGTCAAATTCAGCCATGAAACCTCCAACATTAAATTGGCCAGTGTTTCAGTTTCATTGTCCAACTCCCCTATATATATATGTGTGTGTGTGTGTGTGTGTTTATATGGAAGTCTTGCTTAAGACTTCAAATTGTGCATTTGGGTTTTTGGATATGTCCGGTAGAGCTACATGTAGAGAGTTACTTGTTATCATTACTTTTATAAAGGGTAAATTTTAACACTACATATTATCATTATTCTTTTTTGGGTCATAGACACAACCGAAAAACAACCATAGAAACATGTGATTGTGTGTATCTGTGCTATTTATTTGCCTGTGTGACCCAGTTTTAAATTTTTTGCTTAGTCATGTTCGGGAAGTTGGTTACAATGAACTAATATTCGGTAAATCATAGGCTGAAAAAAAAAAACATATTACACTCTATACTGCACAATCCTGAGCTCTATGGACTGTATGTTTATTAATAAATAAAAACAGCAAAACAAATAATGGTTGAAATGTTCTGAGCTTTAAGGGCTACATACTGTATAACTAGCATCATTACTTTCTGTTTGTAGTTTGCAAAGGCCTTTAAAAAAAAAACATCTATTAGATTTTGCCTCAGATGAACTGCAGTGCAAAACGTCACGCTGTAGCTTCGGCACTGATGCTGTGCTGTGTTCTTTTATTTTTCCAATTTCCGTCCAAGTTACCTAATGTGGGCGTTTTCACATTAGGGTTTCCAAGAACACTTGACCCCAAAAGTCTAGTTCGTTTTGATCATTGAGAACATAAACACACCTGCTGTATCGGAGCGCAAGTGAAAGAATCGTGTCTTTCACGGTACAAATCCATCCTTACTAAACAACATATAAGATAAACTTGCCTATTCACATGCACCAAACACTTACTAGGAAAGCCTGCACATTCATGCAATCGTCTCATCGGCGAAATCATGTGGACAAAATCCTGCAGATACATGCCAGGCACTTCGGGTAACATTTATATCAATCATCAGAATAAGAGGAGAGGAAAAAAAAGAGATCTCATTGATTCTCATTGTGGCATGTGTGTTGGTGCCAGATAGGCTGGATTGGAATGTTTTTACAACGGATGACCTTTTGAGATTTTCTAGGGTTTACCCAAAATGGTGTGATAATGAAACAACATCCAGGGTGTAGTAGGTCTGAGGAAAGAAACATGTTGTTGATGGCAGCGGACAATAGAGTATGATCAGACTGGGTTTAACTGGCAGAAACGCCACAGGAAAAGAAAAAAAAAAAACAATATGAACAATTAATGGTGCGCAGAAAAGCATCTCAGAATCCACAACATGTAGGCACAAGAAGGAGAAGATAGAAGAGGAGCATCTCAGCTTCCACTTCCACTTTTTTTTCCCCCAAAAAAATTCAAAGGATATCAGAAGAAACAAAGCATGGTCTAATGAAGCACAACCGTTTCTGCTGAGGCACACAGGTGTTAGGATCAGGCCCCAAAAGAATGAATTCATGAACCCAACCTACTTGTGTCAACTGGTGAAGGTTGTGTAAAGGGCTAGGGAATGTTTTCTTGGCACGTTCTGGGAGTGTTAATACCAATCGATCACTACAGGTCGATTGTATCCCTTAACGTCCACAGCTGACTCATCTTCTTCCAGGACTTTAACGCACAGAGACACAAAGCAGAGGTCGTCTCAAACTGGTTTCATGAACATGACAATCAGTTCGGTGTTCTTCTGTGTCCTTCCCAGTCACCGGATCGAAATCCATTAGAGCGGCTTTGGAATGTGATCGAACATGAGATTCACGGAATGAAAGTGCACTTGTGAAATCTGCAGGTGTTGCAAGATGAGATCATGTAAAAATGTCAACGAAATGTTTAGAAGATCTTGTGCAATTCAAGCCATTAAGGATTCAGGCTGTTCTGAGAGTAAAGAGAGGCCCTATTCAGTGTTAGTATAGTGTTCCTAATAAAGTGTTCAGGGCGAGTATGTATTGACTTCGAAGTAATACAAAGTACTCTTACTTAAATAATCTCTATATAACCTTAAATAACCTCTATATAACCTTACATAACCTCTATATAACCTTACATAACCTCTATATAACCTTACATAACCTCTATATAACCTCTAAAGGTCCTTTTTGTAGCACAAAAAAAAATGCACAAAAATGCTGTAAAGTCCCATATAATGCATGGTTACAGTTTATACTGGGGAAAAAAAAAAAAAAAGGCAGAGGTGTATGGTTGTACCTGAACGATCTCCTCTTTAAGGATGCGGTGGAAGCTCAGCTGGCTGACTTGAGGCTGTCTCTGAGGGACGGGCTCTCTGTCAGAGGTCATCACCAAAAGGTTGGAAACCTCTGAAAGACAAAGAGAATAGATCCGTGAAGTGCGATCACTGTAGGTAAGTACTACATAACAACAAATAACAAATACTTAGGACATTTAACACAACATTTTTAACACAACATGGTTTATTTGACATTTCTGTTAATTTCGCATTTCAGAGATCCAACCCACAAACCCTCCCCTCTATCTCCATCTAAGTAAAAAGGATGTTAAGGACTAAACGTTCTTCGGTGTACAAAGACGGAAATGTTTGTTAAAAACCAGAAAATTTTCACAAATATTTTGCATTTTAATGTTTTAACAAATACACAACTACCGCTCAAAAGTTTGAGATCACTTTCGTTGATTTTGTTTAGTAATTTATTTTCTACATTCTACAACAATACTGGGGATTTCAAAACTGTGAAAAAAGACATATGGCATGAGGTAATTACTGAACAACAACAACAACAGTCAGTCAGCTGTTCTGGAATAGTTCCTGCAAGAACAGTATTGTCAAGTGCATTTGAAGAACCCATCAAGCACCATGATGAAACTGGCTCTCATGAAGACCTTCCCAGGAAAGCAAGACCAACACTTACCTCTGCTGCGGAGAAGTTTGTTTAGAGTCACCAGCCTCAGAAATGTTAATAAAATAATTAACAACCAGCACCTCGGATTAGAGCTGTTATGAAGGCTTTACAGATCATGAGTAGCAGATACATCTCAATATCAACTGTTCAAAGGAGATTATTGTATTATTTTGGACACCTTCAGGATTGTTTTACAATGTAGAAAGAAATAAAAATCAGGGATGCCAAAACTTTTGAGCATTAGTGTAAACTATGCAAATGTTTTTGTTTTTAATTGGTTATTGTTGTTGTTTTTATTTAAAGAAGAGCCTATTCACCATGTGAAACAGTGTTTCTCTGCAGAGCATGTGCGACCGACCGTCAGTACGCCCTTCTTATTATTTTTACAGCAGCTGGGATCCGCTGTATTTACTACCTCTCAATACGCCGCTCTCACGGTAGCAGAATAAACAGGTACCGGAGCGGTACAGCGAGAGTTTATCGATCGCGGATGACATCGTTCTCCCGGACAAATTTTTACAAAGGGTGAGCAAAAATATACTTGGGTGGTCGACTATATACTTGCGCAGCCCACCTGAGTATACTGTACGGTATGTGTGTGGGGAAACACTGGCGTGTGTCAATCAAGCGCTACATGATTGATCTCTAGATCAAGCTTTTGTCTCGACTAAGAAAATGTTTAAAAGTATAATCCAATAAGAGTACACAAGTTTGATTGAGTGTGTAATGCAGAAACAGAGTGAAATCTGCAAGAAAACATTCTCTACATTCAGTATATATTTATATAAGGTGTCGGCTTGTGGTTAGGTCATGCAAGCGTGGGCGGCACTACTATGTGCTGCTGTCTTCATCTTTAGTGTGTACGAGTAGGCTGTACAGCGGCTGCCTGAAGAAGGAGGAAGTTGACTAGTGTCACAGAACATGTCTGTGACACTAGTCAAGGGAGTTTGTCTTGAACGAACGACGAGGAAAGATCACCCCAATACTACGGCTGTGTGCATTTTAAATGCATGTGCTTCTTCTCTGCAGCATCTTATTGTTTTTTCTGCGATTAACTTACATTGGAATCAGGATCTGTATACAAACTTGTTTAAGTGCCTAAAGCCATAGTGTTTTATAGGCCCTGAGATCAAGAGACAAGAGCTCAACAACAACGGAAACCACATTTACCACGATTCCTGCCTGACACCCCTAGTGCCTCCGTATGTACTTTTACAGCGTGCAGATGTAAACAAAACAGCATGGCCGCCACACACATATGAGGGAGTGTATCTTTTGCTCTTTTTTTTTCTTTTTTTTTTGGCCTCAGTGTGTTTGTGTTCGTTGAATGTTTGGGAAAATCTAGTTCTCTGCAGTTCTAAGGCACAATTTTTCTTTAAGTGTGTCTCCATCTGTGCATGTGTCACTGTGTACAGTCTCAGTTTGTGAGCAACTGACTGATTGATCAGGGTATAAGTATTTATTAAGCCAAAATCAAGCATTTCACAGTAATCGGTTTCAGCTGACTGTTCGGCAAGCATGACCGATTAACATAATTGCTTAGGATTTTTTTTTTTCCGCTTTGAACACAAAACTAGAAACAAAAAATAATGTCATATTATAAGATAAAAGACATAATGTCTGGTTTGATAAATAAAAACTCAAACGCCGCCGGTCAACGGAAGATTTTATGGCAACATATGCATATCAGCCACTGGAATCCTTACTCAAATATCATTTATCAAATGCAGTACGTAAAGATTCCAGAGAAACAGGACATTTCTGATGAACGTCCTGCATCAGCTGTGCAAGCAAAGCGCTCCTGAGGCTGTAAAAAACACATACTATTATTTACGTGTATGTTAATGTACTAAGATACACGACTATTTTCACCTGAAATCCTTACACACCACCGGCGACGACAGAAATCTCCCTACGGGGAGCGGAAAAAGTCTTTCAGAGTGCCACACACGCAACTTAAAGGAGGCAACAGGCATGTTACAGGAAAAAAATAATAAAAACAAGTACATTGCTGTGAAAAGGCTGTCTGTGTACAAGACTCATCAAGCACGCACAACATTCCAGGGCGTGCGCTAAACTCGCACATGGGTCGAGAATCGTGGTAAACATGAGGCATATGCTGAAGGTGCCAGTGTGGATATTAAGTCAACATCATTATACCCGGCATAACAGCCTTTTCATCAGCCACACTGTACCTCGCCTGGAGATAAATAGCCAGGCTTAACACCTGTCACTGTTCCCGAGTGCCCCTGGCTGTGAAGTGTCACGCCAGTTGCGACGCGTAATAATAATAATAATAATAATAATAATAATAATACCTCGGGGCTGTGGGGGACAGCAGCGGCGCAGCTGGAAACGCAGGTTCTCGGTGCGGAGGCTCTGACCTTGCAGGTGCTCCAGCAGCTCTTTCAGATTTGTCCTGAAGGTTTCTGTCCCGAACAGCCTATAGCCCTGCGAGCCCACCTCGATCTGGAAGTTCTTGTACTGGGGGACAGGCCTGGACTGGCACAAGTCCAGCTGAGCAGGAGACAAGAGAAGAAGAAGAAGAAACATAGGCGTTTAAAAACCATGCCGGCACACATCAATAACAATTTTTTTTTATTATATATATATATTTATTTTATTTTT
>JAQMYL010000036.1:9571883-9593925 GCA_030014365.1 Clarias pachynema
GAGACGATTACCCACAATTCCGCAGCGCAAGAGAGAGAAAAAACGTTGGCTCAGTTGTGATCACGTGACGCTCGGCGCCAAAACAAGAAGCGCATGCGTGATACATGATACTCGGTGCTCGTAAACCAAGACTTGTTCGTTCTCCAAGTCAAAATTTATTGAAAATCTTAGCTCGTCTTGCGGAACACTCGCAAACCGCGTTACTTGCGGGTTTCACTGTATTGCAGAGCAGCTGACCTCTGTGTATTAAAATAACAATGTTGTTGTTGTTGTTGTTGTTACATAATTCCATATGTGGTATTTCATAGTTTTGAAATCTCTAGTGTTATTGTAGAATGTAGTAAATAAATAAAAACAATTTGAAATTTGCAACGATCCCAAACTTTTGTGCGGTACAGTGTACATGGTACATATTGCCGCCTGTATTGTTCTTTTTATTAAATTGGTGACGTCATTATAAAGAGGACCCTGAACGGACTGCAAAAAGTTTGAGAAAGTCTATGTTCAGTGCTTAGAGACTTCATTTGTTGGTGTGTTCTTTACTCTTAACAAAATCCTGTTTTTAAGATTACTCTTCACCACTCTCACACCTCCTACAACTCGTATAACCACGGAATTAATTATAGCCGAGTTCTCAGACTTTTGACAGCTAGAATGTACCATATACAATTTCACAGAATGCTACAACCATAGTTTTAATGTGTATGATGATCAGGTACACACTTTCACAATAACAGCCAGAGGGAAATGTGCTCATGTAACGTGTTATTAAATCTAATATGGGTATACAGCAAGGAAAACCTGGGGAAAGTAATAAATCAGTGTCAATGTAGAGTAAAAAGCTTTTAAAACTTAGACAGGAAAAGACTTTGCTAAACTATGGATGAGTTACGAACCTGATCTCTGAGTCACAACTTACAAACCTGATTAAAAAAGGGATGTAATAATAAGGAGACTTTGTCTACTGTCAATAACACTTTGTTTTCTTACCTCATGCGATAGTGAAGCTTAATACAGGTATCATCGGTGATCTTAAAGGTATGATTGGGTGCATACCACAGCTCCTGACTCTCTTCATACAGGGCAAACAGGTTATGGCACAGGGGTGAAATACCTGCAACAGTAGCACAAACAGAAATTAATTTAGAAACACATTGAGTACAGGAAAACCTGAGACGCTCCAGCGACGAGACTTCTGACAAAGTTTTATTCAGACTTTGATACTGGATATGATATATGATTTTAAGAGCATGTCATGAGTGACTCGCTAGCCTGTCGAAATGAAGCAGAAAATAATGGTGTAGTTAGCTGGGTCAGTGAAATTGAAGAAAAAAAAGGGGGGGGGATTCACATATCTAGAAAAAAGAAAAATAAAAGTATTCACAATTTAATTAACAGTGCAACTCAATCAACTGAGTATTTGGAAAATGAACAAACCCATAAATCATAACCTTGCCTAATCTTGGGTAAGGAATCATCAAAGCCAGTGTCCTCAAATGTGTCTAAACCTTGGCGAGCTTAAATGTGTTTGAATTTGAGGTTTGCTGGAGATCTTTATGATATAGAAGTCCGATCAGCACAACCAGAACTGATTGGATTTGCTTTTTTTTCCGTCACACACGTGTTGGAACGCACCAAAACCAATCACTTTGACCGTTTGCACATTCTCACCTTGCACAGGAACTGAAGTACACGAAACATACAGTATATGTTTCTGGTTCTGTTTACAAATAAAACTGTTGCACTTTAAAGATGGTCAACACCACCACTGCTGCTCATCATTCCATTTCACAATTTATACAGTTCTAACTTTTTATATTCTTACATTTTTATGTTTTACATTATTTCTACTTTCTACTTTATTTAATTTTATTGTATTGTAACTAAATCAGTAGATTTAATTAGTAGATTTTATATTTTATTCTTTTCTATTAGTGTTTTCCCTCCTTATTGTGATGTGTAAGCATTTCACTGCGTGTCATACTGTGTATGGCGAATAAACGTTCGTGTTAGACGACGACTAACTTACCGTATGACGATTCTGTGCCACAGCTGGAATGCGTAAAAAATGCAATTTCCTCCTTTTCCACTTAGGGAGCTGGACAGATTTTTAAAAGCGCTGTAACCATGGCTGCAATGATTATTCTAATTAAGAAAATGGCTTGCCATTGATTTCTATAGTATAGACTCGTCGTTTAATTAAACAGACAGACATGTGAGAGCATATAGGCCTCTATTCTATACAGTGTGCGATACTGACACAGCTGCTGAGGCAGTCTGGAAGCACACAAACACATACTTCATCATGAATTTTCACTTGCTTCTTGTTTAGACACCAGCCGTCTGAAGAACACAGGAAAAAGGTTTAACGCCGTTTCATGCTAGAGGAAGAACCGAGCAAAACTAAAGCAAATTCTCACTCAAAGAAAGTAAAAGCATAGTGCGATGTATTTCATTCAAACGGTGCTTCATCTTTGGTGAATGAAATTTACTCAAGGTTATGACCTCAAAATAACACTTCACTCCAGCAGCTTGGTGTTTTTCAGTATCAAAATTTAATGTTCAAAGTTTCACACTTGACTGGTTTCATTTTGGCTTTCAAAGATTAAACCTCAAGCTTCTTTTTTTATTTATTTATTTATTTAAAATAACTTCCTTATCAAATCCCTTATTTGCAATGTCACATGGTTATTATAGGGCTGTTATAATTATTAACAGGGAAATAAACCATAGTACAAAGATATTCAACGAATTTGCTCAACAATTTCACATTTTTGCTTATCATTTAAGGTCATGAATAATTTTTTTCTCCATAAATTCATGTGACCTTAACTATCCATTATGAAATATTGGTTTCTTGTGGTACATACTGGTAAACTGGGGTAGCTCAGTGGTTAAGGCACTGGACTACGGTTCAGAAGGTCCCATGACCACCAAGTTGCCCTTATTGGGCCCTTGAGCAAGGCCCTTAACCCTCAGATGTATAATGAGATAAAAATGGAAGTCGCTCTGGATAAGTGCGTCTGCCAAATGCCTAAATGTAAAATGTAAATACAGTACAGTTGGGCTCAAAAGTGTGAGAATTTGAAAGATGTTTTGGGGGCCAAAACAAATGTATTTTATTTCTTACAGGACTCCCGTTCATACGTAATGGCACATAATGAGGAAAATAATCCCTCTTCAACAGTTTGCATACTATAGCATCATGTGATAACTGTGCATGAGCTCCTTAATTCTCTCAGGTAATACAGCTGCTCGTTCTTCTTGGGAAAAAATACAACGCCTTCAGTTTCTGTAAATCTTTTGGTCGTCTTGCATGAACCGAACGTTTGTGATTTCCCTTAAGGTGCTTTGGATCATCACCACGTTGGAACATCCAATAGCGTCCCATGTGCAAGAGCGTCCTTTCGTGCTGAAGAATGCAAACTGTCTGCCAGTATTTTCTGAGAACATGCTGTATTCATGTTGCCATCAATTTTGACTAACTTCAAATACATAAGAGATGCTTTACGGTGGACTTTTCACCGTAGGCCTCGTTGACTCCTCCAAAACGTAAAGTTCAATTTTGGTCTCATCAGTCCAAACGACTCTGACTTGTCTTGGTGCTGTCTGGCGTACTGCAAGCGGGCTATTTTGACCATGCAGTTCTCCTTGTTGTGCTCCTTGAAACACCACTACCTCTTACTTTCCAGAGCAGCCTGTATTTGTTTGATTTTGCATCCCGAGCAATTCTTATTCAATCGGTAGTGGGTGAAATCTTTCTTGGTCTACCTTATCACGCAAGTCCTTCGGCAGCTCTTTTGTCTTCCTCATAGTGCAGTAGCTGAGAAACTCACTGACTATTTAGGCACAGACACTAATTGCATTAAAAATGACTCACAGGTGTGGAAACTTCCCCTTTAATAGCCATTCGAACCAGTGTGCGCGCCTGTGTCACCCTGTGTGTTTATAATGTGTCCAAACATTCAAGGATATGTTAACTGTTGATCAGGGTGGTTGTGTAATTTAAGTTATCACCAGGAGTTAAATAACTATGTAATAATTAATGACTTCACATGACAAAAAAAAAAGCATTATCATTAAAATACATTTTTTTGCGTTATCAAAAGAAATCTTTTGCATTCTTTTGCATTATCATCAACATTTCATTGTTGAACAAGTTGTTCCAGGGTATGCAAAAAGCTTCTGAGCATGAAAACTCATTCAGGAAAGTAAAAAAAAAAGGTGTCTCGATTTAATCACGTGAAGGATTCTGTCACACATCATCTAGGATGTTGTACACAGAGTATATACGAAGGAGATCTCTGACTCAAATGCAACATGACTCGAGGCCGATGACTCGAACATGTTCAAGGGTGTGCTTTCCACAGAACTTCTCTTCTGACACTTCATGTACAGTTTTTAAGTACAGACATGTGTAAAATAAAAGTGGTTTCATGGCAACTTGTAAATCAACACTTTTTTTCTCTCTCTTAAAAAAAGAAGATGTTCTTACATAAATTTCCTTTTCCTCTCTAGTCTACGACCCAGCCCAACTTGAGGTCTCAGCCTCAGAGCAACTTTAGAGGAAATCCTCAGACCGACTGTACGACTAGGCAGCCATTTTGTGCTCGTGTATTGATTGGCAGCCAAAAATACACATTCCTTTCCACTTAGATATCTGGGATGAAACCTCACTGCATGGAACCGGATGGTAAACAACTAAACAGAAACGAGAACGCGCCGCTGCCTTTACACAATGCAATTTGTATGACAGAACACCACTCGCTTGCATTTTTGTATTTCCATATGCAAATCCCTGTTTGGGGATTTTTAAACAATTTAATATTGTCCTGTCGTGTTTGTAAGTGGAAGTAGTATAACCACTACATGCAAATGCTGGACAAAAATAAATAAATAAATAAAATACAGGGTTTTAATCATCAATGCAGGAATGCTGCAACAACACATAGATGAACAGGAAAATCCTGACATTAACAAACAGATTTTTATTACATACAATAAAAAAAACACAATAAAAAAAAAAAAAACATCTACAGTCAGTCTGAATAATTACTTAGCATGAAACGAAGCTACATTCTAAGATGTCATGAATAAATTCTCAACAAGCACAATACTTAAGATTCTTTACCCAGTCTATGGATTATAAGTGATCAAATTAAACAAATAAACCACTTTATTATTCAGGTGACGAAAGTGGGATCTAGATTTGCTCCATGTAGACACTTCACTGGTGTCCCACAAGGTTCAGTGCTGTGGCTACTTTTGTTTCTCTCTCTCTCTCCGAGTGACATCATATCCTTACATACACTAATTCGGACATGCTCTCCTTCAGTGTTTATCTTAATTTCTATGATTTTCAATTTTTTACATTAACACTGAAGACATATAATTCCGTCATTAATCATCAAACGATCGGTGAAGCCACATGGAGCATGTTTCATCGGTTATATTTTCAAAGAACGAGTGAAGTAAGATTTATTCTTTCATAAGGTACGTGACTCATTTCATATTGTGCAGTTATAAATAATTAAATAATTAAAACTTTCTGATGTTGTTTTTATTTTAAATCAGATGAAAGTTTAATCATGGATTATGAAACTGAACTGCACAATATAAAATTTGTCATGTAGCTTACTTATGAAAGGTTTTTATAAATAAATAAATAAGGTACTTATAGGGTTTTTTGAGGTGATGCTATTAATTTTTTAGGTTTTTAAGATAAACTCACGTTACATTTCAATATGTCCAGCGATCGAGGAGAGCGATGAGAGTTAGCACTAAGTGTATTGGTTGCAGTGAATCGATGGTGTTATGGGAGTGAACCTACTGGAGACTGACTGTAAACTCTCAATTCACAGCGATCGCTGGACATGTAGAAATGTAACATGGGTTTACCTGAGAAACCTAAAAATATGAATAGAAGCACCTCAAAATCCCTAGTCTAAAGATTTCAAATGATAGAAAAGTGAAACATGTACAATATAATCTTCATTGATGCAATGATTTCCAATATCATATTTGAGGTAAAACACATTACATCATTTACTGCAAAAACAAAACAAGCACTACGAATTGGGTTTTCCACCCTGAGGAAAACCCAGAACAAGGTCAATGCTGTTTTTGTTTTCTTTTTTCGCATCACCTGGAACACCAGTACACCAATCAAGGGCTTTAAGGCGAATAGATTCACCAATATATAAGTAAGACTCGTCGTTATACAAAACCGTTCTACAAGAGACACACGGCTCCAAATCTATAAATCCCTTGAGCACAATTACGTGGGAAGTGATATCTTAATAAAAACAGGAAACCAGCTGTAATACCATACAAATCCATTACACCAAAAGAAGACTACTGGGACAGAAGACCATCCTCAGCTCGGTACTCTAAACACAGATCCTGCCAGTTTCCATATTTTCACTAAAACAGATGAAATCATCCGAATGTACTCTACAAGTCTAGGGCTCTCACCCCAAACAGTAAATAAGCCTTGATGGTCATATAGAAAGTGAAAGAGAAAGAGTTTAACCCATTATTAATGTTAATTGTTTTTCTGTCCAGTCATATTTGAACCGAACCTAAACCTGAACGCTTTTCCCGACAGGTCTAGATTCGTCACTTCCTCGGTGCGTCGTTACAGGAGGACGTGACATCATGACAGTTTCCTGCGATTCTGTCTGCAACAATTCACACTCTGAATCACAAGGATGCTCTAAACATTTCAAACACATTCACATCGCAAGTTAAAGGAGCTGTTTGGTTTTATTTATCCCCTTCCACCACCAACCCCGACCAGGGATTATCTATGAGCAAATTAGCTATCATACTGTATGTAAAAAATATATATATATATTATTAACCATTATGAACTCTGGAGCAAGGATTTAAAATCATTATCTCTACAAAGCAACATGAAAAATTAAATACATTTCTAATCCTTCATCATTTAAGGCAATCCACGATGAAGTGTTGTATAAAAGTATAAAAGTAGTGTTTATTAATAGTTTATGGAAAGAGTCTAGAGTAGTGCTAAGTAAAGCTGTTCCAGTTTAGTTTTCTGCTTCTCTTTCAAGACATAGAGAGAGGGAGAGAATAACACACAGGTGCTGTTGAGGGGGATATTAACAGCTGCTATGCTGTAAATGATAACAGGAACTGACCAATTTTAAGGAATTTCCCTCACATCAATGAAGAAAAAGTGTTTAGTTTTACATTTTCCTCCTAGCCCTATTCCTACATTATAAAATCCCTCCTTTCCTTCTCTCTTTCTTTGTATGTTTTGTCCATCTTATCCAGCAATCCCACCACCTACTCGAGACTTTGTTTTCTCACTAGGCCTCCTCCCTTTCATCACTTCCCTTGTAAACAACCCCAAAACATCTCTGCCTAGGTACTGACTGCCTTCAAAAACAGCAAGGGTTACACCCATGAAACACCCATGAAATACCACTGACGCCAGGAACAAACAATATCACTTCTCAATTTCTCTCAAATTCTTCAAAAAGTACAATAAGTTTACAGTTATAACTATATCTCTGTAACCAAAGCTGTATGCGCCACAAAATGGACCTAGTGGCTTTTACTGAGATGATTCACACTGTTTCAACAGCCAAAGGTCCTAATCCTCCTTGACCTTCAAGCACAGTCAATCACAAGACCATCCTGTCTCTCCTCAGAGCTCTGGAAATTAATGGGCTCTGGTTTGCCTCCTACCTAGAGGGACAGAGTATATCAGGTGACAAAAGTGGGATCTAGATTTGCTCCACGCAGACACTTCACTGGTCTCCCCCAAGGTTCAGTGCTGGGGCTACTTTTGTTTCTCTCTCTCTCTCTCTCTCTCTGAGTGACATCATATCCTTACATAGACTAATTCCGACACGCTCTGTTTTTCTTCATTTCTATGATTTTCACATTTTTACATTAACACTGAAGACATCCAAACAAAGAAAAAAGCAAGTAACTACATTCTGCTTTGATGGCATCTTGCCATTTTCTAATTTGATTCACGAGGTACTCATCTGTAATGTTTTTTCAGTTCATAGTACTCAGCCTAGTCAATAGTTAATCTGTGACATTTCTTCCCTTCTTGATGTGCTTTATAGCATAAGTTGTCTTGTACAGAGGAAGGGTGGGTACAGATTAGAACAAAACTACTGTACAAATCCATATTATGGCAAAAAACAGAACAGTCAAGTGTAAAAAAAAAAAGTCCATTATTAAAGTAATAAATGAAGGTCAGTCAATCTCGAAAAACCTCAATAATGTAAGAATGTATCTCCAAGTCCAGTCGCCAAAACCGTCAAATGCTATGATGAAACAGGCTCTTGTCGGGAAAGGAGGACCAAGAGCTACCTCTGCTGCAGAGGATAAGTTTATTTGAATGACAACCAGCCTCAGAAAGTGCTGATTTGTATATTTCAACATTCACTGTTCAGTGGAGACGACGTGAGTCAGGCCTTCGTGATCGAAACCTTTACTTCAGAAGAACAACAAGCAGAAAAGACTTGCTTGGGCCACGTAACACAAGGAATAGAAATGTCCTTTGGTCTGATAAGTCCACATTTGAGATTTCTTTCTAAACACTATGTCTTGTATTTAGATGTAAAGAGGATGAACAGATGGTTCCTGAATGTGTGGTTCCCACTGTGGAGCATGGAGGAGGAAGTGTGATGGCGTGGGAGTTGTTTTGATGGTGATTATGGGCATTTTCACATTAGGCAAGATTGATTTGTACCGTGCCCAGGAACTATTGCTTTATTATTGTGCCTTCCTACTGTAGCAGCTACAGATTTCAAAGTAGACCAACGGCACTGATGACGTCACGTCTAAACAGAGATCTACCTCCGGTCTCAGGTACAACTGGATTCCATATCTGATTCGATCTGTGCCCGAGTACACCATATCGTTCTCGGGACCACCTCCTCCAGCGGACTCGGGCATGGTTCCCGAGCGTGGAACGATTGTGGTCACAGATCAAACTGAACCAGACTTGGCCAGTCAAGGCTTGTCCAGACTTGGCCTTAGTTAAGACTGAGGGCAGAACCAGCATGGCTAGCACAGCATTTTGCAATGGCATGCCATCCCATCTGGTTTGCAACAGGACAATGACTCCAAACACACCTCTAGGATCTATTTGTCAAAGAAGGAGAGTGATGGATTGCTGCATCAAATGATCTGGCCTCTACTGTCCCTTGATCTAAAGCCAGTTAAGATGGTTTGGGACCAAAGTTGGACCAGAGAGTGAAGGAAAAGCAGCCAGCAAGTACTCCACACCTCTGGGAACGACTTCAAGATTGTTGTAAATCCAGTCCGGATGACTATCTCACAAGGCTGACTGAGAGAGTGCCAAGGGTGTGCAAAGCTGGCATTAAAGCAAAAGGTGGCTATTCTAAAGAATCGATTATATAAAAAATATTCTGGGTTTTGTCTTTTAAACATGTTTTTGTTGACTACATAATTTCTTTCATAATTTCAGTGTATTAGTACTAATATCCACTGTTGTAAACAATACAAATAAGGAAAAGACATTCAGTAAGAAGGTGTGTCTTTTACATTGACTCATCTTATCGTCTATTTTCCTCCCTCAGGCACTTCTCAGCATGTCTGTCCGACACCGCGTTAACCAAAAAAAACTAAATCCCAGCAAAAAACAACAGCTGTTATCCCTGGAGATGCGGATGTAATTGCTTGCTGTAATACTTAAATTGTTTTACAAAATTTGAAGTTTGCAATTCACAGCATTTAAGTGCTGCTACTGAAGATCTAGCTGCTGGATATGTAAGGGTTCACGTGCATTCACAGCGTCACAAAATGTTCATTTCACTCGTCAGCGGTGTTTCCACTGTTTCCACAGTGATGTTTGGTCCTCGTTTCGGCAGCTGAGCTTCTCAACTCGACTGCTACAATACTCTCATCCTATAACTCTGTGTTTAAGATTTTTGCTTGTTTCTTCATGTTGCTACGTTGTGCATGCACTATTAGGTTTTTCTTTTAGGTGAATAGGTTTTTAGAATTTTCAGATTTGCTAAGGTAAAATATACTTATGTATATGTCATTTGTGGTAATATGTTTCTTAGT
This sequence comes from Clarias pachynema, assembly GCA_030014365.1. Classification (NCBI taxonomy): domain Eukaryota; kingdom Metazoa; phylum Chordata; class Actinopteri; order Siluriformes; family Clariidae; genus Clarias; species Clarias pachynema. Next base: position 9,581,964 of record JAQMYL010000036.1, read on the forward strand.
TGTGATTTTTTTTAAATTACCGCCTAACATGGCGTAATGTAAATGCCGTTGTGCTGGGTTGGTGGCACAGTATGGGTTTTGATTGGCAAACTAAAACCGCTACCATAAAAGGTTTAGTCTTTTAACTTGACACACAGACTGAACTAACAGTCAAACTGCTGAATGTTTTCTCTGCACGCCCACGAGTACTGTATGGACCGGCTACACACTGCCGTATGTGTATGCGTATGTGTATGTGTGCGCGCACTTACGGCATCTCTTGGCAGCCTCGACACACAAGTCCTCGGCAGTGTGGCAGCCTTTAAAGTACTCGAGTTGGTGAGCGTCGGGCAGGTAGAAGTGGATCTCAAGGCCTTTCATGATGGCAGGGACGACCAACTCCACTTTCTTCTGTTTCTTCATCTTCCCACACAGCTGCCTGCCCAGCTCCATGACTACTAGCTTTGGCATTCAGACACTGCAACAGAGAGACAGAGGAAAAACTGAGAAAAACACAAAGTGATAAGAGTCACTTATTAACACAGATATTAAAGCTGCACAAAAATATGAAATATTGCACACTCTAACAACCCTTTTTCGAGTTATAAAGCCGAAGATAAGACTCCAAAGAATTGCGCTTTTCCCTTGTGGTTTGTAATTCACACAGAACCCATGAATTTATAGATAACTAGGAACAGTATGTGCTTGTAAGCGAAGCATGGCTTAGCGAAGCATGGCTTTCCCAGCTTTCACCACAAAAGTTTACACCCTTTGGTAAGGTATGCCATCGCTACTAGTGAACTGACGGTTGAGGTGTGAGCACTGCACTCACCAACTGCTCAGAGCTCACACCGTCTACAGTTAACTGACAAAAAAATGTGTATATCCATCCATCCATTCATCCATCCATCTGTCTAGGAACCTCTGTAGTCCAACTACGGACCGCGGAGGCCAACAGTGAGCATTGTATTTATTTCCATCTTGTATGACCGTGGTAGGACATCTTGTATGACCTGTGTCACAGCTGTGGCAACCGAACCAATCATAGAAGAAACTGAATTCTTGGAACCATCACAAGGCAGGAAGTGTAATTTGTCCAAAAAAAAAAAAACGTACATCTTTTTACGTCTCTTAATGCTAGAACGATCTTGGTTCAGTCGGCCGCACTTAACTGCACTGAAATATTTTCAATGCGATCCAAAAATAAAAACCTGCCCCTCCGTGATCAGTCTCAATCCCACCTGTCTCTTGTTCCTGATCCACAACAGTTTTAGCACTAATTAAGTGCAATGTGAGTGTGCGTCTGATCTACTCTGTGTTACCTGCTCCCAGCATAAAGTCACGACGATGACGACTTACTGTACAATTCTGCCTCCTTTCATACCAAAGTTTGTATGCGAGTTCTCGTCACTTGTGTGGAGAACTTCTACTGTTTTTATTTATTTATTTATTTATTTAACTTCACCACAAGTGATCTCCATTCATTCAAGTTGACGGTTTAGGACAAGCATGAAAGTTAAGTTTTTAACTCACTTAATGAGAATAATTCTGAATCTCATTAGTTGTTTTCTTTGCATGGGGGCCGGCCAACAACGTGACATTTCAGAAATGGTGATTTTTGTGTCTGTGTTTTTTTTTTGTTGTTTTTTTTTTTTTTTTTTAGGTGGGGTATCTTTGAGTAATTTTCTATCCTGTTCTTGTTTTTGTTGTTCTTCTTCTTCTTAGTAATACTTTTATTTCCAATTATTAATGAAATAAAGAGAGTGACCGGAACCACTTGCTTCAAGTAGATCAAGACTGCGCAATCAATTGATTTTTTTTCTTTTTTATGTTGCTCCCTCAGTTAATAACCATAATTTACTGTGATGGTAGTGAGCTGGCTGGAGTTCATGAACAGGCTAACATTAATCTTTTGTTTTTAATCGACTTTGATGCATTAATTAATAAGCTCCCAAATATTTCTTAACAGTCTGGTTGGTTAACCGTCTGCATACGGAGGTTGGTTTTGATCCGAAGGTCCCGTGTGAAAGAAGGATGTGTGATGTAAAAAAAACAAAACACGAAATTGGAGTAGAGGTGTTGTGAGCGCACACACAAACAGAACCTACTGTACGACTGCCCGATGTGTGCATCATGTGACAGCGGTTTGAGAGGAAAGAACCTTTTTCCGCTTGTAATTTAGATTCACACAATAGCCATTTCCTCTAATAAAATGAGCACTAGAGTTAAATCCAAGCTCTTTATAACAGTAATCTGAGCTGGAGCAGAGTCAGTATAACTTGTCAATGCACTGAAGCGGAATTAAACATTAACGTTAATAAACAAGTAATACATCAAAACTCCTTGGACATGGCAAAGTGAGAGCTGGAAGATCTCTATACGAATCCACTTCGGAGCCAAAAACCACACAGAGGAACAGAGAAAAGCGTATGAAGTTAGTGGCATGGATCAGTTCTTCTATATAATCATTTACGGTTTTGCTTTTTTCCCCCACACTGAATAGAAGCTACAACTCCAGATGTTTTTTTTTGTTGTTGTTTTTTTTACATTTGAATGTTTTGCAGGCTGCACAGTGTACGCATCCTGACCCTCCTGATCTCAGACAGTCTAGAGCGTTTACATTGACAGAAACAATCAGATGAGGCTCTGTTGATCAGATTAAAACCATTATCATGGTTATCATGGCAAAAAAATATGGCATGAAGTGTGAATTTTGTCATGTCCTTTTCTTAGGTGGGTTGAGGTGTGATGCAATGCGACTGCGGCAGTTATCTCATTACTGACTCACTCTGGACCTGAAGATGTTTATTTATTCATTTGTCACTTATCAGATTATTTCGCGCATGCAAATGTACTCCTAGTGTTCATGAAAATCATGCATGGCGACTTTGAATTGGAACGAAAACACACGACGTTAAAGACAACAGCGCATTTGTCCCTAACACGATAGTCAGACAGACAAATAACAACACCGTATCCCTGATCAGGGGATTTATACAAATTGTGTACACTAATGCTAACACAATGGCGCTATTCACGGCATGTAAACAAGCCGAGTCTTTAAACAGTACGAGCCGACCTTCCGTGTGAGTGGCGTCAAACTTCATGGATTTATTGTGGTGAATTTCCCTGTTCCTTTTTTCTCTTTAATCTTTTTCTGCGAGTCTCGGGTTTTAACTTCCTTCTCTGGGCTACTTTCGCAGACGAAGCCTAGCACTCAGGAAAGCAGAAGTCTTTTTTTTTTTTTTTTGCTTTCACTTTGAAGTTATGATTCGAGCTGCCAAGAACAAAGAATCACAAAAGAAGTCATCATCATCATCATCATCATCATCATCATCACTGGTTTGGCCCAAGTTTAGATTTATTTTCTAAACACAATCAAATACATGTACATTATTTTAAAGATGTACAACACAGCTGTAATTATATGTCTTTAAAAATAAAAAAATGACCCAACACTTTTACAATAAAACCTTTACTTCTCATGGAATTACTTCACTGCTAGACCATGTGGTCTATAATTCTATTTTTAAGCTCCATGAGAAAAGCTAAATTTACATCATTCCAAAGTGTACATTGTACATTGTCCGTTTAAATAAAATAAGTCATGTTCATTTGTTTGATTTGATCATCGAACCCTGGACCCCGAGGTCGTGAATCTGTCTTGACGTTACCCGCACTGGAAAATTATCCAAACCTTGCTAGTTTGCAAATAAAGCTGTTTCTTTCATATTTCAAATTGTTTAATGTGAATGTTAATGCTTCATGAATGTTCAATATAAATACAAGTAGTAATTAGAAACATAATATTTTAATGTATAGTACCAGTCAAAAGTTTGTTTTGTTTTTGTTTTTTTGCCTAGTGATTTGTTTTCCACATTCTAGAACAACACTGAAGATTTCAAAACTGTGAAATAACACATATGTATTTATTAGGTAAATAATAACAACAACAACAACAACAACAATAGTCAGTTGCTATTTTTAAGACAAAAAGGTCAGCTATTCTGTGACAGTTCTTGCAAGAACAGTATTGTCAGGTGCGTTTGCAAAAACCTGTTCAAGGAAAGACCATTCAAGGAAAACAAAAATAAAACTTACCTCTGCTGCAGAGGAGACGTTCATTTAGAGTTACCACCCTCAAAAAATCACCAATTTACAAACAACACCTCAGATTAGCGCGGTTACTATGCTTTCACAGAGCATAAGTCGCAAACACATCTCAATATCGACTGTTGTTCAATATTTTGGACGCCTTTTTTAGCCTTGCTTTATAATGGAGAAAGATATAAAGGGCAGGAAAGACCAAGGAATTAGAAGGTGTGTCCAAACTTTTGACTGGTCTTGTACACTCTACACCCTCCACCAGCTAAATACTCCCTTTTTCCTCTGTGGTACGTTTTACATTTTTTTAAAGTAATCCGCCGTGTTTTAGCTCACACCCCAGAACATTAGGACACGTGGCGGTGTTTACCAAGACGGCAGTGTTTACTTTGTGCTCTTGTTCAAATACCACAAAACATCATTAACATGCAGGTTAGTCACCACATAAGAGTGGATACTGGGACAGCAGGACAGCGGTTAAAGCTTTGTGCTACTAATCAGAAGGATGTGAGTTCAAATCCAAGCACAGACAAGCTACTTGTGTCTCTTGTCTTGCCTTGTCTGTGCTCCTTAAGGATTAATTAAGAGACCCTTAATCGAAAATATGTCTGTAAATAACAGGATGAAACAATTTATATAGAGGGTAACACAATTTATATTGTAACCTCTTTTTATTAGAATATTACATTAAACACATCTTTGATTTTTTTGTTTGTTTTTTGTCAATTAAGCATGCATTTTGGTCTTTTCTTTAATGAAACGGGATGCTGATTAAGCACACACATGGATAACAAAAAGCACCCATTCATATTATTTATATTCTTGAATTAATTGTAATATATATTTATAATAACCATAGGTAATGATTTTCATTGCTGGTTTTAAATAAATCACAGACCTCCTGGCTGCTGCACTCCCCCTGACCCCGTATTGTCTAAAATATAATTTATCCTAATCATTTTTAAAGGAAAAGTGATTAAAAAAAAAAAAAAAGACACAAAAGAAAAGTTTGTCGGTGAAATCTGCTGCTGCATGTCACCATTGTTCTCACTTCCTGTAGGCGTCGACTCGCGCTGCAGAAATTTATCATCTTTACTGTGCCTCGAGATGCTTCTACAGGTTGACGTAGAGTATCTGCATGATTCACACTCACACACACACACACACATGCTCTCGCACACGTACAAATATGTGTGTGCGCGCCAAGCCACTTAAATGTCACCCTGGAACCTGCAGGGACTCAATGCAATAAATATAACCGCGCGGCTTCGAACCCAAGGACTGACATTGCTAACTTCGTCTTGGCTTACACCACATCAATGTCTCATTCTTGAAGAAAATCTCAAGACAAACGCAACAAAAACATCACACCATACATGTGCTGTGTGCTTTTACATTTTAATCAGAAGGAGATGTTGAAAATGAAAACACAGTTGCAGTTTCAAGACCAGCTCGTAACTAGTGCTTCGGCAAGCTTCTGAACTATTATCATCGTTTCTGAGACGGACGGCCAGAAAGTAAAAGTGTTTCTGTATTTTGTGTCTGTGTGCTTTCAACAGTCGCCATGTTAACAATCTGAAATGACTAAGCTCCTGGGAGCTTTCCAGGCTTGGACATGATTTCCATCAGCCTCAGTCCTGAAAACGCTCTCTCTTTAAAATGACAAACACTCAGTCAACTCGAGGAAGTCAACTAAAATGTACAAGAAAGGAAAAAACAAAAAGTATTTTGCACTTAAACATGACATTGCTGCATTAAACCACAATCTTATGCGTTCTAAAGCAGGAATACTTTTAGTCTCAATCTGATAGAGAATGTTCCTAACGTGGTTTGCTCTAGTAACAAAACAAAAAAAAAAGAAAAAGAAGAAGTGAATGACAGTAAATGGCCATTACAGCGCTCACATTCGGAAACTACAACCTTACCAACCAGAGCTGACCTTTAGATTTTTTTAACACACTTTAACAGCCTACACTTAACCTACAAAGCCGACACTTCAAAACATTCTATTGAAAATCATAGTTAACATTATACCGTAAATAAGGGAAAATAATAAATGTATATATAATAATAATAATAAATGTTTTTAAAAAAAACAGTATATATAGATTTTTCTCTTCAGGTGCCAAAGGTACTCTCTGTTCTCCTACATTCAATGATCACTGTCTTTAAGGTTGTATATGTCTTTTTTAAAATTGAAAAAAAGAATCCAAGTATAGTATGTGTAGTTAATTTTAGTATAATTGAACATCTTATTAAAGATCATTTTGGATTACTCGTATCTGTTCAGCTGAACGATTCTTCAGGTATAGAGGTGAAGATCTTCAGTCGTGCACAAAAGTAAACAGCTGATTTATCACATTCGGGTATCACACCACCTGATCCTGCACTTACTTGCGTTAATACAATGGTGTTTAGTTGTGCAATTATCTAAGCTTAGAGTTAAATTTGCGATATGAATATTTAGAGAAAATATGTGTTGATATTGGGTTATTTGTGCCAAATATAAGGTGCCAAAGAAAGATCTGTATTTTGATTTCATGTGGACAAAAGGATGTTAATTTGACAATTTGACAAATTAAAGTACCTATATAATAATAAATTTAATAACAATATATGTATATTTAAATAATGTTTTAAATAAAGTGTTTTAGAGGTGTACAAAAGATGTGTTTCTATTGAACATTTCACAAAATAAGTGTTTATTTTACAATCTTACAAACAGAGCTAAACAAACAAAACCGAACAAGTAAAGAAAGAAAGATTTTTGATTATTAGTTTTTATTAGAAAGAAATTGTTTATTAGTTAGCTTTGTGCTCAAACATCAAGTTACAAACTTAGTTAATTGGTTAGTTAGTTAGTAGTAATTATGTTAGTTCGTAACTATATTTTTCTCTTTTAAAAAAAAAAATACAAGAATGCATAAATCGCACTGACCTGTTGTTAGTTAGTTAGCTGATTAGTAAACTAGTTAGTTTTCTGATAGATAGTTAACATTTAATTAATAGTAACTGTTTTAGTTCTTAACTACTTATTTTCCCCAAAAGAATCGCACTTACCTATCGTTAGTTAGTTAATTTGTTAGTTAGTAGTAATGATGTTTGTTCTTAACTATTTTTCTCTAAAAAATAAACAACACAACGCACTCACCTGTCTACAACACACACACACACACACACACAGACAGACCCGTCACACCAGCACAACACCGAAACCACTAACATTAGCGAAATGTCTGTCATTTAGCAAAGCTTGTCGGTTAACTAGCGACGTTTTAATACTACCAGAAAAGTCCTAATAAACATCCTACACCTGAAGCGAAGCGGATGATTGAGAACACAGCCCCGTAGCTACCATAAACAAGCCCGTGTTATGACCCAAAGTTAGCGCTGCAGCTAGCCACTCGGCTAAACCCGCTAAACAGCGCGAGCGAGACAGCGCGCGACGACTTACCAGGCAGAATAAAGTTACTTCCGTCCGTTTCCAATCATCACAACCGAGGGAAAACCTCTCCGTACTCAGAGACGACGAATTCTTGATTAATCTCGCGTGTAGAAGTAATATTTCCCAGTCAAAGTCTTTAATTTCATCAGAGACATAACGTCCGGTCAGTGTACCGAGCTGAACAAACCTTTCCTATCAAGCGACTACAGATTCCCGAAAGTAGGGGGTTACCACGAAACGTGTTACTCAGCTCCCATTGGCTCGGAGCTCAGTCAATCAAGGAGCAGACCAATCTCGTTAATGTGAGGGCGGGTGTACTCTTGCTCTACGTCTTGCATTTGAGTCAATATTTTCAGTCACATTTGAGGCAGCATTATATTTGACGGCCGTGTGTGTGTGCGCGCGCATCATATTTTGTCCTCTTAATTTATTTGTCCAGTTTTAAGGCTTTTAAGAAAAACACAAGGAAATACTATAAATTACAATATTGAATCAAGAAAGTTATTGGTATTATTAACAAGTTATTGTTAATTTATTAACTAAAACTAAATAGACAAAATATTAAGTTATTGCTGCTATTATTATTAATATATAAGAAATAGAAGAATATTATTATTTCTTCGGGATCAATAAAGTATCTATCTACATTCATAAATATCTATCTATCTATAACTTAAATTGCTGCCTTTGCACTAGCTATATTTCATTCAACATTTATTCTGTATATACTATACTGTACTATGTAGGCATACATACTGCATGTGTTTATATTGTATATTCATTATATATTGTATATATCGTGTTAGTTAGTTAGTACATGCAGTTTGGGTTCGATTCCCATCTCTTGGTATGCATGCATGGATTTCTCCCAGTGCTTGGTGGGTTTCCTCTGGATACTCTGGTTTCCTCCCACAGTCCACAGACATGCAGGTTAGGTTAACTGGCTTTCCCAAATTGCCCATAGTGTGTGAATGCGGGTGTGAATGTTGGTCCTAAAAAAATGGGAATAAATAAAATGGGTCACCAATTGGCCTCCACGGCCCCTAGTTATTACATATATAAACCTCCTGTGCCTAAGACATCCATACCCCTCTATATATCATTCCCATAGCCTAATATCTTCATTTGTAATTTATTGTAAATATGCCACTTATTCGCTTCCTGTTAGATACTCACCGCATTTCATTGGCTTTGTAATTGTACTTGAAATAAAATAAATACAATGTACAACAATGATATAACCAATCTTATGAAGAATCTCTTCATTCTTTTATACAGGTATATATCAACCAATATTATCATCATCATAATAACATAATTATTACTTATTAACACCATGGCGTACCTAGTTGATGTTGAATCACTGTTACTAACTGTATGTAACATGAACAACTTACAGGCATGTACACTGCCATTAGTGGTTTATTGAGTAACATAAAAACTACCAACTAACAAAAAACAGAAATGAATACACAGCTAAATTTTATTCCTTATTGAACTCAAAAAGCTACTACTGTATCTATTAACAAGAAAACTCTTCTTATTATAATTTATTACGCATTTCTGTAGCTAGAATATAAAACTACTACATATACACTAAATGAAATACATGATCATATACACTCTACTGAAGCATATAAAGAAATTGTTTCTTGTTTCCCCACACCACCTTGTTCCTCAGCTTGAGCACATGGCCAGCCTGCTGCCCCAGTGTGTTGCAGTGTCCTGGTTAATCCTGTTGGTCTGAAGGTCCTATACAGCAAAGAAGCTCAGATTTCACTGAAATGGTTGCGATACACAATGAGAAAGGTCTTTAAGACCAGGAGGTCTAGCCTGCCTTGCAAAGGGAGGGACTTCCCGTCCTCACAATCAGACAGTTGCCAGAAACCGTGGGTTACAATTTCACAAGAAGGCTGGTGTGGCAGAGCACTTAGGGACGCCGAAGCAGATCAATAACTTATTGATTGAATGTATGCGGAGACTTTAACTATTCCCATCAGAAACAGCCTGAAATAAGCAGCTATAAATGCTGCCTCATAGGTCAATATTATATAATATTATTTTAAGCACAAATAGATCAAATGTATAAATATTTTACACTGAATTCACAAGATTATGTCCAGTTCTGTTTGTGTGTTTGTGTGAAGGATCAACAATGACAGTAGTCTATATTCATACAATGTAATGTGATACACTAATGTAAAAAGACAGAAAACAGAAAATGCTAAAGTCCCACTGGAAATTCCTAACACTGGATGAGTCAGAGGCTAAATATGGCAGTGAGTGTAAAGAGTCATGAAGCTCAGCAAACAGTAATATGGCAAGGACATAGGAATCAGGGCCAAGAGCGGAAACTATAACTCCTCTATCCTAGAGAACCCGAGATCAACAGGAAAAGTTTTAAATAAGTGGAAATGAGAACAGGATAAAGGGCAAGAGATTTCAAAAAGGAGAAGTGAGCCTGAGCTAGACGTTGTTTACAGTAGCTCAACTGACTATTTGCAAGTCCTCATAGTCATAGTACTGTTATACATAATGTTTGCAAGTAAATGGAAACAGTACAAAGTGAGCATTACATACAGTACATGAACCTGAAATATACAGATGACTGAGTTGAGGGAATACATGCAGGTTACCAGAAAAAGAAAAAATACCCAAAGTTTCTTTTGCTTTATTGAGATTAAGATTAGGGGTTGATATAGTTGTAAACTTAGCATTAATTAGCTGTATTAATAATAATGTCAGTGGAAAGTACTCTCAAAAACAAAAATGCGTGTGTGTATGAGTGTATATGAGAGAGAGAGATTAAACCATGAAATAATTAGTAAATACGCCAATGTGTCAAAGTATTTAACTTAAAAGCAACATGGGGGATTTTCATCCTGGCAGCAACTATATAAACCTGGCCAATCTTCATTTTATACAGGAACAGTTGGAAAAAGCTTGTGGTAAAGAAATGCTATAATTTTCAAGACTAGCAAATAATGAGGAGACAGTGACAATATGAAGTCTTTTATTTTACATTTGCATAGCAATTCAAATGACTGTTGCTGTTTTTATTATTTAACTGTAAACACATGCAAAGAGAAAAATGTGTGCACTGTTGGAAACGACAATTCAGATTAAAATAACTGTAATAATTTATAGCAATAATCAATCATTCGAAATGTATTCAGATAGGAAAAGCTTCTTCATAAGATCCAGATGTCAAGATGGCTGCCATCCTTCAGTTATCACAGTACTGTACCTTTAAGATGGACAGCATCAGCACTGTGATAACTGAAAAAGGGCAGCCTGTCACATCAAGACGAGATGAGGTGGTCCGTCCTCTCCTTCAGCCAAAGCCATATTATAAACGTCAGGAAAAATCACAACTATGTAAAGGAGACATATGAATGAGGAAAGTAATTAACCTAAGTACAGTAATAAATAAAAAATCATTTAAAAAAAGGTCTAAATACTGATTTTAGAGATTTAGAAATGTAAAAGTACTGTGCTAACTTCATTAACAAAGTAGAATATTTCATACATAAATTACTAAATCTTTGTGATCTGTTTAGGTCAGAATTACCTGTTTCTTTTTTGTTTTGTTTAAAAAAAGATTATTTAACATCCTTGGAAGAAAAAACCTTACAAAAAGCTTAATCTGTTTGACTTTTTTTTTTTAGATGAAAAAGAACCAAGTAAACTAACTTGGTACTTAACTTACAATAAATATTACACAAATGTGTTAAATACATTTTTTAAATATATATACATACATACATACATTACAGTATTCTATAATCTTTCCTGATTTAGTTTTCCCTACATTGTAAAACAATGCTGAAGTCATCCAAAAATACAAATAATCTAATTTGAACAGATGATATTAAAATGTATCTGCTACTTATGCTCTGTAAAGCCTTCTAAATGGTCTTGGGCTGATCTTCATGACAGCCAGTTTAACCAAGACTTTCATCAAAATTTAAAAAGTGACTGTTGTTGTTGTTCCTTAATTGCATCATTCAATATGTGTTTATTTTATAGTTTTTAAATCTATAGTATAGTTCTAGAATCTAGAGAATAACTCACTAAACAAAAAACAAAACTTTGATTTAGAAGGTGTGTGCAAACTTTGGCCTTTTTACACAATAATAAAACAGATAAATGAATCCAGTCTGTTATACCCCCACCATGTCTTATTTGCATCAGACCTGTTTACACACACTTGCTAACAGGAACAACCTCAGGCATAATATGAAAACGTATTCAAATATGCATTCATAATTGGTTATTATGAATATAATTTTTCTGTTTCAGATCCCTAAAGTCGATATGACCCATGAACAGTAGGCTGTATTCATTGCTAGGTATCAAATAGAACATGATATGATAGACAAATAGATCGTGAAAACAGATAAAGCAATCGCATGCTCCAAATCCTCAGGATTA
>JAQMYL010000036.1:9621012-9640420 GCA_030014365.1 Clarias pachynema
TATTTTTTACTCAGTAGCGAATATGATTTAAAATGTAGTGAAGTGCAATACTTTAAACAAAACATACTTAAGTAAAAAAAAACTACTTTAAAAAGTAGAAGTACACAAAAAATCTACTCAATTACAGTAATGCTAGTAAATGTAATTCATTACTTTCAACCTCTGATATATATATACATATATATATATTACAGAGTACTAACTAAACCAAATAGATAGATAGATAGATAGATAGATAGATAGATATTTCTATTAATCATGTACCCAAGGCGTAGTGATTAGCACTGTCACCTTGCACCTCCAGGGTCGATGGTTCGATTCCTGCCCTGGGCCTGTGTTCATGCAGTTTGCATGTTCTCCCCGTGCTTGGTGGGTTTTGTCCGAGCACTCCGGATTCCTCCCACAGTCCAAAGACATGCAAATTATGTTAACTGGTGTTCCAAATCGCCTGTAGTGTGTGTGTGTGTGTGTGTGTGTGTTTGCCCTGCAATGGATTGGCATCCTGTCCATGGTGTACACTGCCTCATGCCCTAAGTGTCCTGGGATAGGCTCCAGGGCCCCCACGACCCTGAATACAGGATAAAGCGGTATAGATGACAGTGAGTAAGATGTGCCCAAGTAAACATAGTTAGTACTCTGTAATAATTACAGAGTACTAACTAACCTGAGAAGGCATTGTTGGCACAGTTGTAGGTTTTCACCTACCATGTGGAAGGCTCGGGTTTGATTCCCAGCCAATGCGCAAACCCCAGCCACTGGATGCAATGCCGGTCCCAGCCCGGATAAAATGGGAGGGTTGCGTCAGGAAGGGCATCCGGAGTAAAACCTGTGCCAAATTGTTGCATGGATCAGTTGGTCCGCTGTGGCGATCCCTCAACGAGAGCAGCTGAAAGACTAACTAAACTGATAGATAGATAGACAGATACTGTAGATAGTTCTATTAAGCATGCGCCTAAGTTTAATGAGACAAATGATTATATATTACAGAGTACTAACTAACCCTGCTAGATAATTTCCATACTTTAATGGCAAAAAAGGATTAGATTTAGATTTAGTGTACACCCTATAGTATACTGTAGTATAACATCATTTACTACTTTATTGACATGCTGTCTGCTTGTTTCCATGGAGATTACGTCCCTTCCGCCAAGGCCGACATTCGTGGAGCACACCATCACGATCGGTTGTTCTGACAATGGTTTTCTGAGCATGCACATTTCACCGACTAATCTGCCTTCTGAGATCTTTTAATGCTGGAGGCATTTTATTTTTTTCTGATCTTCTAATAACAAGATAAACTGTGAAAATACGTTGGTATTATCTAGTTTTATTTATGAGGACCTGATTTGTCTGCTTGCATTTGGGCCAAGGAATATAATGAAATGAGATGTGCACCATTGGCAAGTCTTAACAGGGTTGACTGTTAGATTTAAAATTAAGGGGGGAAGTATCTCTTGATGTATCCGCCACACCTCGCTTACACTCACTGGCTAATTGGCCCCGAATTGGGAGAGATGGACTAACACAGAGCATACTTAAGCTTTTCACCAGGTGTCCTGTGCATCCTGTACATCCTGTACATCAAAAGAACCAATGCCGTTCATGTATAACTCATAGAGAGACTTGGAGACAGATGATAGAAAACACATTGGACCCCCAAAGTAGCCATTTACAGTACCTCATAACTCATATTATTGTTATCTATAAAACCCACTTAATCAATCAATCAGTTAATTAATCAGCCATAACATTAAAACCACCCACCTAATATTATGTAGGTCCTCTTTGTGCCACCAAAACAACTTTGACCCATTGATGCTTGGACTCCACAGGACCTCTAAAGCAGCAAATCCTTTAAGTCCAGGTGGGACTTCCATTATTTATCAAGCACGTCTTGATCCAGATGCCAGATCGGATTGAGATCTGGGGAATTTGGAATCCCAGTCAACACTTTTAACTCCTTGTTATGTTGCTTTAAACCAGACGTTTTGTGTTATGGCAGGGTACATATTCCTGCTGAATGAAGAAGCCCCTGCCATTATAGGATATGGTTGCCATAAACGGGTGTACTTGTTCTGCAACAATATATAGGTAGGTGGTAGGTGTCAGTTTAACATCTACATACATGAATGAACAGGGAAGTGTCCAAGCAGAACATTGCCCAGAGCATCACACTGCTTCTCCTGGCTTGCCTTGTTCCCTGGTATCATCTCTTTCCCAGGTAAACTACGTACACACCCTTTGCTGTTAACATGATTTAACAGACGCGATCACCTTCTTCGACTGCTCCATGGTCCAGTTCTGATTCTCAGGTGCCCACTATAGCTGCTTCCAGCACTGAACATGAGTCAGTAGGGGTACTCTGACTGGTCTGAAGTTATACAACAACCTGCAAGACAAGGTTCTGATGCCTTTATATCATAGCCAGCATTAACTTCTTAAGCAATTTAAGATGAGAATAGGCTTATTTCCGTATGCACATCTATGGAGACCTCATGTTTTTGGAAGTGCTCTGACCCATTCTTCACAATTTGGCCCGAATGCCAATTCCCCCTTACGGTTGCGGATTTTTCCTGCTTTCTCCTTAAAGAACAGACTGTTTACTTGCTACCTAGTATAAGTATACCTGACTCTGTCGTACAGTAAGTGCAATTGGTAATAAACATTGGTAATAAGATAATCAATGTTATTCATTTCACCTGTCAGTGGTTTTAATGTTATGGCTTATGTGTGTATACAACAAATACACGAAATAGAAGATTATAATAATAATAATAAAATAATAATAATAATAATAATAATAAAAAACAGGATCAGTAATTAAATACATTATTGTATTAAAAGAGAAGCAGTCCTTTGAAGTGTCTCAAATAACAACAATGGAAACAAAGCTACTGTTTTATACTTTAAACTCCTTTCATGAACTCCTGGTAATGAGCAGAAATACAGAAGAACTTTTTTTGTGAACTTTGACCAGCATAATTTACTGTCCTATCTTCCTATGACTATCTAAGAGGTTACAAGACGTCTCTAAGTTAAAACCACCATAAAAGATCACAAGACCTGTGTTAAACAGCTACTTCATAGTAGTGTTATATTAACCCACGCGCCAGCGGTTTTCACCCAAGTGTGATAAAAGCAAAACCTAAGAGGAGGGAGAATCTCCATAGACTGAGAACAGGGATGGTTTCCTTTTCCACAGCAAACCAGAGTGCAAAATGAAGAGCTTTATTGCTTGCTTCCTAACAGTGCAGAAAAGGGTCAAGAATTTATGTGCAGACAGCAACACGACTCTTTTTGTACGGAAGACGTCATCGGCACTATGTTCCCAGTGTCTCCTCGCTTAGTTTCCTAGACACAGTTGGTCTTAAGAGAAAGCATGCGGGTCTGGTGGCTGCCAAGTAATGAGTCCAAAGACGGAAGCTTGCCACACCAACAAGCTGACACTGAACTAAATCATTCTTCACCAGAGAAATAGCCTTGGGCAGGATAGGGTCCCTTCACAAAGCTCTAAATGTTTTATCTAGGTTGATTAAAAGTTAGTTTCCTACTCAACTATTTGTCTTGTTCCACACATTCACGTATGAAGAGGGCTATATAGGTTTTGTGACGATGTAATGCTTTTGACAATAGTATTACCACCACCACCAATAACAATAATAATGATAATTAATTAATAAATAATATATCTTCGTATCCATCAATGATACAATATAATGTGATCACAAATAAAGCCTCATGTAGGAATTGACACCTTACAGGCCTTCTTTCATTGCAATCTGAAAAACCATGCAACCATACAGTAGCTGATGTACAGTGTATTTTATTAGTGCATCAATCCATGGCTAGTATTGTCAATCGATTAAGGCGTGTATAAATCATGTGCATCTGACAGCCCTCATATTGCGTTGTTGTTTCCTTATTTGACTAAACCTAATTCGGTGATGTAAAAATTACAGTAAGTCCTTAATAAAACGTGTGATACTAATTATAGGCTGAAGTGAAGAAACATCACAATCACAGGTTGTGTCACGTTCTTCCCACTCACAGTTATATTTCCAGCATGAAACAAGCTTTAATCAGCTGGTACTAAATTCTTGATCCTGTGCACAAGAACAGGAACATCTCTTTGGGGAAACAGTGGAACTGAGTGTCCAGGGCCTCTAGGACGAGAGGGACTCAACGGGCTTGGAGACAAACAGCTGCGTTATATTCATACATAAAAGAGGCCTATTTCATTTAGAGATGAAAGCATTCAGGATGCTCATAAACTACATAACTGATTGCAGTGTGTATCGACTTGCGCAGTAAAGGGGCGGGGGTTAGTCTAACAGCCTTTGGTTTGTTTATACAGTATTGTGTCTATTGAAAGGGGCAGGGTTATAGAGCTGTAAAACGGTCGAACAAATTCTACTGCTACTACTACCGATACTACTACCACTACTAATACCACTACAACTATCACTACTAATAATAATAATAAATAGATGTTTATTATATTAAACCAATTCTGTTAAAGCAATTCTAAATTATTATTATTATTATTATTATTATTATACAGATAAAACAGCAGGTATTTACACACTGGGCTGCCAATACCAAACAATTAAAAAAATTATACCAAAAAGTAAACAACAACAACAACAACAATAATAATAACTAGAGAGGCACATTCGCTTCGCAAGCACCACTAATGATGATAATAATAATAATAATAATAATAATAAATAGGCAGATAGTAGCTTAAATAGAAACAATTATAAATTATTATTATTACACATTGGGCTGCTAAAAATAAATAAATAAATAAATAAATAAATAAATAAATATAATTTAAAAACTATTCTAAATCATCATTATTATTATTAGTATTATTATTAGTAGTAGTAGTAGTACACATTGGGCTGTCAATGAAAAAAATACCAAAAAGTAAATAATAACAATTATATTAATAATGTTAATATCAACAACAAATTGAAATAAATAATAATAATAATAATAATAATAATAATGAGAAGAATTAGAATCATAAATGTAAAAAAATCTATTTTTAATAGATTAATAAATGTAAAAAAACACTATTATTATTGTTTAAATCAACAAAGCAACATTAATAATAATAATAATAATAATAATAATAATAATAATACATATTGCTGGATACTTTCTTCTTGTGCTAATTGTTGCTTTCTTGGATAAGCCGCCTGTAAAGCCTGTAAACGTTTAAGAGCTGAGTCTGTGTGTGCGGAGCAGACTGAACCATTTCCTGCTCTGAGAGGGGTGAGCCAAACACTTGGAAAAAACTCAAGCACTATTTACACAGGGGAACTTATTATCTCTTATTATTATTTTCCATACGCTTACGGTTAGTTTTGTTTATTCTAATTATTTAGGAGACTGAAACTGCAGACCACATTGCATACCCTACTTCTGAATCTTTGAGCTCCCCTTTTGTACAGGGATCCAGGCTATCCAGTTTCACAACCCCCTCCACACTCATCTCCGGTGCTCATGCGGGCGAGCAGCGGTCTACAGGCGGTGTAGGTAGTGCTGTTGGATGAAAGGGGATGGAGAAGCCGCAGTAAATGCGGCTTACGATGCCGAAACATTCCTCTTTCATTATTCAGACTAGAGAGAGAGAGGGAGAGAAAGAGACAGAGAGAGAGCGACAGAGGGAGGGAGAGACGCTGCGTTTAGGCAGAACTGGGATGTGATGCATTAGTCCCATCTCCTCCCTCCTTCTCCTCCTCCTATGCTTCTCCACCGAGTGGAGCCCAAAGATGCGCACACCACCTTGAAGCGACCTCGTTTGAAAGCAGTTGACGATTTGCGCTCATGAGCCTGCTCGGGGGCTACAAGAAGCGGAGCGGTTATGATGGTTATGAATCTTTGCAGTTGGTTGATAGCGGAGGAGGAGGCGGCGGAGACTTCAGCAGCAGCGGCGGAGGAGGAGGAGGAGGAGGAGGAGGAGGAGGATTGTCAGCACTGACCCTCGGCTCCAAGGCGCGACCAGACGACTGCAGCATCATGGACGGCTCAGGTAAGCCTTTTCACACTGGAGTGCACAACATGTAATTGTATCACTGGGGTAGTTCCATTACACCTCTTACATCTGTGTTACCTGTCATATAATTCCTGCTAGAACAACTGATCAGCCATAATATTGTGTAGGTCCCCCCTTTCTACAAGCAAAACAATGATGCACTGTTTGTTCGACACCTTTCTATCTCAACCTGCATGAATGTTTTCAGCAATTTGAGCTACAGGAGCTCTTCTATTGGATCAGACTACACAGGCCAGCCTTCACTCCCCATGTGCATCCTTGGAGTCTTGGCTGCCTATCACACTGTCACAGGTTTTCCTTCCTTAGACTGCTTTTGGTATGTCCTGCCCTTCACAGACTGGGAACATCCCAGAAGAGCTGTAGGTTTGGAGTTGGTCTGACCCCGTCCTCTAGCCATCAGATTCTGGACGTTCTCACAGTAGCTACAGTTGCAATATCTCGTTACAATGGTGGCTGGAAGTGGGTGGGTATATTAGGTAGTATGTGTTAGAAGCAAAAAAATGTGAAAGTGTAAGGTTTTAAAGGTCCAAATTGTGACGGCTAGACGATGTGATCAGAGCAACTCCAAAACTGCAGCTGTTGTGGGATGTGATCCAAGGAAGGAAAGGCTGTGAACCAGCGACAGGGTCATGGGCGACCAAAGCTCACTGATCTACATGAGCTCAAATTGAGGAAAAAGTTGTTGCTGGTTCTCATACTGTAGAAAGGTGTCAGGATACACACACACACATACACAGTGCATCACAGTTTTGGTTGCAGAAGGGGACCTACTCAATATTAGGCAGGTGGTCATAATTCCATGGCTGATTATTGTGTAATGGACCTTATGCACCTTTGATTAGTTTTTAGTGGAAAAGCTTTAAACCACAACGAATGCACCTTCTCGGGCAGACTGCATGCTAAGGGTGCAAAGGATCATTGGAAAGGAAATCGGGTTAATTGAGTTCTGGTGAGAAAAGGGCCCAAACCCAAACCTTATATCTTGATTGCAATAAAAACCTTGTATGGCCAAATCTGTATATATGGACCCCTGATTGTCTCCTTAATATGTCAATCTTTAGAAAACTGTTGCCACAACATTGAAAACACATATTTATGGCATTTGGCGGACGCCGTTTTCCAGAGCAATTTACATTTTTATTTTATTATATATTTTAGCAGTTGAGGGTTAAGGGCCTAACAGTGGCAACTTGTTGGTGGTAATGGGTTTTGAACCTGGGACCGTCCTCCAAGCAGTAGTTCAACACCTTAACCACTAAGCTACCCCTGCCACACAGTTATCTATCACTTCTTTGTATGATGAAGCATTGAGAATTCCATTCACTGAGACTTAACCATGGTGCAGTATGACAATGCCCCTGTGCACAAAGCACGATGAATGGACATGTTTTGCCAAGGTTGGAATGGAAGATCTCAAGGGTGTTTCACAGAGCCCTGATTTCAACCACAGTGGCATGTTTGGGATGACCTGCAGCACTGACTGCACTCCAGACCCCCTTACGTGACATCTTAATAATGCTCTTGTGGCTGAATGAGTGGAAAGCCTTCTTAGATGTGTAGATGATATTATAATGAGTAAATCTGAAATTGGAGATTCAAAAAGCTTAGGTTGGAGTGATGATCAGGTGTCCCGAAACTTTTCGCCATATGGTGTATTATGGAGATTCAGCTTGGTGCAGAGTGATCCTAATGATTGTTGCTCCCACTTGCAGTCTACTCCAATATCGGCCATATCCCTCTCATATTCTTCAGTATCTTTTTTCCATTTTCTTCAGTATTAATGTGTCTTATTTATCCAAGCCGCTAAATGATAGCACTGTGTAATCATTTTCAAACTTGGCCCATACCAGCCGCTGAGCTACAGGATTAATTAAACCCTATCGTTATATGATGGTTACTCTTCTTACACCATGTGTACTTTTTATTTTTATTACAACTGTATTAGACTTATGATTTTGCTGGCACTCGGTGTACAACAGCTCCTGGGTCCCGAGTTCAACCCTAATCCGGCGGTCCTTTTTGGATGGTTTTGCATGTTCTCTTTCTGTCCATATGTGTTTCCTCTGGGTTTTGTACTGTAGTTTCCACTCACTTTCGAAAAACATGCCAGATTATGGGCCTCTGGGTGTGAATGAGTGTCTAAATGTGTATGTATGAACAACTGGTGTCTCACCTCACACCCAGTATTCCAAGGATAAACTCAGGATCCATTGTGACCCAAAACAGAATAAAATACCTAATGAATGATTTATTTGCTGGCTTAGTGGTTAGCATTGTCGCCTTGCAACTGCAGGGTCCGGGTTCGATTCCCAGCCAGATTTGATTCCCATCTCTGTGTGCATGGAGTTTGCATGTTCTTCGCGTGCTTGGTGGGTTCCTCTGAGTGCTCTGGTTTCCTCCCACAGTCCAAAGACATACAGATTAGGCTAATTGGCGTTCCCAAATTGCCCATAGTGTGTGAATGAGTGTGTGAGTGTGTGTGTGCCCTGCAATGGATTGGCAGTGGACAACGCCTCGTGCCCTAAGTCTCCTGTGATAGACCCCAGGCCCCCCCCCGCGACCCTGTATACAGGATTAAGCGGTATAGACGGTGAATGAGTGACATATGGTGTGAAAGGTTATTGGAGATTAAAGTAGAGAAATAAAGCAGGGTCGTTATGGACACCTTAAAGAAATAGCAAAATGGTTGATATTTGGACTAAATGTTTAATAGATAACTTCTTCTTGTAAGTTGTCACATTTGCCTTGGGTACATTGTGCATGTCATGAGCTTGCTGTGCCAGATGAGTTATCCTGATAGAACTGAACATAATGGTAGCAGGTAGCCTGTTTAATCTGGTATTAGCCCTGAATGTGAAGCACGTTAACAGGTGGCAGGTTGCCGACATGGAGTATCAAATGTTCACTGCATGCTAATATTACACTGTTTGGAATTTCTAAATGACAGTTTGACCCAGGTTACATAGTCAATAATACACAAACCCATATTAAAAGTTATGCAAGAAAGAAACTTATATCCTGACTTTTGTAATTAGTTCCACACATTTTAGTCCTGAAACTAAAATAATCTCTAATTGACAGCCAGCGTGATATTGGATAACTATCTAGTTAACATCAGAATATTTAAGAAGGAAAGTCAGTAATCTCTTCTTATTAAATTCATTATCCCAAACTATTGGTGGCATGGTGGCATGGTGGTTGGTACTGTGTCTCCGCCTCAGTTTGCATGTTCTGGTGGGTTCCCTTGGTGGGTTTCCTCCCGGTACTCCGGTTTCCTCCCACAGTCCAAAGACATGCAGATTAGGTTCACTGGCGTTCCCAAATTGCCCGTAGTGTGTGTGTGTGTGTGTAGTACCCAGCCTAGTGCCCGAGGTCTCCCCGGATAGACTCCAGGCTTCCACGACCCTGTACAGGAAAGCGCTATAGAAGATGTTTGAGTGAATCCTAAACTCTCCTGTTCATTAAAATGTCGGTAGTACTAATGTAAAATAAAGAAATAAAAACCATGTTTTCATGTAAACCCTTCTTTTATTATGAAGCATCATCATGAAATGCTCCACAAAGCTGCTAACTAGCCAAAAATACACTTTTATATCACTGTAATTAAACAGCCCAGGTATTTGAAGTAGATGGGAATAAAGAAAATTAGAAAGCCTGCAATTTTAACTTTGGATTGACCAAAGTGTATTGTTGGCGTGCATGAATGACTTATGACACTATATTATTATTATTATTATTATTATTACAGATATTATCAAGCCTCTCGCCTCATATAACTCTCTATAATAAAATTGTCTCTCTCTCTCTGTCTCTCTTGCTCACTCTTTCACACACAACCCCAGTGACACAGTCGCCCCTCTAACAAGTAGGGACACACACACATACACACAGAAAGCTTACACAATCTCACAAACTGTCGCTCAAACATACACACAGTCAAAAGAGTGTTTGACATGTAACACCCTAAGAATAAATGTGATAAAAAGGCTAGAATATCAGTTTGCTTTCTGTTGAAATTACAATCATTTAATACAATTATTCAGTCAATTACAAGAAGTACTTTCCTGTTACACAGAAAATAGCTTTTCTTTCACGTATAATACAAACGTTTTTCAAAAATGCATAAAACTAAAGCAGTCTGGATGCAAAATTACACAAACAGCTACGTAAAAAAAATCTGAATGAGATGTTTTCAATGTAATGTAATAAAATCTCACATCCAGCTAATTATACCCAGGTTTCCCACAGTTTAAGTAATTACCATCAAAATATGATTAAAAGTGTAGTTTGAATATATAAATTCAGTATTCTTAATATGCCGAGATTGAGTTCTTCTGTTCTATACAGTATTGTGATGCTGCCTAACATGCAGGTGTGTGTGTAACCCTAGGCCTAGGCAGAATTGCAGTGTTGCCACATGGGAGGGGGGATACTGCAGGCTTGTGGACTGAGAGTGTACATTTCAGGCTGAGAGTGCACTTCGGTGTATATGTGTGTGTGTTAGGGGAAAAAGAGAGAGAGCACGAAAGCTTATGTGATGGCCGTTCAAGTCACACCTGGACTTTTAATTGTGCAGAATAACAGAACACAGTTATAAGAGTAAAAAACCCCTTTATTTCTCTATATAATCCCCTGCTACACTAATGCACTTAGGCCAGCATTTCACTACTGCTTGGATACCATAAAGGCTAACCCGATGGCCTCCCAGGAACTTCTTTAAGGCCCAAACATGTTGAAATGGCTCGGAGCGAGGGCAGGACCGTACAGGGGATGTGGCAATAACTGCCAGCCGAGTTCCTGTAATGTACAAGTGGCTTTCCGTTTTAACAGACAGGTGCAAGTTGGTGGCAAGTTATCTGTCGATTTTTAAAGATCGGGCGTTCCACCCAGTGAATGTTCATGGGAACAACTGCAGCCACGTCATTCACAGAGACATGCGGCCTTCTTTAAAACGTTTGTACCATTTCGATGTTTTACTGCGGCTTAGAATCTCATCCCTGTACTGTGCTTGAAGTTATCTGTAAATGTCAATCTATGGTATGTCAATTTGATTTGGCTGTGTTGTGCGCTAAGGATTCTACATAAAACATAGAGCATGTGCTGCAGGGTTAAACATAGAAACTTTAGGGTTCTTCCAGAACGACAAGTACATACCGTATTTATCATGTATACAGGAGGCCTGAAGCCTATCCTAGGAGACTTTGAGCATGAGGCGGGGTACACCCTGCACGGGTGCCAATTCATCACAGGACATACACACTCACATTCACATACTACAAGCAATTTGGGAACTAAACCCAGACCCTGGAGGTGCAAGGCGATAGTTTTAACCACTAAGCCACCGTGCTGCCTGAAGCACATATTACAGTGCTAAATTGAAATTTTATTGGGGCAAAATACAGAACAGTGAGAGAGTGAGATTGATGGTCAACGGTGATGAAAGAGAGCGACTCAAACAAAGCCAGGGTGCAATACTATTGAACCAGAATATTGAGTGAACTTTTTTTTCAGACGATGTTAAAATGCAGAACAAACAAGACATCAAACAGACATCTACATACAGTAGGAATCCCCCAGAGGTAGCACTAAAGATCCTCTAACGTTTCTAATAGTGCAGTGAGTAATACTCATCTTAGAGTTGATTATTTTTCAATATCAGCTCATCTCTAGTTGTTTTATTCCTCTGATGCAACAATTTGCCAAAAATATAGTAAAAAATGCCTGAACGGAAGCTTTTATTTTGGGAAAATTGTGCTCTTGGCAGATTATATAACATCATTATGTATAATAAGCAAAAGTCGGTAGAAAAGCATTTAGAACCGCATTATATACTGTATATATAGAAAGTATTCCTGTATGAATACACAGTATAGTACAGTATGTCACCTAGCTACTGTAAATAATACTGTAAACGGTGTATCACACATTACTGTATATGGTTACAGGTTACTTCTTGGTATATGTTTAATTATAGCACCTATAAATAATTGCAAAAAAAGCAAAATTGCAAATAATTGCAAAAAAAGCTAAATTGCTAATAATTGCAAAAAAAGCAAAATGTGACTGATTTACCTTTGCCCACTACAAAGCACTTATTCTAGAGGCCTCTTTACTACAGTTTTCAATTCTTACATTATTACACTCAGATTCTATGGAACATCTGCCATAAAGGTCCCTGTGAATAAGCTGTTGCTATAAAAATGATTAAATATTATAATAAAGGCCATAAAATAAACCAGCAATTAATCAGCACCTTCTGACCAGTTAGACTTGAGAATTCAATTGCTTTACATTGGAGCAGACGAAAGCAGACAGCGTTAGACTGTTTCTCGGGTTCTTTTGTGTTGTCGCACAATAAGGTGGTACTGTAGCTCTGTGGCTGCCTGAATGTGATCTATAATTGAAGAGCTAAAGCTGGGTCCAGTGACAGAACACACACACACACACACACGCCAGACACAGGCCTGCACAGAGGAATTCCATGTCATCGAGAGCAGATCTAACCTGCTAGACAGTGAAAATAAAGGAAGAAGTGAGGAATAGGCCGGGCGTTAGAGAATGTGTGAGTGTGAGAGAGCGACACCTTTATACAGTATCTCCATCTCCAGTGATCTTTCCTCCTGATATAGAGCAGCCCTCCTGGGTCCTGTCTCGCTTTCTGTTTCTCCTTTTTTTCTCTCCTGTCTCACAAAGATGACCCCTCGCAGGATAAAAGGGACTTTAGTAGGAGTTCAGAGCTCCTGTGTTCCCTGAATGAACAGCCCTGGACTTTGAAGTCAGCTGGTTGCCTTCATCCGCTCCAAAACAGAACCGTCTGTGTTTTTATGGCCAGTCACACTGGAAGTCCACTATGTTTTATGTCAGCAAAACCAAACAGGCGAAATGCAAAAGGGTTAACTGAAAAAGGTAACTAGTGACAGAGGCACATATTCTATTCGCATTTGTCTTTCATAAAGAAAAAATCGAAAAATTTGTGTTAAGGCTGGTCTGTTACAGTGGTTGAATTTGGAATAAAGCAAGATGTATTGTGGTGTAGTAGAATAATAATCAATTACTGAGTGACATGTCTATGTAGGTAGAGGTAGCTCACTGGTTAAGGCATTGCACCACTAATCAGAAGGTCCCAGGTTTAAACCCCAGCACCACCAAGGGTTTTCCAAATGCGTTAAATGTTTCCAAAAGAAAATCACTGTTTTTTATTTATGTGGTATGAGTGTTAGATTATGTAGAGAGTAAAGTATGCAAGTCATTGTGAATTGCTGTAGAAAATATAATGTACACAACAATTAGCCATAACACTAAAATCACTTAGGTTTGGTTTTGGGTTCCCCTTGTGTTACTGGGGCAACTCAGGGTGTGGCTACTCGGGGCCCCTGGGGGTATGGTGAGGTGTCTGTCACCAGGATGTTAATGGCAGATCCTTTGGGTGCTGTGGGTTGCGGGACGGTGCCTCCATGGATCACATTTGTTTCTGCAGTTGGGTACTCGAACAGATTTTGGAGTTTGGACGCTGGTTCAATGTTGGGCCACGTGCCTGGTGTGCTGTGGCGTTCTGGTTGTTCTGGTGCCATTCTCCAATGGCCCGCATTGACCTATTTGGTGATCTGTGCTGCATTGGCTTTTCTTTGGGATCAGATTGGACAGGCCTTTGGTCCCCATGGGGGAGCCTCGGGTGTCACCAGTTTACTGGTGATAATTAGTGATTAGTAATCAATGGTGTTCATTTCACTTTGTATATACATACATAAGGTTTTGACCGATACTTGACTTACAGTAAACATTATATTGATATTAATATTTCATTTTAATGCTAATATTTAAGACTGTTATTTAATACAATATTTTTTTCCAATATTCAAATCTCTGCAAACTCTGTTTGTGAAGTCTGGCTGAATGTGGTCCTGTGATGTCACTCAGGCCTTTCTCATTACACAGAATCAGAAACATCAATTTCAATTTTTCTGAACATCACTAATAAATATTAAAGACATGTCTGTCTTGCCTATTTTTAAACGCTTCACTCCTTTTTTGGGAAAAGAATATCTTTTTGACCTTTTGCTACAATTCAGAATGAAATCTCCATATTTGTAATTTCTTTTTTCTTTTTAGTAAGCACAAAATTTGCATCTCTGCTTCAGTCACCATGACCGTTTATCAGAACTACAGAATGCAGAGACGACTCATGCTTTCATCTTGGTCAGGGTTGCACTGGATACGGAGCCTGTCTCTCAACACTGAGCGCATGACGGGATTACACCCGGGATGGGACGCCGCTCCACCACAGGACATGACACTGAGGGACAATAGCAGCTAAAGTCCACCAACTCAACTCATATTTTTAAAGCAGTGGGAATCTCTAGGCACCTTACAATTGGATTAAAATTCAATCCAAAGCTCCGTGAGGTGATAAAATTTATTCTTTATGCATCTGTAGCCTACCATATGACCACTATGCACCTGGTCTTTCAAGGATAAAAAAGACTTTAGTATTCAGATCCTTGAATATCGCCAAATAACCTTTTGGCAATTTGCATAAAAGACGTCTCTGTCTGTGGAAACTGTAAACACAATGATTTATGAAGAGCACTTGCACGCTATAGGGACTCAGCTGGGAGTTATTGCCACGTCCCCCATACATTCCTGACCTCGATCCAAGCCATTTCCTCATGTTTGGGCCATTAAAGGAGATCCTGGGAGGCTAGGGTTTCAAACATCGAGCAGGTAGTCTGATCATGGCTCCTGCATACTGAGAAAACTTTCTACCTTGATGGTGTCCAAGCACTAGTGAAACACTGGAATAAGTGCATTAATGTAGCAGGGGATTATATAGAGAAATAAAGAGAGATTTTACTCTCATAACTGTGTTCTGTTATTCAATCAGAAGTCTCGGTTTGACTTCAACATCTTTTGTTAGTCACAAACTTACCAGCAATAAGTGATGCGTTTACTTGCTCTATGTCAAATCTACAAAGATTGCCAGCGAGCAGAAACTCAGATAGGCTGGACACATGGCAAGACAAGACAGCCACCGCTGGACAACTTTCTGGTGGCCCAGAACTTTAAACAACCATGAGGACGCCGCCCAGACTACTGTATACACTGTAACCAGTGTGAAGTTCCCCTTCTCTGCTTTTTCATAGCAGTATTGCCTTTATATAAATTAATCTACAGACATAGTACCTGATTACGTCTATACAGCAGACCAAACCAGTCACTGTTTTAAGAAGGTAATCATCAGCATTAGAGTTATCACTAATGTTAGTCGGGTAGATGGTGGCTAAGTTACTTGAGGTTGTCCGCTGTTGTTGCTGTGCTAGAGTTTCCGTCTAAAGTGCTGCATGAATGCTTGAGTTCGTTATAGTAGAAGCCTAGTTTTTTTGAACAAATAATGAACAAATAAAAGATGCCATCCGTTCCCCATTTTGCATGTAAAATAAGTATGTTTAATTCACGCAGAAAAGGAATAGGCATGCTCAGCCTTGATTTTGCCTCACTGTGTCATTGTTATGGGGAATTTAAGCATCCCTGCAGGACCGGTTTTATCAACATACTGAAATATGTCACAGATTTGTGAAGAGAGAGAGGGTGGGGGGATGTAGGCAGCGTCAGCTGGTCTAAGTGGGTGGTGGATGCTGAGGCAGACTAATAGCTTGGGAGTGGTCCAGGATGCTAGGATGGACAAATACACTGGAGCACACGCACACACACACTTAAAGCTACAGCAGAACATGTCAATTTGTTCAAAGCACACGGTAAGGTCACTTATGCAGGACTGAACAAGCAGTTCGTGCAGCTGTAATGATGATGCCTCAATGGCAGGTTGAAACCAGTGAGCTGCGTTGATTCATGACTTCTGAGACAAAAAGTGTAAAGTGTCTGGCTTCTCACTTTGGACGCATTTTCATGAATTGTTTGAGCTATATAGGACATTGTCCATCGAATAGCACATGTACTAGAATTATGGTAAAAAAAAAATATATAGCCAGAATTGTCTTTCACCTGTACCATACCGTCAGAGCGCTTTTATAGAAAAATGACCTGCGTCTGTCTCAGTCATCGCCATTTAAAAAAACAATGGATTTTTGGCAGAAAATACACTTTTTATTAATTATTTCACATATTCTATCATGTACATGCATTATTCAGCTATTAGGTCAGGGGTAGCTTAGTGGTTAAGGTGTTGAACTACTAATGAGAACGTCCTATGTTTAAATCCCAGCACCACTGGGATGCCACTGTTGGGTCCTTGAGCAAGGCCCATAACATTCTACTACTCAGATGTAAGATGAGATAAAATATTGAAGGATAAGGGCGTCTGCCAAGTGCTGTAAATGTATTAATTTATGGCACACGTGTTTTATATATAATATCATAATGTGGGATAGTTGATGCTGTTGAAAGAGTTGTTTAGGTGATACCTCTGTGCCATAATGATGAGATTGTGTGCTACACCCTGTGAATGTTGTAGATTGAGGAGTGTATGTTAAAGAATATTATTTTTTGTCTTTCTGGCGTTGTTATGCATGTTTCAAAGTTTTACTGGCAAAACAATCCCAACTCAAAGTAACAGGCTCACTGCCTGCCAAGGCTGCAGCTTCTAAAAGTCTGATCATCAGCAAATCCGGGTTCAAAGCACAGGAAGGCGATATCAAAGTCGAAGCACATACAAGAGTGATCAGAGAAATAGGAAAATGTTGCTAGAACATTACTAAATGTCTTTGTAATGATACTTTAACACAGCAAGGTATATGAGGTCTGTCTATGAAGTATCTGTTATTAATATAACAAGAACAGTTTGCGTGACACCGATGTAAAACCTCGGTCATAAATATTCTTACAAACGTCGGGTTCATACGAATCTCCCTGTTCAGAAGTCGGAGGAACAGGGAGACTTGTCCGAACCTGAACCCGAATTCTTAAGAACAGATTATGGCATGCTTAAGAATAAAGGTTTACTTTTATATCAAACGGTGGCCGTAGAGTTCTTACATTTGCCTTAAGGTTGCCTTGGGACCCTCCTACAGCCCACCTAAGTCGATCTTATGACAATTCTTCTCTTAAGGTGGTTGTACAGCACCAATGTGTGCAACTTACGGCACTCTTAAGTAGTTAGTAGGAACATCTCCTGTCTGTCGGCACTGTGTTATATAAAGTGGTGGCTATCCACTCTCTCTGGTGTTAAAAAATTGGCTGATACGCAGAATGTGGGTGGATGTCATTTGACCCATGAACAACTTTAGGAGTTCTGTAGGAGTATGGGCTCCTTCTGGAGTCTTCTGAATCAAAATGATCCATGAACGTCGCACGTTGTTGTTATGTTGTTAGGTTGTTCTGAAGGCACTCCTAAGCTGGCTCTACAAAGAGTGGATTTCATGGCGCGTTTGGAGAAAATCTTGGACAAGATCATCGACCTAAGGCTACAAATGCTGGATTCTTTTAAGGACACCTTAAGAACACCATAGGAAATGATTGAAAAATGTATCGTAGTGTGTTAGCAGCCATTCAGATGGGTATTTGTGACCGCTGCTTAACCTGGCAGCCAAGGAGTGTGAACATTCTTCTGCAGAAAACTATTCAGATAATTCAAAAGTCTTTCGGGGTCGGTGCTATGGGTGCAGCACAAATAAAAGTGTACTACAAATGCTCCAATGATAGTGGTGGCTAGAACATGGTGTTATAGTGTATATAGTGGTTGCAATCAACAAGGATCGGCGACTGACGGTGCGGGAACTAAAAACATAAATAGGACTATTACATGTAATCCACTCATTATGTGGCTGGATACTTTCTGGACAGACCTCATACATAGACAAACTGATCAAGGACTAACAAAGAACAGATAATCACAGTTGCTGAACAAAACGGCAGGGCAGGGACAGGACAAGAACACAAAGCAAAACATGAACACATGGTGGTTGTTGCCATGGGAACCAGAGCATCAAAGAGGGTATTGAAACACATGTATGTGCCACAAGCAGGTTGTTACAAAGAAAAGAACAATTTCTACTGACCATTACTAGTTAGTGTACAACCTAATATTAGCAAAATATATACAGCTCCCACACTGCCACGTGTAGTATTATGGTTGCAGGTTATAAACCACCGGTACACACTTCCTGTATTGCCTTTGTACACCAACCGTATTTCTGCATGCTGCATTGCTTTCCTTTCTCATTCATGTATTTGCATGTTAAAAAGGTTGTCGCTTGATCAAGGACATATATTTTTAGTTGTGGCCCACTAACCGTGTGTGTGTGTAGGTGTGTGTCTGTGTGCATATGTTTAGTCCTTTGTAAGGACCAAAGAAAACTATATTTCCTCTAGTCATTTTCCTCTAGTTATCAAAGTTAAGGTCATGGTTGGAGGTAGGTGTAGAAATAAAATGATTAAAGTGCTATTTTATGAAGCATGCAGATGTAGACATATAAAGTGCAATATCCATTTATATACATATTTCATCATGGAGCCCTAATTGAAAGGCTTTGTATTTCCAGATATGGATGGAAACTATGGAGGTGGACTGCTAGACATGGTTAAAGGAGGTGCTGGAAAGTTCTTCAGCAACTTCAAGGACAACCTCAAGGACACTATCAAGGACACTTCAACGAAGGTTATGAATCAAGTGGCCACGTAAGTCCTTACTGTGCGTGTGACTGATGATTGATAGGATCATGAATCTTGCTTTGGGATGTTTTAGGAAGGTGGAGGGTACGAATTGGATCAGTTGTCTAAATGAAAAATGGTAGTTCATGGACGTGGGCAAATCTGTTCAAAGATTAAATCAAATACAGTGGAACCTTGGATTACGAGCATAATTCGTTCCGGAAGTGGGCTCATTTTCCAAAACACTCGTAAAGCAAAATTTCAAAGCAAATTTCCCCATAAGAAATAATGGTAACTCAAATTATTCGTTCCACAGCCCCAAAAAAGAAATACATAAAAATAATTAGTACAAAATATAAATTAAAAATAAAACAAATTAACCTGCACTTTTTTTTACTTTAAAAAAAGTAAAAATAAATCCTGACAGATAAGTGTTTCCATTTATGCGCGCAAGCGCTGTGTATTTGTGTATGTGTGAAGTAAGAGGAGGAATCAGCCTCACATTCTCATCTTACACAGTAAATCTTTCTCCCCTCTTATTTGAATTTCACACAAACACACACACACACACACACACACACACACATACTAGGGCTGTAGCTATCGAATAGTTTAGTAATCGAGTATTCTACCAAAAATGTAATCGATTAATCGAGTAATCGGGTAAAATTTACTTTTGCTTAATTAAACAGCAATGTAAAATATATAAGAGAAACAAAGATTAATTGGTTTTCTTTTTAG
>JAQMYL010000036.1:9655096-9665174 GCA_030014365.1 Clarias pachynema
AAATGATCTTCGATCCTCAGCTTGTAGCTCCACTTGGCCTTATCAATACCCCTTTTCAGGTCAGCTCTGGATGCACTATTATTGGTTTCAGTTTCCTAATAGTCTACAGAAAATAAAAAGACGACAGAATATGTTGCATATGTTGCTTTCCAATCAATAAATGTTTTCATTATATATATATGATTTCAGTGATCGGGTTTCAGCTAGTGGCACCAAAAACCCTGATCAGAACACCTCTAAACATCTGTATTTATACCATTAATAGTATAATGCTCTGGCTATTACAATAGGTTTGACATAATGCTTTCTGCGTTGCAGGTGACCAACACACAGATATTCCAGATTCAGTTCCATACTGGCTTCATTGTCCCTGGCACAACGGTCCTAAAGTTCATGAAGTAAGTTTTAACAGTTCTTTGTCTGATTTAATTGAATATATAATAATCACAATCAGTGCTTGGGTTTCAGATTTCCAATTTGGTCAGGCACTGTGTGATTTTTTGCATTTAAATGTATCCATCTGGCAGACACTGTTATCCTGAATGACTCACATTCAATACAGGCTGAGAACCTCTTTCACACAACACACTTACATGCTTTGTTGTGGCTTTATCTAAAACACACTTCATGATCTGTCTATGCGTTATCTAAAAATACTCACACGTGTGTGTTCAGGTCAGAGCTGGATGCGTGCGATTCTCCAGACAAGTATCCTCAGCTGTTCCAAGTGCTGCTGGAGATTGAGGTAGAGAAGACAGAGAAGCAGAAAGATCTCACGCCACCCTGGGAACAGTTCCCCACTAAAGACCTGAGCCCAAATGTGCTGTTCTCCTGCCACCAGGAACACAAGGATGCTCTGGCTGTTACAGGTAACGTAGAGTAACAAAACTGGAACTACATGGCTACAATACACACTCACAAGTCTGTTGAAGCACAGTACTGAATTTCTTAAATTATCCCCAAGCTCTGGAGATAAAATTCACAATTTCGAACAACCTAACTAGTCCGTCTGAATTAAAATGAACTCTAAAATATATCTGTGTATTGTTGTTTTATTTAGATCCAGCGCAGAACCAAGGAACCCAGGGGGGCCGTGTGGGCCCGAATGAGGAGAGTGAGCCCTCAGATGATGACATGCTCTCGCTCTCCAGCCAGCAGAGCAGTGGCAGCGGCGAGAAAGGCAAAGGGGCCAGTAAAGCCGAAGCTCAGCACCCCGCTCCTTCCAAACCTCCGGCCGAGGATGTTGACCTCCTGGGCTTGAATGGAGGTGACATTCAGCCCCCTCTGACTTCCCCACAGCCTCCTGCAAGCGCTGGTGGTACCACCACTGACCTCCTGGGGGATCTATTCGGAGCTCCAGCATCTCAGTTATCCAGTGGCCCCAACTCTGCCCAGTCCACCCCTAAAAGGACTGCCTCCACAACCTCGCCTTGTCCCTCTCCTAGACCTGCAGAGGGTATGCACACTTTCTAGTGCTCTTTAAATTCTCAGCATAGATCTTTAACTGGAGTTTGATCATTATAGCAAGTAGAAGGCAACAGCAAATTAGGTAATGTGGATCACAGGTACAGAATATCGGCTTAAGGGAATTGAAATGAGTCAAGGTACATCATTTAAAAATAAATTTCAACTTATATATAAAAGATCAGTTTCTTCTTTAGTTTCATACTGGAGTCATAAATTTAATGTAGCTTCTCTGGAAAGTAACACATGTTATGTCTCCCCCCCAAAAATACAAAAAGTTTTACTTAAACTGTATCTGTCTGTGACTGGATTTCATTTAATGTAGTTGTCTATAAATTGTAAAGTATAAAATTAAAAACAATTTTGTAAACCACACAACTGATTTAGTTAGGAAAACTTAAACTAATGACAAAATGACAACTGTATGAGCAGCCTTTTTGACAAATCATGATAATTTGGTGATTATATAGCATTATAATGAGTTTGATTTCTATCACTTTGTTTCAGGTTTTGACTTGTTCGGGTCAGGTGCATCTGCTGCAAAGCCTCAAGACTTTATGGAGGCCTTCCTGGGACCAGGTAATGTGGGGCAGCCTGCGCCCTTCCTGCATGCCGCACGCTCTCCATCTCCCACCTTGCAGAACACTGGCTTGGGTAAGGCATGCAGCTTTGCCAGTGTGTGTAGCAGCAGTGTGTGCACGTGTTGTATTAGTATGGTAAACAATGTACTGTAGAAGTGTTACTAGTGCTTGTGGCTGCTTTATGACTTTATGTCCTGGTCGAGAAGATGCTGGCAGCATGTGATTACTTCATGGCTATTATATGTGACTGAGACCAGTTAAACAAACTGGTTCCTTACCAGTAGATTTTATATGATGTAAAGAAACTTTTTCTTTAAAAGTTATCTTCCAGGGTTTGCGTTACATTTAGATAATAAATCTATCCTGAACATGTTGTACAGTAACATATTAAGCTTAATAATTAACATTCACCCAAGATTTATTTTGTAATACATTTCTGAATTTTTTTCCCCCCAGTTTAAAGTTTAATTTTGGCAGCATGCCGCTATATTTTCACATATTTGTAATACCCCTATCGCAAAGTAAACTGCCAGAGACCATTTATTAAAAAAAAAAAGCCTTGCGTGCTAACTTGTGCCAATCCCTGCCAGGCCGCAGCTCGCCCGTGCCCCCGACTACACCCACTGTAAACATCCAGCAGCAGAGCACTATGGGAGGAGGATGGGACTGGAACAAAACAGCTCCCCCTGGCAAGTGAAATTCAACACCACAAACACCAGAGCGGGACATCTGCTGGAGACTTTATGTATTACACATAGATATAAGAAATATAGAAATATTTAGCTGCTTTGCACAATGACAATCATTAAAAGCACTATAGAAATAAAATTGAATTGAATATAAGACCATACTGTATACAGAACAGTTTCATCAAAGTCTGAGCTGGTAAATGAGATGCCATTAACTAACTAGAGAACTAGCATGCTAGTTAACTTGGATGATAGTTTTCATAATGACATATAATAGCTGAATTAGTCTTAGTTAGATTTCTAACACTTTATTCAATCTGATTTATTTTTAGCCTAACGTTAGCTAGGTGTGCCAATCTCGTCAGCTCCTAGTCAGATATCTACTACTGGAGGGATAGCGTTGGTGACTATGGTTAGCTGACTAATTTGAGGCATTTTAGCTAATGTTGCTAAGTCATGTCTACATTTCTGAACTCAGTTTAGTTGCTAATAGACACTGATATATCTTGATTAAGTAATCAGGCAATACTGTACTTGCTGTCGTGCTTGCTAACATTCTTGGGATCCATGTGCCATGTCTTCACTAAATCTTGCACAAATGGAAAAAAACAACAACAAAAAAACATAAACTTGCTTTGCTTGGCTTTGCACTGATTAAAAAAAAAGTTTGGATCAGCCCATAGACATACAGACATCTTAGCCAGAACTCAGTTTGACTTGGTTCATTCACTCGTATGCTAAAAATGCTTTGTATGCCAATCAAAATTTAAGTTCTTAAAACGAAAACTCTTAAGGTGAGGCGTTCGTATGCTGAGGTTTCAGTGTGTTTTTTTTTTTTTTTTTTTGCCGGACAATAGACAATACATAAGATAGGATAAGATAAGATATACCTTTATTCGTCCCACAGTGGGGAAATTTCAACATTACAGCAGCAAAGAACAATGTGCAAACATAAAGTAGTGACAGTTCTGTGTATAAAGACAAAAAGAGAAAAATACACATAATCAAAAATGTGTTGTTTTCACACACAATGTTGCTATAAATTGATTGGTTCATATATTATTTTTATTATTATTTTAAAAGTTGAACTCTAAATCTACACACGTTTTTAATTTACTGAAAGCAACGATTCAGTATTAGATCGAAATTTCTTGTTCCTATAGTTTTTGTACATTGAATGTGTAGATACGTCCTAATACTTGATGATGAATATTATTAACTGATTTTGTGACGATATACAGTAAAGGATAAATATAGAGGGTGCATGAGGCTTATTTGACAACTCACTGTGCTATCAGGTGGTGGTTTCGGTGTAGGCAGTAAATCAGCGGGTACGAGTCCTACCAGCTCTGCACACAACACTCCTACTCATCAGGCCAAACCGAACACCCTGGACCCTTTCGCTGACCTCGGCAACCTGGGAGGGAGTATGGGAGGTAAGTACATTTGAATAATGATACTGTAAATAATTGTGTGACAACAAAAACTTGTTTGTGTAAATCAAAAGCAATGTTGTTTGCTTATTGTGTTAAACTACTGAACTTCACTACTTGCTATCAATGTGTATGGCGGCACGATGGTTTTGTGGTTAGCACTGTCGTCTTGCACCTTCGGGGTCAAGGTTAGATTCTCTTGGGTCTGTGTGTATGTGGAGTTTGCATGCTCTCCCTGTGCTTTGTGGTTTTCCTCCCACAGTCCAATGACATGCAGGTTATGCTAATTTGGGTTCCCAAATTGCCTGTAGTGTCGAGCTGACAATCCGACCCCTTAAGTAACCACCACAGAAGTGATGTCTATATCTCTAGGGTGATGTGAACAATCAAAGGGTATAATTTTGCTCCCCCTTTTCCTTCAGGTGGATCAGGATTCTCCAGTAAGCCCACCACTCCAACTGGAGGAGGAGGAGGAGCAGGAGGAGGATTTCCTCCCATGAGTTCCCCCCAGAGGCCCCCTGCCTCCCCTCAACACACCTCAGCAGGCTGGCAGTCCAGCACCGCCTTCCCCGCATGGCAGCATGGAGGTGCGGGTCAGTGGCAGGCCCAGGGCAAGACCCCAGGACCATCCATGACACACAGCTCTCCTCAGAACAGACCCAACTACAACGTCAGCTTCTCAGCCGTGGGTGGAGCTGCACCTGCAGGGAAAGCTCAGCCCAACATGGGTTAGTCTACACGGGATGTTCTTCAGATACTGATGTGCTTATATTCCATACTCCGTTTACCTATTACAAGTAAGCCGGGGTCCACTGACTGTGGTGACTATGTTGTTTTTCATCAGGTACCAAACCGCGGGCTACTGATGTTAATTTTGATGACCTGCTGTCTGGCCAAGGCTTTACAGGCGTTAAGGAAAAGAAAGGCCCAAAGACTATAGCGGAGATGAGAAAAGAGGAGATGGCAAAAGAGATGGATCCTGAAAAACTCAAGGTAAGAAATGACAGCAAGAATTAGTTACATTTACGGCATTTCGCAGACGCCCTTATCCAGAGAGACTTACATTTTTATCTCATTATGCATATGAGAAGTTGAGTGGTCAGTGGAACAGTGGTGGTGGTGGGGTTTGAAGCTGGGACCTTCCGTTCAGCAGTCCAAATGCCTTAAGCATTGAGCTACCCATGATTCCACTGCTTGCATACAACCGAATTATTAATAGTGCCTGGCATCGTACCATTACATATTAGCCCTGATAAAGCCCTGGTAACCCTGTAATCCTCAAGTAGTATGCCAACAAGTCTTTTTGGATCACTATTTCTTGTTAACAATAACATTTTAATCATTGATTAGACATAATTACTAACCATAATGTAACTGTAGTCTTTAGACTGTGTGCAGAGTTTGCAAGTTAACCGGCTCTTGTTTTGTGTGTTTGATGCAGATCCTAGACTGGATCGAGGGGAAGGAGCGCAACATCCGCGCTCTACTGTCCACCATGCACACGGTGCTGTGGGAGGGCGAGAACCGCTGGAAACCCGTGGGCATGGCTGACCTCGTCACTCCTGAACAAGTGAAGAAGGTCTATCGCAAGGCGGTGCTGGTCGTCCACCCTGACAAGGTCAGAGGCTCTTTATCTGTAGCCTAAGAAGGCATTTAGAACAATGAATCAAAGTCATGTATATTAAATATACATGATGTGGCCAAAAGTATTTGGACACCAGATAATCACATCTGATTGTCAGATTCAGTTTTAAAAGACTCCACTTTTATGGGAGGAGGTTTAATCTAGGCTCTGTTCTGGACAAGTTCTTCCATTGTGCTATTGGTTCAGTCTACATGCTACCCGGCACATCGGACGACAGATATATACTGTACAGCGTTGCCTTGTCACATCGACGCACTATCGTACAGTAGATGAGCAATTGGAGGTGAAGGACCATGCTCAAGGGTCCAGCAGTGGCAACCTGGCATCACCGGGGCTTGACCCATAACCTCCTGGTCAGCAGTCCAACACCTTATCTTGGCATTATCATACTGGAACATGATGATCAGGCGTCCACATACAGTACATTTGACCAAATAGTGTGTTAATGTGCAATGAGTCATGCACATGTGATCTGGTGATCAAGTCAGGAAATTAAAAAAAGGTCTCATGATCAGATGATGAGTGAACACCCGATAGCTCATAACATCAAGTTTTACTATGAGTCAAAAACATTGTCAAGTTTTACTATGAGTCTGGGCAATGTTCCTGGTATACAGTTACCTTTTTACTCCATGCCCTTCTTCTTTCTTGCATAATGTTATGGAGCTGGTGATCACTTTTAAACCCTTTGATAACCTAAAGGTACAAATAAATACAGAAATATTTTGAAACTGTGATATATGGACTCCTCACTTACTTCAGCATAATCTTAATCTGTTCAGTCAGTATATCCATGTTTGCAATCTCTAAAAAGTTTCAACTGTTCGAGTTTTATTTTGATTATGCTTACCGGTATTTTTAAAATGTATTTCTCATATCCATGACCAAATTTTCCCACAGCAATAGCTGAATTTTATGTGTGCAGCCATATTTATTTAAGTCAGAAATTAAGTCAGAAATTGCATCTTTTTCAACATTAATGATCTGCGTTTGAGCAACAAAATGAGAAAAACTTTTTTGCTACGTTCACATTACCGGCTTGAAGTGACTCAAATCCGATTTTTTTTTTTACCCGAATGTCTGACCACACAAATCTGTTTTTCAGATTGGATCTGAGTCACTTTTGTACAGTATGTGGTCCTGGATTGGATATACAGTATATCTGATCATGCAACTTGAATGAGAACGGTCTGATCGGAATTCCTGCGACCTTTCAGTTCTGT
Source organism: Clarias pachynema (assembly GCA_030014365.1). Lineage (NCBI taxonomy): Eukaryota > Metazoa > Chordata > Actinopteri > Siluriformes > Clariidae > Clarias > Clarias pachynema. Next base: position 9,662,132 of record JAQMYL010000036.1, read on the forward strand.
ATATGTGTCATCATCAGTCAGCACCAGTTTCAGTCCAGATGGAGCAAGTAAAAAAAGTATCAAGGTGTTTCAGAGGACAGACACGTCCACAATAGAGTCAGATAAGGGGCAGTTGTAATGATGAATGGGAACTGACATGACATGCAATTCCAATCTCACCAAAGAATCGGAATTGATCAAACGTGGCTTATAATGTGACCGTAGCCTATCTTTGATTATGTTGATAATATCCATGAAAATCAATAGACAAATGTCATTAATATTATTTTATTTGTTCTCTCTTCAGGCTACTGGGCAGCCGTATGAACAATACGCCAAGATGATTTTTATGGAACTAAACGATGCGTGGTCAGAGTTTGAAAGCCAAGGACAAAAAGCTCTTTACTGAGACTTACTGCACCAGGCGGCCGCAGAGAAAAACCCAACCTACGGCAGTTTATGACATAATCGGTCATCGTCTCCACGTCAGAACAGCATGAGACTACGACCACGGTTATCAGAACCTCCCTTTGCCGTTCTCCTCCCTCTCCTAAATCCTGCTCCATACACCGCAGACACCAGAGCGTTCGTCTGCATAGTGTGCTTGTCCAAGTGTCATTCTGTAATGACTTACATAAACCGATCTTTGATGAATCAGCTGATGATCGAGCTACTACATGAGCTTAGACAGTTTCAGATGTTCTCCATAGAGCTAGAACGTACACATCTTTCTTATGTTCCACAGTATTTCTTTATTATTATTATTTTTTTTGTAGTTAGCTAGTTCAGCAACTAAAACCTGCTACACATTATTAAACTGGTCTGAGTGGTGCAAGTGGTGTAGACCATGTGCAAGTCTGAGACGATGATGAAGAGTGGCCTTATTGTTTCTTAGCACCAGGAGTTAAAAGTAAAGGTCAAAGGTTAGCATGAGGGAAAAAAAATCCTTCTCTTTTACACATCTACTGTACCCTGTGTTGAGAAGTGCAGGAATGAAAAGCACAGAAATACTAGACATGTCCTGTACACGCAGCTCGATATCTTGATATATTTAATAGGATCTGTGAAATGCACATGACTAGGAGTTGAATTTTTCCACTGACTACTGATGTATCTGTCTGTATGAAATGTGCTGCACTGTATTTTATGTTGTATTGTTTACAAAAGTAGTCTTAGGACAAATGGTTTATTTACAGCATAGAGAGCGAGAGTCTGAAACAAGTAAAAACACAAGTAGCTATTAATAATAATAATAATAATAATAATAATAATCATGCGAATTAATGTATAGTATCGTATTGTGAGGTGAGTTTAAATTTTTTTTATACAGTAGGCGAGTACTAAGGTCATAACACTGGAAAAGATATAGTGCACATTTATTAAAGTGATCATAACTACTGGGATAATAGTCAGGGTGCTTAAAGAAAAACCTTTTTAACATTACACATTTATTGTAAAGTGAATAGATTTTTTTTTTTAATAAGAATAATTTTTTTAAATAACATTGACATTTGGTGACGTTCAATATTCACATTATCGTTTTAATTAGTTCTAATTGGTTTTATGAATGCATAACAAATAACTAATGTTTCAAATGTTCCAGACGTAAAATGATACTGGTAAAAAAAAAAAAATAAGGGAACACTTGTCCTTGGTATATGTATGAGAATAGTTCATGACATCTATTTGATGTTTTGGATTTATTTGGATTTTTTTTTACATTTAATTATAGTGCTAGACTTCCTGCATATCATAAGGAATACAGTAATATAAAATACCTAATTATATCAGGAATTTACCAGGTTTTTCTTTTTTGCTCAGTCATTTCTTGACTAAATCAAGATCTTTATTTGACCTGAACATATGTGAGAGTGTGTGTGTGTGTGTGAATGTGTGTGAATTCTCCCAATTTATTGACCAGTGCTTACTCCTTAAAGGTCTTGTGTGTTAGGTAATGTGAACGACACAATCTGCATCGCTTCTCTTGCTGTAGAGATCATTCAGTTTAATTTCACATACAACATAGAGAAGACCTCATTATTTATTGTCACCCACGCTGAACTTCCTCAAGTCAACTTCTGCAATATTTGGATAGTTTCAAGTCCAGTGTAGACCTCCAAAGAGGTACACGATCCAGATGTGATGACTCTTAGTGTGGGACAGCCGCACAACTGATCTGCCCTTTCGCAATTGGTATATTTGCACTGGAGTGGCACTCTTTAACTATGATATATACGATAGATATGTGCATTAACATGCAGTACTAACATTGCTCATCGTGTGAAAACCTGGACCCCGTTGTTGACATGTAGGGCTCTTCTGGATCTTTCATTCGCCTGCCTCTCCCTCGCTGCAATCAAAAGTCTTACTTGAACGTCTTCTTAAAATATCAAGCACTGATTATTGGATGGACCCCTGCACCCGGAAGCATACATTCCTCTTCCCTTACCTGTCGTGGACTGACTTTTCTTCCTCCTTGAGGCTGTCCTGTTGTTCTGAAGCTAATCTCTGTATACAGTAGTGAATGTGTGGTGTTACCAATAATACTGTAATATGTATGTAAGAAGGTGGTTTGGATACAGCTCTGTGTTTGCCTGTCTGCTGTATCACCCTTACTGAAACGTGAACTTTATTTGACGTGTTCCCTCTTTTGGTTTCACCAGTAAACGTGAGCTGCACCAATAAATGGGCAAGAGAGTATGCGACCGATTAAATTGTGTCTGCTTCCTTTTTTGATAAAATTTATTTTTTATGGTGAATCAACAATTAAGCCCCTAATTTTAAGGCTGGTATCATAAAGGCGTCAAAAAATAACATGTACAGTATTAAGTTTAACAATAGATGCTCTTCCTGCCACAACCCTCACAAATGTATCTGGTCCGGAGACTGGCACTGAGAGAGGCCTGTCATTTTCATCATACAGTATGTATACCTCATCTATGAGAGACAAAATAAGAAACCAAAAATCCAGAAAATCACATTGTAGGTTTTTTAAAGAATTTATTTGCAAATTATGGTGGAAAATAAGTATTTGGTCAATAACAAAATTTCATCTCAATACTTT
>JAQMYL010000036.1:9745147-9755291 GCA_030014365.1 Clarias pachynema
CAGGGGAGACGATTACCCGCAATTCCGCAGCGCAAGAGAGAGAAAAATCGTTGGCTCAGTTGTGATCACGTGACGCTTGGCTCGGCGTCAAAACAAGAGCGCATGCGTGATACATGATACTCGGTACTCGTAAACCAAGACAATGCTCGTTTTTCAAGTCAAAATATATTAAAAATCTTTGCTCGTCTTGCGGAACACTCGTAAACCGCGTTACTCGTAATCCGAGGTTCCACCGTCTGTCCACCCAGATTTTGTTCCAGCATCATGCAAAACTGAATTCAATAAAACTTTGTCAGTACTTCAATATCTGGCTGAAGTTGAACTGGACCATAAATTAAATCAAAAAGGTGAGTAACGATAAAGTTATGTGCCAAATTATAAACCGCACGTTTTGACAGCATACTGCGTCAAACTGGGGATGCGTCTTTGATCGACCGCTGGACAGAATTTAAGTGAAAATTTTGCAGTACTTACAGTAGGTATCTGCTTAACCTGCACCATACAGTAAGTGAAATTAAAATGTTACTACTTGCACAATGTAAACAAACACCAACACCAACAGATATTAATTAGAAAATCTAAACTGAATATTTTTATTGGGATTAGTTAATATTTTTAGTGCGACGTACACTACCTTACAATAAATATTATATATTATATAGTAATCAGGTTTGAACATTACAATAAATGACCAAATATGAAACATTTACACTTAAAAACATAATCAAAGCCATGGGAAATATTTCATGTCTCATGTGTTGATCATAGTTGGGAATGACTGTCCTAGATATATTAGCCGTGCCTTCACCAGTGTGCTTACTGGGTCAACAGATCCACTAGCAACATCCTCAGCGTTTCCTTTCACATCCTACTGGATCACTTAGTGGATCAAAACTCATATGCTCATATACTCATATGCTGACTCCGAACACAATATCCCCATAAAGGGTTTGTGCCCATAGCCTCCTGCTTTAAACCCTTGCACATTATTGTGTCCCCAGCCGCTCCTCCACCACCATTATCAATTTAGCAGACAAAACAACAGTATTTGGAATAATCTCTCACAATAACAAATGTGCCTGCAGTCCGAAACCTTGTCCCAGGGTGAGGCAACAATAATTTGATCATCAATATCAAGACAACCAAGAAGGTCATTATTGGATTTAGGAAATCCAGGAGTCTGGCACACACACACACACACCAGTGATAATAAATGGAGACGCTGTGTTAAGTTTTATGTCCTGGTTGGTGACCATCGATGCTGGACAGTCGCAGCCGCAACAAGTCTGAGCCAAAAACTAACGAGTGGCAGATGATCAGAAACACACATGGTATCATTGATACCCATTACCTGACACTGAAAGCATGTACACTTCAAAAGTACTCTCCAACAGTTAAGAAGAGCATTCAGCATGGATGTTAAGTTAAGACTTTATTTGTCACATATACACAGCACAGTAAAATTCTTTCTTCGCATATCCCAGCATAACTAGGGTCAGAGCGCAGGGTCAGCCATGATACAGCACCCCTGGAGCAGACAGGGTTCAGGGCCTTGTTTAAGGGATCCAACAGCAGCAACCTGGTAAAACTGGGACTCGAACCGCTTAGCCAACACTGCCCCAGATGTTTATTACTCCATAAACTCTGATTATCACCTCGGCTTCCATTTTTTTTCTCCGATCAGGTATTAATAGTTGCCTAGGATCAGGAATGGATTCTTTCCCAAAGCAAAGTCATTCTCATGACCAGGACACTAGGCAATAGTACCTTATTGTTTACAGTGACACAGGTCACTCTCTCATATTAACAACTTGGTTCTTTAACAACAGGCCTTTTTAATAACTACAACCAATGCAGTAACATATAATGTGCAGTACAATAGGCAGTAACTCTCTGTGAAGTACCTATATACGTACAGTATGCATAAGAGCTAAGATTTTGTGCAATAAGTGCAATAGAATGTATGCAATAACTAAGATTGTCTGAAATAACTATATTATGTGCCATAACTACGATACATGCAATAACTGGAAATGTGTAATGTGCAATATCTGTAGTATGTGCAATAGCTTTTTTTTTTTTTTAAATTGTGCAATAACTACAATACAATGTTTTTATCTGAAAAATCCCCAAACCCAAAAGCTGCAGTTATCCACAGTAATCTAGCACACTGTAGATTACTAAAGATTATTTTGTACTATGATGAAAAGCTAAGAGCGATGAGATATTTTTCAAAACAGCTGGGAGGAAATGTTCTTTGCTTCAGAAAGCTTTATATTTTCATCACTAGTGAAAAAAAGTGAAACAAGCTATGCGGATTACGCAGGCTTAAATCTGTCACGGACCCAATGCTGGAGCATGATGTCCTAAAGTGACAGACAGTAGTGTAAACTGCAAGCAGGTAAGTACCATTAGTAATCAGATGAATTAGTAAGGGAAAGAGCTTGAAGAAAGGCTGCAGGTTGAAAATTATACTGTAGGAGTTTACAGCTTCAGAAATGACCTTTCTTTCTTTTTTACGATGTGAGTGGAGTTTATTCCAGGGACGCTGGGCATGAGCCAAGAACGTAGCCTAGACTAAAAGACAGTTCGTCTTATGTGACGCTGCATGAATGGGTCAATGGTAGATCACTGGTTAAGGTTTTGGGCTATGGCTCAGAAGGTCATGGGTTCAAACCCCAGCACCACCAAGCTACCAATGCTGGGAATTTGTGCAAGGCCCGTAACCCTCAACTTCTCAGATGTATAATGAGATAAATGTACAGTAAGTCATTCTGGATACCAAAAGAAGGTACTGTACTGTACATTCACATGCTCATTCACACGTACAGTAGCATACACATCAAACAAACAACACATTTCCAAATTAATTACAAACTGTCCAGTTACCAAAAATATTTAAAAAATGAATTAACAGACACAGGGGATCATGGGTACGCAGATGAGTTCTCGTTTTTGTAAAGACGCAGTCGATGGTACAATACAATTAAAATGAAACTAAACCACCTCAACTGGCTGATCTGAAACCACTTTCGTACCAACGCTGATAAATTTAGTAAACCATTTCCAGTCTGATATAGCCGAGCAAACGGACTGGTGTGCATGCAACACATAAAGTAGGACTGTTTTGAATTCTCACAGTGATTCAGCGGGTTGGATCTGTGCCTAGAACTGTGGGGGAAGGTGTTAAGCAGATGAGCTGGATATTTTTAGTGCTAGTATGATGTGTCCTATTATCGTCCTATTTAGAATATTGCGAACTTCCATGTGTAAATCTAAAACAGGTGTGTGGGGGGAAAAAAAGTCTGTGGACAAGTGTGTTCATGGATAATGTAACAAAGAGCAGTTATCAGTGTTTATAAATTTCCAGCAGTATTCTCTTGCAGGTTCATTTTGTTCTACTTTAATATTGGCTGCTTTCAAATTCTATTTCAAGGCGTTATGAAATGTGTACCATTTCATGCTGCATCTGATATAGAGGTACTGCTTACTCACACAAGTTTAGTCTGCTCGACAGAGTCCGTGTCAGAAATGAACCGTAACTTTATATCAGCTCAAGAACATTTTGAAATGTTTAATTTGACAAAACTGAAATATTCAGTCATTGCTTGGTGTTCACATTATTATTATTGTTGTTATTATTATTATTATTATTATTATTATTATTATTAATACTAATAATAATCAGCCACAATCATGCCTTTTGTTTTTCAGGCACTTCCATCCCATCCATCCATCCATTCATCCATACTGTACCACTTATCCTTTGTAGGGAATTGGGGGCCTGAAACCCATCTTATGGAAACCCACCAAGCATGGGAAGAACATGCAAACTCCACACACACACACACAGGATCAGATTTGAGGCTCAATCCCCCAGCACTGGAGATGTGAGGTGGCAGTGCTAATCACTAAGCCATCATGCTGCTTCTTTCAGGCGCCTGCTCTGTATATTTGGCAAATGTTTTAATCATCTTTAATTTGTTCTTTAGAAAACTGTCTATATGAGCAATTTTCTTAAGGTTTTTGAGGAAAATATAAATAAAACATAAACATTTATTGGAAAGTTTAGTCAAAATGTGATTCTAAGCAAGAAACACTTACTGTACCGAGACCTGTTTCTTCAATGCTTTTAAATGTTTCTACAGTATACGGTTCACCTTAAAAACCACCAGTTAAATAATTTTCTAATTATGAGGTGTGATTCAGTAGCTAAATTTTGTGAAAATTATTTAATCTGTATTCTCTATTATGCTTTATATGGAATAAAACATGGGGCACCTTTATTCGCCGACTTACGAACATTCAAGTAATGAGTTTCCACAGATACAAACAGACAGCAGATCTATAAACATTTGTAGATGCGAACAAATCAAGAACAAATTGCTCACGTGTATTGTACAATAAATACACACAGCAAGGCACCTGATACCAATATTTACAATTATATACAATATTTTTAATGTGTAAAATGCATAAAATGTCTAAAGTCCGGTTTGTCTGTATGTGTGTGTGGCTGTCCTGTAAAACTGTCCCGGTGGAGAATAATCCTAATTTCGAAAAACAAACCCTCAACAAAACAGAATTCACATTCTAATACAGTGGAAAACAGCACAGACAAAATGGTATTCCGGATTCCCCTCGCAATTTAAAGGCTCAGAGACAACACTGTTACATTTGACATGTGTGAGATTAAGTCCTCCTTAGGCGTGGTTACAGTTTGTGGCTGCGTGATGACAGTGTGGGGACAGTGGACAGAGATTTAGCCAAGTGGGTTATTATGCTTTACATTGTATATTTGTGTCTAAGGAGTATAAGACTTACTTTGTCAGACTTAAGAACAAATCCGACGTAGAAAAAGTGCTACAGTACTGGAATTAAACTTGTTTGTAAGTTCAGGACTGCCTGTAATTATTACTACTCCAATGCTGAATGTTTTAATTTATTAAAGAATGATGTCATTTTTTTGTCCGATTGTAGTCACAGTGTATGGTATGGAATGGCCACTAAAAAGTCAGTTTCTGTTATCATTTATGTTACAGTATGACTTGTTGCTCTACCAGCCTAATTTTTCTTTCCAGGTGTCCAGATACATTTGGCCACATAGTATATCTGGTTTAATATATTCCTCCTAGAATGTTGTATTTTCACTATAATGTGAACTTCAGCTAAGCTTTAGCTCAGGTACTAAGAAGTAGTTTGATGGAAAGATGAAGAAAAAAAAGATAATTTCCCAGAGATTAATCAGAAAGATGAAATGAAAGCTATAAGGAGGGCATACTGTAATTTTGTATGCAATGATTTTGAAATTGGCACATTTGAGAAAAAAAAGACAATTAAAATTTAAATGACAAGCAGATGAAAAAGTATACGACAATGAAAAAAAATATATATACCGCAAATGTGGTTTTTGAGAAATATTATATTATATTATATTATATTATATTATATTATATTATATTATACAGTATATAATAATAAGTTTTATGATATGGATGTAAATTTATCCTCAGCGTACCAGGGCTGAGAGGCTGTAGAGAGAGCGAGAAGGAAATAGAGCGATCTTGTTAGAGGATTATGTATTGTGTAATGTGGAAACTTTCCTCCTCGCCCAGCTGTGCTGGGTCACTGTAAACCCTGTCCAATTTGCCTGACACTTAGAAGCTCTAAGTCCTTTCACTGTTTCTTTCAGGAGCTCACGACACAAAGACAGGTTTCTTCTAAACAGACATGAGAGACCTTTTCCCATTTATTATGGAGCAACTGGGGCTAAATGATGGTACTTTTCTCCTTTCCACAGTATGTGTTCCCTCTTTCATTATGATTTTGTTGTGTACCATATATCAAGGATGTTTTAGGGTTATCGGTCATATGGACAATGCGAGGGAGGCACGGTGGTGTAGTGGTTAGCACTGTCGCCTTGCACGTCCAGGGTCTGGGTTCGATTCCTGTCTCTGTGTGCATGGACTTTGCATGTTCTCCCTGTGTTTGGTAGGTTTCCTCCCACAGTCCAAAGACATGCTAATTGGCATTTCCAGATTGCCTGTAGTGTGCAAGGGTAACCTAAACAAGAATGATCATTCCTTGCAACAAAAGGGACACGAAACACACACTGAGCATCTTAGTATAAAATAGACAATACACACAAAGTAATACATCCCTTGCAAACAAAACAAAAAAAATCCTAATTATCCAAAAAGCGACCAATGCTTTTTGACCTCATCAGTTCTTTAACAAACTCTCGCTGAGGTTTAAGAGTGTGTTAGAGCAGGAGACGTGTAAAATGTGCAGTGAGGCTCTACAGGAATAGTACTGAGAGTCTCTGAGGACTGAAATGGAACACAGTCTGTTCACCAGGGTTTGCTATACAGAGGTGACCAAATCGTCTGCACACAATAATGACCGCCCTGTCATGTCCACTGAGATTCCTGAAGAGTTCGCCATCCTGCTGCGGAAAAATTAAACAGTTCCGGGTATAAAGCGAATATTTACCTGAGGAATAGACAGTATTTAGGGAGAAGATAGGAAATTAGAGTTTGCCTGAAGTATATTTGTTTCTGAATGGTGTTTTAAAGAAACAATTTATCTAGCAAGAGCTGTGTCTCAAATTAAAAACCCTGAGCCTTCATTTGACAGTATTTTATAATCTGAAAAATACAGAATAATGTAAAATAGAACTCTGCTTTCCAAAAATAAGCTTTTTTCCCCTTAATAAATTAAACCATTATTTAAAAACTGTTTTATTGTTTTATACGGTTTTAATACTATTTTTGTATTATTTGTGTATTTTTGTCTAAGATTCTGATTTGTTTGATAATCTCAATTATTTTCAGTTGGAAAAAAAATCATGAAGGGACAAATACTTTTTCACGGCACCATACGGTCTCCTGATCTGTAGTACAGGAAACTCTATTTAGATGTACTGTATATATCGATAGAAGAAGAGCATTAAAGGATTTTTTTTATTAAACTAAGTAGTAACCCTAGCTAAATCCATGCTTGATAAACATGACCATGTTTTCACCACAGAAGCAGTTTAGTTCAGGCCGATACACACTTCTTATTGAATGTCTAGCACCAATTATAGCTTAATTAAGGAGATTCTAAGTACGACAAAACGTTGTACTTATTTGTACTGCATGTAGCTGATAAACCTTTGAATATTAAACGGCTCATTGAAATAATTTTTAAAAAGCAAATGATATCATGTTTTTATCCCTTGCTTACTTGAATTTGTTTACAGCACATTGTGTCCCTGAAATGGCAAACACGTTGACGTGTGATCCATTTCCGTCTAGCTAAAGATCCCTTTGAGTAAAAATCCTACTGTAAAAGGTAAATGAGTCATTACTGGATACAAATAAGTCAATAAGCAGTGCGGAGGAAACATCAAGGAGCAAGCAGAGAGAAAAAAATAAGGGTTCGATATCAGTTAGGAGTACAAAGCCAGGATGCATTTGGTACTAAATGTGACCGTGATGGAGTGGAAAGATCCGGAAATCGAAGAAAAACCTTGATTTCATTTTATTAAATTGGCTTATGTACTTTTGTGGAGAAAGCCAGAAAGCTTTTGTAGCCGAACCCAGAAGTATTGAATATGTTGTTTAAAAAGCTCACTGCAAATGATCCAAATATTCTGTCTTTGGAAAAACTAATATAGTATGCAAAAAAACACACACACACACACACACAGACGTAACTAATAGAGCTTTGGTCATTCATAGTGGAGCAGCGGTGCCGAGGTGTCATACACGCTAATAGGAAATTCTGTTCGTCAAGCCGCATTAATTATAAGATCTGCTCTCTGCTTTTGACATTAATTAAATAAAGTACTCGGCTGAGACCTGACACTTATTGCTCAGGCTTGGGAGATCATGCTGCAGAGTTTCAATCTGTTTCTAACCCCCAGTAGATCCCCTTAATAGATTGATTTGTTTTTGCGTACAGTATGTTAAATCACAGTGATATTTTAAAGATAGTCTCTGGAAAGGATAAATGGGATACATTACATGATGAGATCCAGGAGATAAATGCTACTGTTATAGGGTGAAATGAAATCTGAGAAAATGAGAGAAGTGTGTAAAAATAGCTGAAGAAAAAAAAAAAGCAGTGGGCACCATATTCCTTGGGAGCTCAGAACTCTATAGGTGGGGTGTCACTCTACCCTGGACACTGTGCCAATCCATCACAGGGCACACAAGCACTACAGAGAAATTGCCAATTATCCTCATCTGCATGTCTTTGGACTGTAGGAGGAAACCCACCAAGCACAGGAAGAGCGCAGACCTGAGGCAGGACCCTGAAAGTGTGAGACCATGCTAATCAGTACGCCACAGATTAATTACTTTTTAATATAATAAAGTAACTGCTATTGCCAGGCAGAAAAAGCAGCATCAAATGTTTTGTGTATGAGTTATATTAAAACGTATGCATGCATTATTTTCTGATTAAAGTCAGCTATTAAGACATTCAAATATGTGTCAGCACAGAATGTTCTGTAGCACAGCGTTATGTCAATACAAATGTGTCAGGTGACTCAGGTCTTATGTCAGCTTGACACCTAGATGAATGAAAGTGATCTTTGTACCTTGATACCTTAGATATAAAGATCATAAAAAAAAGAAATACATTTAATCAGCACAATTACTACGCAAATCAGTCACAATTAACAGAGGATGTGCTTTTTTTTTCTCTGCTGCTGGTTTGATTTCTCCCACACACACACACACACACACACACGCACACACAGCTGCATCTAAAGACAATGAGTGTCCTTATGTTTGGCAGGTGTCCATGTGCATTAATATTCATTTTGGACTTATATTTAGCAGTATGGAAATCATTTATGGTGATGCATGCAGGGGTGTGTGTAAAGCTCATAAAGCAGCTTATGCAATATGTTCACCAGTCATGCTCTGTTCGCGGCTCACGCTTCGCAGATGGCTACTGCTCTTTTCATGACAGGTGGTGTTTATTTTGGTGGACTTTTGGCATTCTTAGCTTCAAAAAACTTCTTTGAGTGACAACAACATGAACACAGGCATGTCTAATATACAATACCGTATACAGTATGTATGAAAACACAGATAAAAACTGCATAACCATGTTTTTTTTTTTATTGCATTTTTTAGTCACTCACATACACACAGATATGTAAATAAAGGCTGAATTCAGCTGAGGCCTACACGTGATGAATCATAGATGAGGTCTGTGGAAGTGATAGTCTCTGGTTCAGGTGGGTGGAATCCAGCACCTCACGAGTTGGATGAGTAATATCCCAGACTCCGGATGAATCCTATTGCTGATGACCAAGAGCACTCCTGCAGATAGACCGCTTCATCTAAAACCTTCAAGCACCCTGTGATTCATGGGCTTTGTCCCAACCATTATGGGCCAAAATGGAAATGTCTTTTAAAGTTGAAGATGGAGCTAGGGTGCATTTATGACAAGTCTTTCTGAAATACTTCCAACTTTTATGCTCACTGGACATGAGTCTCTAGGATGTACATACAGAGCAGATGAAGTGTCTGGCAGATAACACAGATATCCCTATTTAAGGTCCAACCAAGGCCAAGGGGCCAAGGAAATCACATTTCAGAAAGTTTACATTCATCACTTGACAGATGCCTTTATCTAAATCAAGGAAAAATCCAATGATTGAATAGTTGACTGCCTGAGGTTAAAGAGAAGGGCTCATCACCTGGTGGTCGTGATGCAGACTTAGGGTTAAGAATATTTCAGTGGATTGAATTAGGAATTGAATGGAAAATACTGTTCCAAAAGTGTTTTCACCAACTTCCATAGATTTGTCTTGTAGATCTTTCATAGCCTCTGACCTGATTAGTGAAACAAAGATAACACCAGGAGGTTTTAATGTACAGAATGATTGGACAGATGTGTGTACTGTATGTATCTATTTTTTCTATGCGGCCTCTGTGTTCAGGCTAAACAAAAATAACTGATGTGTCTTTCACTAACTCTGCATTCATAAGCCTTCAAAGGTAACTGTTGTTTTCAGACATTAGTGACCAGTCATAACAAGTCAGTATTAAGTTGAACAGGTTAGTCCGTCTCTGTGTGCATGGAGTTTGCATGTTCTCCCTGTGCTTGGTGGGTTTCCTCTGGGTACTCCGGTTTCCTCCCA
>JAQMYL010000036.1:9755391-9769922 GCA_030014365.1 Clarias pachynema
GTGAGTGAGTGAATAATCCTAAATATTGTTTTAAAGCACTTTAATGAACACTATCCAAGCTGGAGGCGGCACAGTGCCTTAGTGGCTAGCACTGTGGCCTCGCACCTCCAGAGTCAAGGGTTCAGTTCCCACCTCTGGTCTGTGTGCATGAAGTTTGCATGTTCTCCCCTTGCTTGTCGGGTTTCCTCCAATAAGATGTGGAAAATGTGTGTTACCAAATTGCCCCGTCTGTGACCCAGTACAGTATTAACAGTATAGAGGATAAATGGATGATTATCCAAGCGGGTCACTCCAGTGGTGATAGCTATCCACACTGTATATAGCTATAAATCCACACTGCTGGTTATGTTATATTTAGGAGCAGCAGGGAAATCCTAGTATCAAAGTGAGACTGAAGGCTTCCTCTTTCTTATTAGATCACAGAATCCTCATTTAAATAATCGAAAAATTGGCCATATCGCAGTAATCTCACATTATACTGTACATGAACCTGGAATAAAAATAGCAATTTTTGAACCAGGAACACTTAATACCTGATTTGATGGGTCACATACTGTATAATAAAACTTTTAAAAAGATGCCTAGACATTTTTTCCATTCAATCAGACTTGTTTCTCTAAAGCATAAGCTTATTTCATTCAGAGGTTCAGCAGGTCAAACTAAAAAAAGCAATTACTGGGTACTCTTAAGACAACAGAGAATTTATTTGCATTTCTTAAATAAAATCATCACACCATTTAATGTGCAAGTGATCTCTGATGCACAGCTGCTTCTGACTACTGTGGGGAAAAGATAAGCTATTTCTATGTTATTAAGTAGTGTATCGGATTATTCACATTTTTTATTAAATTAGCTTTTTTGCTTTATGTGCTGATTCCACTGGTGTTTCTATGAGCAGATACATTAAGAACCACAGACATATCATCATGCATCAAAGATGAGATCAAAGATGGCAAATAATATTTATGGTTAACTGGGGAGGAACCAGGGTGGGAGGAGAAAGTTTGTGCCCTGCATCGATGGTACTGTATGTATGGTTTGTATTTATAACAGGGATTATGAATAGCAGATGACATTAAACATTGTATGCATATACACTGGACCAGTACCAGGAATTCAAATTGCATTTTATTTTAGTTTTAGTTACAGTTAATTTCTAGCACCACAAGGACTGAATGTTTCTGAGGGTTCGACTATAAGCACTGTTCCATACTGATGTATTAAAAAACGAAAAACACTAGAAATTAGTTTTCTGATTTATATTGGGTGCATGCCATGGATAATACCGTATCCTTAATATTTAATTCATCATATTTTAAAAACAAAATCATAATAATTTACGTTTGTTACAGGACAAAAGGGAAAAACTGGATTAGGAATCCATTCTGGAATAGGTTCCACTCTCTTCTCTGCTTAGGAAAAACAGTATCATGTGCAATCAATGCAAAATTATTCTGATTCGTTTGTGAAGATTCTCAGTCATCCAGTCGAGCCATGTCAACTGGACTTCTTTCTAGTTCAGTAGAAACATTTTACTACTCCATATTCTGATTCATTACATTTGTCCTAATGGTAGTGGTGTCTTCAGGATGACCCGGCACCATCTATGTTAGAGGTCTATATGCTATAGCCTTCGCATTCACTGCATCTTATTCCATCTGAATACTTATGTATGTAGGTTTCTGGAGCGTTGCCTTAGACAGTGCTCTTCACAGCCACCATCATCGAAGTACCAAATGCATGATTATCTTATCTTATCACTTATTGATCATGCCTTAAGTGGAGTTCCAGAAACTTGTGAATGTACTATTTTAGGTTGTGGTGGCACCTTATAAGTACACCTTATTATGTTCATTTTTCCCTTAATTCATCAACCACCTAGTAGAACTACAGTAAGTTATCAAGTGGATGCAATGGTGAAGCTGGAGCAGGAAACAGGAAGCTAACAGGAAAGTTCGGAAAGATGCATTATCAAGAGAAGTATCCAAATAGTTGACTCTACCATCAGATTATATATTACAAATAAACCTTTGAAAGCAGGTTAGCTAAGAGAAAAGTACTTGAGTGATAACCGTGTGTCGAAGAGCAGCGAGACTCTTCCTCTTACCTTCAGGAACAAAGTGCTTCGTGATGTAGTGCGATGTTTGTAAATTCTGTCAGCGACTTCGCATCTGAAACATATCTGGACATGCATTTTAAAGTCGAAGTGGGTTGCTAGGCAACACCCCTTTAACACCGCTTGTATTCCCAAGTCTACTTTTGTAAAACGACATTATACGCTACAGAGTGTTTAAGTGGAAGTGTGGAGCGTGTGAGAGTCCAGATGTTATGCAGTGGTCTGATGCATTTAATATGTACAGTACAACCTCACCCTTGTTGCTAACATCACATAATGATGTAGGACAAAGAATGTGTGATGTGTTTGATAGGCTGCCTTGTCATATTAACCTCTGATCTGTGTGAAGCTTTAGCATAGAGCAGTGCAGTGTGTGTGTGTGTGTGTGTGTGTGTGTGTGTGTGTGTGTGTGTGCGTGTTGGTTTTCTCTATTCTCTTTTCTCAAAAACTACCAGATGGTTCAGATTTCTAATCACAGCCATGCTGCTTAAGCACCAAATCCACACTGGGACCATAGGGCTTGGGGTTGGGGGGTTCGTAATGTAATCATCGGTTCTGTCCAAATTCTCTCTGTTTATGTGAACGCTCAGGGTTGAAAAAGGGATACACCTATGCGGAGTGTACTGTCTCTTCATAAGAATTCATAGTCATGATCACTGCTGCTTAGGTAATTGAAAAACCTGTGTCATTAGAAAAACATCTGTACTATAAGCACTGCTTTTTAACACCAGCTGTACTGTATGTGAGAACGCTCTGGATTCTTTCCAATTCACATAAATTTTCAGGCTCAGCCTGACAGCAACTACGCATGTGCTTATCTGAAATAGCTGTTGCTATTTGGTGCTAAAAAAAATAACATTTGGCAGACACTCATATGTACAGTAGAATGACTTTGCTTTTATCTCATTATACTGTACATCTGAGCAGTTGAGGGTTAAGGGCCTTGCTCAAGGGCCCAACAGTGGCAACTTGGTGGTGGTGGGATTTGAACCTGGGATCTTCCTATCAGTCGGCCAACACCTTAACCACTGAGTTACCCCTGCAGACCCCAAAGATAATCAGCATCTCTCTTTCATTTTAATGTATACCTGTTTTAATGGTTCATCAAAAACCTCTGATCCTTCGGATCAGAGGGGTTAAAGGACAAGGTTAGGAATCGAACAAACTGGCCAGTGCCAGACATCTGCAATCGAATTCCGCACTTCTACATTCATTCATTCATCTTCTACTGTATACCACTTATCCTGTGTACAGAGTAGCGGGGGCCTGGAGCCTATACCAGGGCACAAGTCTGGGTACACCCTGGACAGGATGCCAATCCACCACAGGGCACACACACACACACACACACACACACACAAAATACAGGCAATTTGAGAAAATAACCTAATAATATTAGACCTGAAGCAGGAATCAAACCATGGACATGTGAGGCAACAGTGATAACCACTACGCCAATGTGCCTCCCTAGAACATCTACAAATAAATAAATAAATAAATAAATAAATAACAATTTGCAAGTTACTATAAGGATGTATGATGGTTTGAATCTGTCATTTTTAAAATTGGGAAAGTTGAACCCAAGCAATGACTTGAGCACCCATAGTGTGATTTACCACAGCCTGTAAATCACTTCAACAGTGATGAGACCAAACACTATTACAGTTACTACACTATTTAAAGATAAATTAAATAAAAAGCATTAAGTTTCTTTTTCTATATTAGGTAGCAGTATCTCTAATTGATGAGGCAAATTTCTCAAAATCATGACTAGCAAAGTGGTCGACTGTAATAAGACTGAATTACCCCTCCAATAAAATTGGTTACACAGTAGCAGTGGTGGCTCAGAGGGCTAAGGCACTGAGTTACAGAAGATTACGGAAGATTGGCGGTTCGATCCCCAGCACCACAAGGCCCTTAACTCTGCTCCAGGGGTATCATGTATCATGGCTGACCCTGCGCTCTGACCCCCAGATATGCAAAGAAGGAACTGTGCTGTAATGTATATGTGACAAATAAACGCTTCACTTAATTTAGATATTTACTGCTTCCTATGAGCCTGTAAAAAGGTTTATATTCATGTATACTAGATAAACAGAACCTTTAATCAGCGTTATTACTTGAAGTATAATTATGCATACATTCAGACACTTTTGTAGTTTAAGTCTCCTTAAGATCTAAACATCATGTCTATTGATGAGGCTATCTTCAAAAGCCTTATTTAATTATTGTTCCTCCCTGTATTTGTGGTGTGATTACATAATTGTTGTTTATACTGTCTATCACCAATAATACACCCACTAACACATAGATTCTTTTTTTTTTTAGGAAGCAGGAAATTCATTTTTGCCATGTAAATGGTTCTTTACTATTGCACAACTGCTAAAATCCTGTGAATACATACTTGCAATGCTCTTGGAGGACTTGGTTGGCATGGAGGAATGGGTTGTGGTGTTCTCAGGATTGAATTCTCTTGTTCATAGAATTAATGTTTAGACTACAGATTCCCTTGTCATGGGTTGAAAAACTGTGGATTACACCGGGAACAGGGAGAGGAAGAAAGGACCCTATTCAGACAAATCCAGGTTTCACGGTTTCTCTTTAATCATTCTGATGGAAGGATCTGAACTGACACAAGCAGCATGGGTTCACAAAGCATGAGTTTACTGTTTTGCTGTGTTCCTCTGTGATGACGAGTATTTCTGAATAAATTTGGCATTAAATTGAAATCCCATCCTGTGCTAACTGGCACCCTACTGCACACCGACCTATTGTAATTCTTTTGATTCAACACACCATCAAGGCCCACCAGTATCCTTGGAGGTACAAATGATGACCAGTTTCACAGGTACAGCCCACATTTAGGGTGTTCTCTCCATCTTTCAAAATCTTTCTGTATACCAGAAAGATCTTTTCATCTCATTGCTTGACTGCTGCAGCTATTTACTGGCTGACGTCAGTTACCTATTGTTAAACCGCAGATGATCCAAAACACACTGACATGTCTGGGAAAGCAGAGGAACCTTTTTTTCCCCCCTTACAATAACATAATGAGCTGCTCAGCTTTATTCAATTTTAAGCTTCCTTCCTCCCTCACAGTCTGTGGGTCTTAGATTATTCTTACAGAGGCGCTTTTAATTCTTGTAATTGCAAGCAAACATCAGTGTACGTGTGCGGACTTTAAAACAGGCACAGTTACAGTATATGTCTGGTTCTTCCTTAATTAACTATTTATTTGTTAAAGCTACTCCGAAAAATGGCACATATCCAAAAATCCAATTTGATTTTCAATAATTTGGATTTTGTCATCTGTACACATGTACAGTATTGTACTTATGCCCTTGGTTTATCTGCCATAGGTTTAATGTGTACTGCAGTGCTGTTGTCAAAAATTTTCATTTTTTTTCAAACAACAACAAAATAATTTTCTTTACATTATATTATCTTTTTGTCAGCTATATTCAGGTGTTCAAACATTTGAACATAGTCTTCCACTAATAATTGCTATTTTTTCTTATTATCAACAGTGCCTTGCAAAAGTATTCATACCCCTTGAACTTTTCCACATTTTGTCACGTTACAACCACAAATGTACATGTATTTTATTGGGATAGACTAAAAAGTTTTTGTAAAGTTTGGCATGCATTTGAATTTAGCCCCCCTGAGACAATACTTTGTGGAACATACTGTACAAAGAAAATTACAACAATTTTCTTTGTACAGTATGTTCAAAGAAACACCCCAGCTTTTGAGACACCCCAGCTTACCTGCCACAATTTGTATTTTTATCCATCTCACCCAATTAATTGTAATTAGCACAACTCTTTTGCCAGATGACATCACCTGTTTTGTGCACAGGGGGAACTGTAATACATTGTGCATGCTGTCTTAATATTTTTGGACACCACTGTAAATTATGTGTATAGAAGGCCTTGGGATTCCAAACTCTCTTGCAAAACCAACTGTCCTCAACCCTTATCGAGATGTTGTCTGAGTTCATCTGTAGGGTCTATTTATTTAATTATTTATTTATTTAATTATTTATTTATTGTAGAATGGTGAGAGTTTGTTTATCGTGGTTATGCATAATTAATTTAAGACCTGATTTCATGCTTCCTATCCTTTTGAATGTGTGCATCTTAATGTGACTGCTTCTGCTTTTCTTGTTTCTTTGGTGGTTTCTTACACTCTTTAAAAATGCTGGGTTATTTTTACAGCTCAGCTGCTGGGTCAGGTAGATGGGTCAACATGAACCGAATTGGCTCGATATTGTGCAACGCAACATGCTGGTTCGGGATGCGGACCTGACGAGAAACAGGCATGTCGAGTCAAAACAAATTTTCTCGAAATTTCCATTGCGCCTGATAAGACAGTGCAGTAACCAGAAAAAGGAATGAAAAAGAATGAAGTAAAAATATAAATAAATAAACTTTATCTGCTATAAATGTTTTACTGCTTAATAAATGGATGTTTTTTTAAATTTACTATAATTTATAATTGAATTGGATGTTTCAAAAGTTTATTTCTGGTGATATTATGCAATTTATTTTAACATAAGACAAGCTAACTCAATGTACAAACTGTAGCCATAACAACTTTACTGAATATAGCTCATCAATACACTAATTTGTACCCACAGGCTGAGAGTTTCACACGAGGCTACAATACACCATGCTGCATTAGACCTACAGTAACAGTTAGTTTTCAAACTAACACGCTATAATACTGTTGTTAATGTCTTATTAACTTAGTAGTTTTGAACTAACTGGTGACTAATGCCTAGTTATATTCTGTTTTGCTGTATGACGCTATTTGAAGTCCATCCATTCATCCAGTATCTATACCACTAATCCTGTGTACAGTCACTGGGGTTGATTGGGAGTTTTCTCCGGATGCAAGACAGGGTTTACCCTGAATGGGGTGCCAACACACACTACGCTACTGGCAATTTGTAACCGCCTACACCAGATTTCTTTGGACTGTGGCAGGAAACCCGAGTACCTGTAGGAAACCAATCCCAAACATGGGAAGAAAATGCAAACTCCACACACACACACATTATCTTTGAAAAGAATCGCAACAGAGCAGTGTTTCTGTGTAGAGCAGAGTGTGTGTGTGTGTGTGAGAAGCCGAGAGGGGGTGAGGGGGGGTTGTAAAGGCGAGAGAGAGAGAAAGAGAGAAAGAGAGAGAGAGAGTGTGTGAAGGGGCACGGTGTCAAATTACGCGTGCACACATATAATGTCAGGCTGATACAGAGAGGGAGAAAACGGATCTTTTACCTCTCTGATGAGACTTTCTTTTGCTTTACACGCGTGCACACGTGTGTTATAAAAAAACGTACACACGCTGTACACACGCATTTACAAACACAAAATAAAATATGTTTTACGCGCACACACGTGGTCAGTGTTATAGTAAACAGTACACTCATGCACGGATGTTGATTATACCAGTAAAAGACGAGCACTAAGACCCAGCAGGGGAGACGATTACCCACAATTCCGCAGCGCAAGAGAGAGAAAAAACGTTGGCTCAGTTGTGATCATGTGACGCTCGGCGCCAAAACAAGAAGCGCATGTGTGATACATGATACAAGGTACTAGTAAACCAAGACTTGTTCGTTTTTCACATCACAATTTATTAAAAATCTTTGCTCGTCTGGCGGAACACTTGCAAACCGCATTACTTGCAATCCGAGGTTCCACTGTATATCGTGTGACTGTGACCATACCTAACTGTTCCATCTCATTCTCTCTCTCTATCTCTCTCTCTCCACCTGTAGAGCTAGAGCATCACTACCGCTCCTGGGCTGCCAGTGATTCGGACCCCCTCTGCCCTCCGGACGTGTCACAATCATCCTGATGCCCTGCTTCTGGGTGGAGATCTCAACAGATTGAGGCCCTCATCTGTTCTGCTTGGGATGGTGTGGGCGGTTCCACCAAACCATGCAGATGGTTTTGGACTCGGCTGATGCAGACAGCTGTTCTTTGATGACTTGTGACTCCAGTCACTCAAAAGTTCAGAAGTGAAATATCTACGAACTGTTTTTTTACCCGAGCCTCCAATTTAGCCTGGACTCCATATTAACTTAAACACATCTCGTGCTATACAGTACCTCTAGCCTCCTAACACACAGTATGACTGCAGATCAATCTCTGCTATCTGAACTCACCCAAAAGAGGATGGGTTCCCTTTTGAGTTCAGTTTCTCTCAAGGTTTATTCCTACTCCCATCTCAGGGAGTTGTTGTTTTTTTTCCACTGGCGTCCATGGCTTGATTGTCAGGGACAGTCTGATCATTTAGATTTAGACATATTTTCTCAAACAAATGACTATCAATAATTGCTTGTAAAGTTTAAACACATGAAACCTAGTGAACCATTTGAGGACACACGGGATGAAGCTAAAAGCATAGGGATCTACCGTGTTTAACAGCTGGCAGTGTTCAGGACAAAACCCTGTAGCCTGGTGGTGGAAGAAGCAAGACAGCCTCCCTATATTTCTGCACTTTCAAACACATACAGTACCAGTGTGTACAAGCCTCCTGAGAGGGTTTTCTCTTATGCAGGACATGCAATAAGTCAGGAGAT
Source organism: Clarias pachynema (assembly GCA_030014365.1). Classification (NCBI taxonomy): domain Eukaryota; kingdom Metazoa; phylum Chordata; class Actinopteri; order Siluriformes; family Clariidae; genus Clarias; species Clarias pachynema. The sequence continues at coordinate 9,764,097 of JAQMYL010000036.1, forward strand.
GTGTCTTGTTTTGCAAGATAAAACTACCATGGTCATATTTCTTTAAAAAAATTGCTGACATTTAAGGTTGGTTTGTAGTATAACAAGAATACCAACTACTTTGCTGTTATTGGTGCTAAATTATTGTAGTTGGGTTAGGTACAGTAGTACTTAAACTTGTTGTGGCGGCAGGGTGGCTTAGTGGTTAGCTCTGTTGCATTGTACCTCCTGTGTTTGTTTTAGGTCTGTGTGCATGGAGTTTGCATGTTCTCCCCGTGCTTGGTGTGTTTCCTCTGTGTTCTCTGGCTTCCTCTCACAGTGCAAAGACATGCAGATTAGACTAATTGGCGTACCCAAATTGCCCGAATTGTATGAACATGCATGTGAGTGCTGACAAAAGTGTTGTACAAGATGGAGATAAATACAATGGCCTCCATGCTCCCTAGTTGGTTTACAGAGGAACCTAGATGGATGGATTTGTTGTGTTTTGTATTTACTTATATTTAGGTATACTCACTTATCTTCTATACCACTTTATCCTGTATTCAGGGTCACGGGGACCTGAAGCCTATCCCAGGAGGCTTAGGGTACGAGGCAGGGTACAGCCTGGACAGGGTGCCAATCCATCGCAGGGCACACATCCAGTACATACACACACTCACTCACTCACTCCAGGCAATTTGGAAACGGCAATTAGACTAACCTGCATATCTTTGGATTGTGGGAGGAAACCGGAGTACCTGGAGGAAACCCACCAAGCACATGCAAACTCCACGCACACAGTGCTAACCACTACATCACCATGCCGCCATTTAGGTATACTTTCAACTTTTAATATATTGTCTGTTTTAAATAATAATAATAAAAAAGCCTTTCTTTAATGTTATCCACCATTTTTTCCTAAAGTATCCGATCAGGCACCATTTTAAAAGTATCGATTTGGCACAGGTATCGTAAAACATCGAAATGATTCCCCACCCTACCAGGAGGTGGAAGGCGACAGGTCCATTAATAATAGAAGATTGTTTAATGATCAATTGTATTGCATGATTAAGTGGATGGTTTGAATTAAAAAGAACTTACACTGGAACGCATGTGTTCTTTGATCTGTGGGGGAAAAAATAGCACGAGCGTGGGGCGTGGCTTCGTTTACATATCTGATTTACATATCTAATACATGCCCCGCCCTTCTAGTTAGTGTGTATTGGTAGACCCGTTCACGTGGAAACGGAGTGTATTTGGCGTGCGGTTTGGTAAAGCGGAAGCAGTAGTATTGAGAGAAGAGGAGGGGGAGAAAAGGAGGAGGTGTATTGTGTGTGTGTGTGAGAATAAGGGGAGCATGTGAGAAAGGGGGAGGTGGTGTGTGTGTGTGTGTGTGTTATTACGGACAGGCGGCCCGGAGGCAGGGTGACACTTCAACACGCTTATGTCGGGTCGCTTGTGAGTCGCGTGAACCTCATGGGTTCCTGTTTAAACACACAGATGACGCATCCGAGCCCGGGCTGTCCGTGAGCGCCGCGAGCACCGGAGACTCTCCCGTTCCCGCTGTGGGAGCGCGTTATAGCGTCGTGCGTTCAGGCGCAGAGTGTCGGATCAGATCAGAGGTAAGCATCTGTCCGGGACGCGCACGCGCTTTTTGTTCGATTGTTAATGATAGCGTCACGCGCTCTCAGCGCGTGATGGGATTTTGGATTAAGAGGAATAAATAACTAACTGTTAATAATAATGTTGTTGATCTGGAAGACGCATGTGATTCACGTGCAGTGCTCCAGCGGTGAGCTTTGAAGAGCAGGTGAATGATCAACTTGTTTTTGGCACATGCAGTAGAGCTGGAGTGTGTGTGTGTATGTGTGTGTGTGTGTGCGCGCGCGCGCGCTGGGAATGAAAAAGAAAGAAAAAAAAAACCCGTGTGTACACCCCTGCTTGAATTGATCTCTGCTGGAGATTTCCACACACACACGCACACATACTGTACATCCTGATTTAGCATTGTGCAAAGGAAAGTGTGTAAAGTTCTTCTTGATGGGATTGTGCACGCAAAGCAATATAAATATTAAAAAGGGTAAAAAAAAAAAAAATCCTCCTTCTGGATTTCTGCTTTTTTTTTTTTTTAATGTAGGTATTTTTTATTTATTTATTAATTTATTTATTATGGATTGCATGGACCTATGTGGCTCCTTGAATGCTGTAATATAGAAACTTTACAGGTTATTTGGTTGCATAGGGCCCGGGTTCGATTCCCAGCCATTGCCAAACCCTAACCACTGGATGCAGTGCCAGTCCTAAGCCCGGATAAAATTGCTTCAGGAAGGGCATCCGGCGGAAAACCTGTGCTAAAGATTAGGTGGTCTGCTGTGGTGACCCCTCGACGGGAGTAGCTGAAAGACTTACAACAGGTTGCCCCTATACAATAGTGTTTCTTTTTCATTACATTCAGCAGACTCCCTTATCCAGAGAGACTTTTATTTTTATCTCATTATAACAGTTAACAGTTAAGGGCATGACTTGGCAGTACGGTTTTAAACCTGGGACCTTCTGAACCATAGTCCAATGCTTTAACCTGTGAGCTACCCTTACTCCTCATTATCAGCTAGGGCTTGTTGTATATTTTATATTATATATTTTATATACTGTAGTGTGTGTAGGACCCAATAAGGCCAAGTTGGCTTTATATATTTTCCACCTACAGTATGAGAAGAGAATTCACAACACAATGTGTAATGGGTGCAGACCGCATTATACTGATTGCTGCGAGAGGTTTCTTCACATGCTTCCTGATTACACTGATACAGTGAGGTCTTGTGCAAGTGAAAGTGTGTAAAGTTTCTCCAAAGCACAAGGTCAATTGTATGGCATGCAGCAAGTCAAGTCAGGTTGGTTTAAGTGGATTTTATTGGCATTTCTCCATGTATTATGTAAACACTGGATTGAACTGTTGTTTCTGCTGGACCAACACATAATGCAGTAGCAAGGAACACAGGACTCTTAACTGCACTGATACACAGCAGTGTGCATTCACAACATGACGTGTACAGTGTACATCTTGCCCACTAGTGATTTTGACATGCAAATGAGTTGCAGCTTATAGTTTATGAAAAAGGGGAAGCACCAGCACCTGTTAGTGAAATATCTGTGTGTGTGTGTTCTGTATTTCTGTCATCTGTTAAAAACATTCTGTCTCTCTCTATAACCAAAACGATTAGAAGACTTCCAGATCTCCCTAGATGCTGGTGACAGCTAGCTGCCAGACCTATAAACAAACAAATAAGCAGAAATTTAAATGAATGCAAAAATCAAACAAAACTTTATTCTTAGCATTTTATTGATACTGTTTACTAGAGATGGGGAAGAAACCGATTCAGTTATGTATCACGATTCTTTTCTGTGGCAAATCAAAATTTATACATTTTTAAAAATATTTAATTTGTAATTTATATATATTTGCATTTGATGTGGTAAAATTTTTCAGTTCCTCTATAATCCGACAGGTGGTGCACTTTAAACTAGTAGGGTGAGTCAAAAATTATCTGCACTCTGGCTGTAGAATTTGTTTCACAACGCCCTTGGATAGCAGTCCTCTGCGTTTAATCCGAAATTTAGGCTTCAGCTCTTCAATAAGCATCTCACTGTAACGAGCGCTGCTGATTGTTGAACCTTTTTCCTGATAATGTTCCTATACTGGTCCTTGAGAATCCCAGCACAGCACAGCACTGCATCCGGTATGTTACGGTTTGTAAGTTTGTTTAGAATTGCAACACATTGTTGAAAAAAATTTATAATATATAATATCGGGGTATATAAGATCAGGATATTTAGAAAATCACAATACTTATTTTAGTACAGATTGAATAGGCACTTAGATATTGTGATTGGGCTGTCACTGGTGACTCCCATCCCTACTATTTAACAAGTACAACTGTATAATAATAAGCTACAGTATAATAAAGCTGTTGTGAATTAAACTACTGGTGACTGGTGCTGATACAGTATGTTTAGGATTGTAATGTCACTTTTACTCATTACCATAGGCAAATTTTTTTTGAACGATCAGCACAAAATTTTATACTTTGATACGCTAAAATGTTGAATTTACCAAAAGTAATAATTAATACATTAATCAACCATAACTATTTGTCTAAAATTGTGTAGCTCCCACTTATGGTTCCAAAACAGCCCAACCCACTAAGGCATGGACTCGACAAGACCACTGAAGATGTGCTGTGGTATCTGGCAGCAGGATTTTAGCCATAGATCCTTTACAGTAAGTTCTATAAGGTGTGAGGTGGAATCAGACTTGTTTGTTTAGGACATCCTATAGATGCTCAATCAGTGTAAGATCTGAGGAATCTAAAGTCCAGATCAATACCTTGAACACTTTGTCATGTTTCTCAAACCATCCCTGACCATTTCTTACCTTGCAGGGTGGCAGGGAGCATTATCCCGCTGAGAGAGAGAGAGGTCACTGCAGTTAGGGCTCATAGTCCATCCCGCTTCCATCTCTTCTCAAGGGAAGCTATACACACTACAGCCGTCTACATGGTGTAAAAAGAAAGATGATTCATCATATCAGGCCACCTTCTTCCATTGCTCCCTGGTCCAGTACTGATGATCACACGCACATGTGAGGTCAGCATGGGCACTCTGACCGTCTGCGGTTACACAGCAAGCTGCAATTCACTGAACATTCTAACACCTTTCTGTCATGGCCATCATTCATTTTTTCAACAATTTGTGCTCCTGTAGCTCTGTGGGATCAGACCAGACAGGTTAGGCTTCACCCTCCACATGCATCAAAAAGCCTTAGGCTTCCATGACCCTGTCATAGACTCATCAGTTAATCTTCCTTGGACAAATGGTGGAAGATACTAACCACTACATACTGGGACATACTGGGAACACCCTGCTGTTTTGGAGATGTTCTGACCCAGTTGTCTTGCCATCACAATTTGTTCTTTAACAATATCCCTCAGATCCTTCCGCTTGCCCCTTTTTCCTGACTGTTCACTTGCTTGTTGATTTTCTGACCTACTAACGGAGCATTCACATCTTTTTTTTTCTTAGCTTTGTATGCATGTAATGGTTTACGTGCCTACTTGTGTTAGGTTATCAAAACCAGGCGTGACGTGTGAACCGCACATTAAAGTGCTACACTGCAGTTTTATGATCCGTCTTGCTAACAAATAGAGTGGGAAGTCTGAAATGTGCAACATGTTGATGCTGATTTATTTGTTCGTCTGGTGAACTGTCACTCTGTACCCTGTACGCTTTTGAGAAACGTCCTCGGCTCAGCAGGCCATTTTGCTTCAAGTCTCATTGTGTTCCTTTCTTAGTGATGATGTCATCTCCGTGTGACTTTCTGTCCTGGTTGTGCTGACCCATATGTTGCTCTTATTACCTGCAGAAGCTTTTAGGCCCTGAAGTGGATGATATTGATTAGCTTTTGCACAGCTTCACTGACTTTTATGTTATGGTGTTTTGCTGGCTGATGTAATTTTTCCATTAGATGAGCGGTATGAAGGAAACATTTGCCATATCTTTAACATACTTTTTTGGACTGAGATGGTGATTATTTTTTTCTATACCATCATGTATACATACAGTCATGTGAAAAAGATGTTAAAAAGTGATCACTTGTTTGACCATATGCCTTTTGATAAAGACAATAAAAATCATCTGATTGTAGCAGGTCTTAGCATTAGGCAAATACAACCTCAGACGAACAACATATAACTTTTTTCACTGTACATGAACAAAAACGAAGCTAAAAAGAAAAACAAAACATGTCTGCCCTACTGAGTCGGGGGGGGGGGGGGGGGGGGGGGGGGGGGGGGGGGGGGGGGGGGGGGG
>JAQMYL010000036.1:9769932-9786314 GCA_030014365.1 Clarias pachynema
GAGTACCCCCCCCCCCCCCCCCCTTTACTCAATATCTTGTACATCCAACTTTAGCAGCAACAATTTGAAGTAAGTGTTTCCTGTATGACTTAAACAGTCTTTCACATCGCCTTGGTCCATTCTTCTTTACAACACCACTTCAGTGAATTGAGGTTTTTGGACATTCGCTTATGCATAGCTCTCTTAAGGTCTCACCACAGCATTTCAATTGAGTTAATGTCTGGACTTTGACTAGGCCATTCCAAAACCTTGATTTGTTTATTGTTCAACCATTCTGATGTTCTAGATGTACTAGTACTAGATGTACTAGTGTGCTTCGGATCATTGTCCTGTTGTATGACCCAATTTTGACCCAAGTGGTAGTTGTCCTCTGGTATACAAAGGAGTTCAGTGACTGCAAGGCTCAGGTCCAAGCCCAAATTATTACCCCTCCATTGCAGTGACTGAAAGCGGATATGAGGTGTTTCTGCTGAAATGCTGTTTGGTTTTAACTACACATGGTGCTGGGCATTAAGGTCAAACAACTCCGCTTTGGTCTAATTTATTCATAGGACATTGTTCCAGAAGCCTTGTGGTTTGTTGCAGTTTTGAGAACCTCAGTCGTGCTTCTGTGTCCTTTTTAAACAGGAGAGGTTTCCCCTGGCAAACCTTCCAAGCAAACCCTGCTTGTTTAGTCTTCTTCTAATTGTGCTGTCATGGACGTTAACAGTTAACATGCTAAGTTTAGCTTTTTTTTTTTTTTTTTTTTTGTATTTATCTGAGCATTTCGTATGCAACTGACTTTGGTGTGAATATGCTGGGACATCCATTCTTGGGAAGATTGGCAGCTGTCTTGAAGGCTTTCCTACGGTGTCCGAGAAGTGCAAAACAAAATAACAAAACCGAAAACAATAACAACACAGAAAACAAAATAACTTTATACCTACCTTTTCCGGTTTGAGTAAATTGTCGTTGTGTTTTCTCATTTGGTATTTTGTTTTTGGATATGTCGTTGTGTTTTCTGATTTTTTTATATTGTATTTGGTTTTGTTATTTTGTTTTCGGATTTGTTATTTTGTTTTTAAATTTGTTATTTTGTTTTCATTTTGTTATTTTGTTTTTTGGTTTCGGTTTTGTTATTTTGGTTTGCACTTCTCTGCCACCGAACTTTCCATTTTTATATACAATTATAATATTTATAATTATAATAATTTTTTATCACTGTCGAATGTTGAACTCCAGATTATTTGGAAATGGCTTTATAACCATTTTCTGATTGATGAGCAGCAACGATTGCTGCTCTAACACCTTTGCTTATAGTATTTCATGTACATGGGTAGAGGCTCCTCCAGGACCAGGGTTAAGAATCACTGATCAGCTGACTCTTGCCATTGAACTTTATCTTGAGCTACACAGAAAGTGGAAACATCACCATTTTTCCTATTGGAAAACCTGACGGCATGGCAAGATTTGCCTTGGTGCTCATGATATATTGGAAATTGAAGGCCTACTGTTTGGCGGCTTTGTGAGGACTTATTAGAGGAAGTGACACAGAGGACATTGAGACGAGAATGAGCTTATCTTGTCTCTTCTGTGCTGAAACGTCTTTTCATGCCACTGCTTTGCTTTGGAGAAGCAATCAGATGAGCGCTAGTCATTCAAGTGTCACAGGCTTTGAATCTGTTTTGCAATTATTTAATCAGTTCATCACAATGCAGAAGATTTAATGTTGTGAAGTTGTGACTTAATTAGTGAAAATTTGTTTTGGTGCAGTTTGGCTGACAGAAAGAAAATCCAAAGCACATATTTATTTAAGGTATTTTGCATTTGGATGGCCAAGCTTTTAAAACCCCAAACCACTAAACTGGTTAAATTAATGTGTTGGTGAAGTGTAGAATGAATTGACTGTGGTAAATGTCACTTTTATGGGTTAAAAGTATCTTTATTGTTGTTAGAGAAAGCTCTTTCATTTTATGATGTACTTAGAGTTAAGGTGGAGGATTATTATATACTGTTAACGCAAGTTTTCTGTTCATTAGAAGGGATTCCCAACCATCGACCAGGTCTCCTGAGCTTAATGGAATGAAAATACCCACGGGGGGAAAAAAACACATCTGTACGGTACCGGTTCCAAATTACTTTGTTGACTCCTAGCTTGATTTATTTTTTGGGTTTTTTTTTTCCGTAAAACTTGCGCCCAAGCCATGCCCCCTCGACTCTCTCTCTCACACACACACACACACACACACACACACACACACACACACACACACACACACATCATATCAGTCATATCTTTATAACTTTATGGGCTAGAAATGAGCCATTTATTTATTAATTTATATATTTTCAGGAGAAAATTATTATTATTATTGTTGTTGTTGTTGTTGTTGTTTATTTATTTTAACATTAGTCTATTAATAGTTATTTTAATTTGTGTAGTTATTTAGAAATTTTCATAAAAGAACACTAGTTACAAATATGTGAATATAAATCACATATTATAAAAAATCTTCTTCTTATTATTATTGTAGTCAATTTGGAAGATTACGTATCGTAATTAGACTAGTTAAAACCTGTCAGTTTGCGATAAGTTCTCACTTTTTCACTTTTCTGTGCTAAATGTAAAAGTTAAGTTAGCTTGAACCTGAGACCTGAGGAAGATGTAATAAAGACTTACTACAAAGCACATTCAAACACATTCAGCTTTTTCAGCTACTGAAGATGTCTCGCCTTTATATTTCAGTATAATACTGTATGTTCCAGGAGATTGCATAAGCAGTTCACTTTAGTAGTTCTAAGAGCTTCCAGCCTGACAGTTTTTTAATTTTTATTCTCCTTTTATGTTCTTATTCTTCTTAATCTTAATAACCATTTTATGCTCATCAAAAGCAGGGTGGGAACCTGTCTAAATACCAAGTGCACACGCACACGCACGCACACACACACACACACTACACTACACCTGGGTCGATTTAACATCGCCCGTCCATCTACTATTCGGGGTGCAATGGACCTCAAAACACATGGTTCAAATGAAATCTTGTTTTTTTTTAGTGACAGATCAGATCATTTTTGGCTCAGCAAAAAAAGGGAGACAAATGGAATTTTGTCTTCCAACTAAAGAACGCTTAAAGAAGTACTCCTGCCTTTTTTTAATGAGAACAACATTCAAGATATCCAGTGTTTAAATTAAGTCTTAAAATAAAATAAAATAATAATTGAATTAATGTCGAATGTAATCGCTTTTTTATTTAACTTTTTTAATAATGTGGACACAGGTTAATTTTTCATTCACTATTATGAGGAATGAAGTTTTTGCTCATTAGGAGAAGCACTTGATTGACCATTTCACCCGGAGCCATATGTTCCAGTAGAGATAATCTCGAGAAGATTGGCAGGTTGAGATGCTGCTCACATCGCTTTGGCTTTGGACGACCACATGCTGCTTGCTTGACTGCCAACTTTGATATTGGCCCTCTAAAGGTTAGCAGATTAGAAGTGCAGAGTGCAACATTTCTGTACCAAGTCTCCATACATAGCACTACGTAGGGAATTTTTTTGTAAAAAGTTTTAAGACTTGTAGAATAAAAACATGGTACAATATGATAAATAATGAATAGGGTTGCAAATTTCACACATTATTCTTAACCAATATTTGAACATGCTAACAGTCAATATTCAATTTGTCATTACTGTGCTAAAAGTGTTTTATAAATAGAGATCGGGGCAGGGGTGGCCCGGTTTATAAGGTGTTGGACTGCTGATCAGGAGGTCCTGATGACATCAGGCTGCCACTGTTGGACCCTTGGGCAAGGTCCTTCAACCACAAGTTCTTAGATACAATTGGGCATTGAGCTGTCAACCTGACCCATAAGTAACTGCCACAGAAAGAACAGGTACTGTATATCTCCAGGGTGGGGTGTATCTGTGCGATGTGCTGGATGGACCCTTCCATTCTTTCATAACTAGAGATCGGGCCAATATTGACGTCATTCGCTCATCGGATATCAGACGGACTGGGCAGAAACACTTTCCAGTTCCCTCCAGTCTGCACCCATCTACATTCCAGTCTGCACCAGACATGCATATGAACTCGCTATAACATAAATGTGCCAAATTCAGTCCGTACGTGATTGAACAAGTAACATTACCTGTTGGTTTGACTATAATGTAAATTTGCAAATGTAAATGTAAAAAAGCAAATGTAATTTATTTGGAGATATTTACTGTAAGTCTGGAAATCCCAAAAAGCACGACAGCTACTTGTAATGTGTATAAAAGCTGTGTGCCGAGGGTCGTGTGTGGTACGGTTGTGTGTGATAAAATACAACCACTTTAATGAAGCACCTGCAGAGGTTTCACGTGAGAGTACCACGAGTTCATGTTAGCTAACAGACAAGAAGACACCAGCAGGCAGCAGACTCTCGCTGATGCTTTCCAGAAACGGGATAAATTTCCAGCAGACATCCCAAGGGCTAAAGGGATTACCGAGAAGCTGCTCAACTTCATTACACTCGTTGACCCACCACTATCTGGAGGGGAAAAAGTCGGATTTCGCAGCCTGTTGGAGCACTTAGACGCCAGGTAAAAACTGCCATCCAGAAAGTACATCTCAGAGACTTTAGTGTCCTAATACTTGACCCTGTAGCCAAGCTTTTTGCTGTATTTAAAACACTAGAAAGGTTCCTGATAATTAATATGTATATTTCAGTTTTACATTTCAGATGTTTAATTTGAATGAAAACGTTATGAGAAGTGCAATGTGGTTTATTTCTGCCACATGTAATATTAAACACAATACCAATAATAATAATAATTAATTATGATAATAATGTTAAAAGAGCTCTCGCAGTCCCGGAATCTGTGTCCATATCGACATTTGTGTACTAGAATCGGATCAGAACTGAAGAAATACTGGATCAGCCCAGTTCTATTTTAGAACAACTGTGATCTGTATTGTGACAGAGTTCTCTGTGAAAATAAAGATGTCGGAAGTATGGATTTTAAGTAGCCCGATTCAGTCTGGTGTTGACTAATGGAACTGCGGAGACACTACTCTTTAGATAAGTTATTACCAAGCATACATGGAACATGACTAGTAAGGAGAGATGAGTTAATGTTACATTACAGCTGGATTGTTGAGGTCAGCACCCTGCTGCACAAGCAAGTGGATAAGATTAATGTTAACTCTTTAAATCTGACTTTTAAATCTGGTTGCTTGTTCCCTCAATTCAGATTTTTTCTAAGACAAGCCTTATCTGTTTATAAAATTTTTAATCGTTAAATTCTTAACAGGCGGCATGGTGGCATAGTTGGTTGGCACTCTGGCCACGCACCTCCACGGTCGAGGGTTCGAGTCATGCCTCTGGCTTTCGTGTTTGGAGTTCACAAGTTCTGCATGTGCTTGGTGGGTTTCCTCCCGGTGATCACGTTTCCTCCGCAATCCAAAGACATGCAGTGTAGGCTAATTGGCATTTCTAAATTGCCTGGAGTGAGTGAGTGCGCACATTCTTCTGCCCTGTAATGGACTGGCACCCTATCCAGAGTGTAGCTTGGCCATTGTCCAGAGTCATAGAATGCTCCATCATATCATCTGTTTTGTTCTTAAAACAACAAATGTTTGAGAGAACTGTGGGTGTATTTGAGCTTCATATTCGATTTAATAAGATTTTTTGTTTGTTTGTTTCACTATGTGGTGGTATGATTTGGTCAAACTGATGGCGCACACCATCTGCTGTCTTTGCGAACAGGAAACGAGACAGAAGTCAGACAGTGATTACTAACTGAATTGCCAATTCCACCTGCAAGCCAAGTCTCCCATCTCCTGGATCTGAGACAGAGGGACTTATCTAGCATTCTACATAGTAAGAAGTACTGCCAGTTGCACTTCTTGGCATTCTAGACATTGATGACAGTGTGATCATTGGAATTTACTCAAACTCAAGACGTTTGGGATCTCTGGCATTAACTTTGATTTGGATTAATCAAAAGTTGTAAATGAGTCATTTACTCTGGCCAGCTGAATAATTGGTTAAAATAAATTGAAGCGTATGGCCTGTTAAAAAAAACAACACATTTTTAGTTGTACATTTGACTGCCTTTAGCTCTGATTACAGCGCGCAATATGGTGGTCAATTCATGTGTTAAAATGATTTCTTATGATCCCAGAACCATTCTTTCACAATTTCAGTCCTGGAGTATGCCTGCACCATCAGGGAAGGAGAACATGCACTGATGTGATAACCTGGTCATTCAGTAGTACATTGTCAGCTGGTTTCATTTTATTTCCACATAATGTTGCTGAACCTAGACCTGACCAACTGAAGCAACCCCAGATGAAGCAACATAACTGTCTTCAGAGTCTTGTACAGTGGACACTATGCATGATGACACTATGCATCACTTCATGTGATTTCCTTCTTACCCTGATACAACGTCAAATTTTTATTCAGTTGTTGTGTATTGTTTAAGATAATCTTTAATAGAATTTTTGAATATTTCAATTCTTCCAAATCATTTATGATTATGCAAGGAATAAAACACTTGGATGACTTACTGTTATAGGAAAGTAATCAGCAACAGGTAGGTGGTATGATCGGGTAACTAACTATTTTCTTAAAAACGACAATACCAACAATAACTTTTGAACTTATTATAAAATGATGTTAGTTTTTTTTAATGAATAATATACAGCTTTATGTCTGACCATTACAACATACTGACTTTGCTTCAGTTAATGGTAAATAAATATCTTTAAGCTTTTTATATACATTTTAATTTGGATGGTCTCATCACCATCATGTGCTTCTGTAACTGTCGGTGGCTTTCATTCCCAAGAAATTTTATCACAAGTCCCGGATTGCCTTGAACGCTGCTTGTATGATATTGAGGCATACAGTCTGTACGTAAATATAAAATAGTAACCATAAGAGTAACCAATAAACCACTTACTTTGGTTTCACCTGAATTAGTTTGATGCGAAACCCTATGAACCTATATTTAGGAGCCCTATAGATCCATTCTTGCTATATTTTTCACAAGTGTTTACTGACAGAATGTCTATGAAATGCTTGAGAGCACAAAAACAACTTCTATAAAAGCTGTTAAGTCATAAATTAGTTCCGTCTTGAGATTTTTTTTTTTAATCGTCTATGCCGGATGCTATGGATTGAACACTATTGAAACACTATGGATTTTAGTTTCAGCCTATTGTAAATCTTCCAAGTGAATCAGAATGTTCAGCTTTCAGCTTGTATTTACTGCTTTCTGATTATCCTGTTTTCTTTCACTGAAACACGTTCTTGACAAGGGCTTCTGTGCATAATTAACTTTGCTTGGCAGATTGAATTAAAAGAAGAAAAAAAAACATGTGTTTTTGTGTAAATGATGTTGCAGGTGCCTGCAGCCACACTTTTCTCCACACAACTCAGCAAGTATGTTCAGTTTCGCTTCACTGTGAAGTAGATAACTAGCCTCTCATCCTTTGAAATACGCCATGTAAACCATTTCCAATTTAAAAATAAATAAATCCAACGAAACACAAAGCTGCTTTTTAGCCAATTTTTAAGAATTCAGTATTCGCTGACGTGCTGATGTTCAAGAAAACTTAATTAATAGTCATTATTCAGGCTGTCATGATGTTCTTTCTACTAACACAAATGAGCTGTAATTACTGTACAGTAGGTGTTGGTATGCCTGTTGATGCCATTCGTTTTACACTCAGTTGTTAGACTTGTGGGGAAAGTTACATGTCGAACTCCATTTTAAATAAAATTCACTCCAAATCCATTACATAGGACTTGATTGTGGGATAAAATTATATTATGTGACTATGATGGACTGGCGTTCTATCTAGGGTGTATTTCCTCCTCCACTCCAGGGTTTCTGGGATAGCCTGACAATGCATCATGACTGTCAGATAAAATGATAGATACAACGGAACCTCGGATTGCGAGTAACGCGTTTTGCGAGTGTTCCTGCAAGACGAGCAAAGATTTTTATTTTTTTTAAACTTGAAAAATAGGCAAGTCTTGGTTTACGAGTATCTAGTATCATGTATCACGCATGCGCTTCTTGTTTTGACAACGAACGCCACGTGATCATAACTGAGCCAATGTTTTTTCTCTCTCTTGTGCTGCGGAATTGTGGGTAATCGTCTCTCTCCTGCTGGTCTTAGTGCGCGTCTCTTACTGGTATAATCAACATCTGTGCACACGTGTACTGTTTACTATAACACTGTGACCACGTGTGTGCGCGTAAAACATATTTTATTTTGTGTTTGTAAGCGTGTGTGTACAGCGCATGTGTACTGTTTCTTATAACACGTGTGTGCATGCATGTAAAGCAAAAGAAAGTCTAAAAGATCCATTTCCTCCCTCTCTGTTTCAGCCTGTCATTATGTGTGTGCGCACGTAATTTGATAGAGATGTAAATTATATTATTAAATTATATATTTATGTAAATTATAATAAACTTTCACCTTCGGTGTAAGGGTTGCATTGAAGGTTGGTATGCATGTGTTGGCATGACAACACAAGAAAACATATCGCAGAAAATTTCCACCTTAGTCGACTACTCATGATTTATTGTTATTTTCTTTAAGTATGATACGATCTCTGACCAACTACAGATATCATATAACAGTGTGTTCTACTGTAAATCTGGTCCTGGAAGACCCCCTGCCCTACACATATTTGAGTTTTCTCTGCAGTATTTCATCTGAATCTTTACAACATCAGTATGTCATAATAAATGCATAATTTAAGCAAAACATATTAAAATTGTGACCAACTCACACTAAAAATATGATGCACAATATCTTTAAATCCCGATTTAGACCAGGATCAGATGTGTGAGTCATGCTGTGATGTGCATGCGGACAATTTTTCTGGGGAATAATGCATCCTTTATGCAGAAATGTTCATCATGCCTTTGGGGTTCAATTTAAGACCGAGTATGAGATTGTGAGTCACGATTTTGTTGTTGTCGAATAAAACAGGAATGCAGAGATTGGTTACTGTGTCTAAAGTATGGCAGATAAACAGTATAAAATGTGTTCTAATAGCTTAAGTTTTAGCAAAATGAAGGAAATATCTATGTGGACTAATCATAGATTTATCTTAGGTACTGGGTGTACGTTATGCCTAGGTAAAAAGTGGTAATGCAATTTATTAACATATGAAGAGGTAGTTAGTGCATTAAGTATTACAGACTAATGCCGTTAAACAATAGATAATAGATGAGTAGTGTGTGCTGCGGTTACAGCAAGTACATCTCGCAACATTGAGTTTAAATGTAAAGTACAATATATGGCCAACAGTATGTAGACAGCTGACAATCACATTGATCAGTCATACATATGGACACCTCATTCCAGAATAGGTTGTTTGCATATAATGTCACTTCCACTGTATTGCATAGCATAAACCGATGAGGTCAGTATGTGATTTTCTACATAGGAGACCTTTTGTGTGTGGTCAGGAGAAGCAGAGTAGGATGAGGCACATGTCTGTGAAGAGACCATTTTGCTAAATCAAATACGTGTGTGTTTGTGTGATAGATATAAAACACCCGCTTAAGCAACACCACTAACACTTAGGGCGTTTTCCCATTAGGCATGATTGATTTGTACTGTGCCCAAGGAATGATTGCTTCCCCCCGCCCTCTCCACTCCACAGGCCAGCGTTCAAATATATATACATTTTTGTTCTCCGTTCTTGCGTATTTACACTCCCCGATACAGCAGGTGGCAGAATGCGGCTACTTGGTCTGTGAGCCGAGGAGAAGAAGGAAGTTACTGTTTGTGCTATGCCTAATATTATTGATTATTATGAAAGAAATGTCAAGAGCAACGCTCTCGCATGCTTTCCTACTTTATCAGCTATGGCCATGTAGGTTAGAGATTGAGACTAAGATCACACACAGAGATTACATAAGAGACAGACGGCACTGATGATGACGTGTCTGAACAGTGATCTACGTCCATGTTCAGGTACGATCAGATTCCGTGCCTGTGTACATTGTACTATACTGTACATGTCCCGAGCTAAGAGCGATTGTGTTCTTACTGATTAAAATGAAGCAGACTTTTTGGTAAAGTGTTCTCGGAAATAAGCCCAGGACCTTAATGTGTCCTCTTTCAATTCTTTTGTAAAACCACTTTGCTTTACCACATGTGGACCACATCCAAAATATTTGGTGATCTTCTGTACTCTTGGAATATTGTTGGTCATTGGAATAGCTCAATATGTTCTTTCCCCCATCTCGTTGGTTCTGTTTTTCACTTCCTGCCATCTGGAGGGATATTGTGTGTCATGATAGTCACATGATTGCAAACAAGACATTGGTTCTTCTTTTGCTGTTACAATAGTCACTACTCTTCTGGTAAGTCTGTGAATCTCTGCACTTTTACTTTCAGTCACAAGAGAAATTTTTCATTAATCAAAAAAGGAACACGTGACAGGTACTGTAGTGCGTTTCTTGTTGACCACAGGTGTGCCGTGTTTGATTAAATGTTTCAACACTTAATATAAATGAATATGAAGTCTGATGTGAAAGGTTTCATCTGTGACGAATGCACTTGTTGTTAAAATGCCAAATAGGAGAATTTGGAAACGGCTGTGAAACCAAGAAACCAGCATTTTTGTTCATTTACAGTTGGATGGTCTGCCACTGAAGGTGCCATTTTCTCTGTTGTTTTAACACATCTAGGTGTAAATGTCAGTAAACAGGAGCTAAAATTCTGATCTGTAATTTAATATTCGTCTTTTGATTTCAAACTCAAGTTTGTTAAATGTGCAACCAAAACAAAAGATCTGGCCTTGTTGTTCTAATACTTTCAGAGTGAACTGTGTAAAGGTTGGGTGTATAGAGACTAATTTTCAATAAACAGGCGTAATGTTTTCATGCTGCTGATTAAAGACATCCTCAAGTAAAGGAATCATGCGCCTGTAGGCAATGGATCAAAAGGAGCAGGGCAAAGAAACAATGGTTCTTGTGGTCATTCTGGCCAATAGTTTGTGTAAAGCTCACACACCTGTGAAAACAGTGAGGCTGATTGCATAAGGATTGTAAAAATCAAACAGTTCAGTCTCTGGCAGCATGCTCGAATTACGCAATCAATATTTGAGTTAGAGCTGTTGAATAAATGTTGACAAATGCCAAGGCTACTTTACTACTGAAACGCCTTTAAAGAAAGTTAAGCTTCAGAAAGGAGGACAAGAGTCACTGGATTTTTCTAAAAGCCCTATATATATATAGGAAAAATCCAGTGGCTCTTGTCCATGTTATATACTGTGTATGTATATATGTATATATAAAAATATAAAAATGAATACATGATGAACAATGTGAATGTGAATTCCCTGTGACTAGCTCTCCTTCAATGGGAAAATATCCAAACATTATTTTAATATAATGCTGGAAATGTACTAATTTATATCCACAGTATGAAATACTTTCAAATTAGGCTACATGGTAAACCCACTGCTCTCAATAATATCATAGCATAAATCAGATTTGGGGAACTTTAAACTTTATAGAACCCGTACTTTAATTTTTTATTTTATTTAATGAGTTTTAAGGGTTTAAGTTTTATTCTGCTTTTGTGTTACTGTCCTCATTTCTATCTATCTCTCTCTATATCTATCTATCTATCTATCAAAGATCGGGGGGGGGGTAATAATTAAGGTATAAATCACCACTCTTTTGTTTGGAGATTCACATATCGCCACACTGACTGAAAAAACGGTTTTTAGAAACAATTTTTACATTTATAATGCAGAGATCAACAAGTCGATCTGAACTGGCTAGTTTTCAGTTTGATTGCCCGTGATCGGTGATCAGCCTCAGATATAACTGATTATGTACTGAGAGCAGAAGCTCCCAAGTGGTGCGACAGAAACACGTTTTTATGTGTTACACTATCAGAAATTGCGTGTGTTAAAAGCCTCCGATATGCCTTTTTATCCAAACTTGGCCAAAAACCCACAAGTCACACAAGTCTTATAATACAGTGAGTGCTAATTAGTTTGAAACCACATGCATTAGAAGTCCCACATGCCCACATGCTCGCAGCCACTCGACCTCACTGTAAAGTTGAGTTTTGAGAATTCAGAGGCATTTGTGGTCAAACATTGCTGTTTCATTATAATCCTACAGGTGGTACACTCTAAACTATTTACACATTCTCATCCTGTGTGGTAGGAGTGAATTCTGTGCTAAGTTTGTTTTAGAAATAATAATTATGGCAGATGACAGAGATACGTGCTGCTCAGTTAAAATCTTGTATTTGAAGCTAGTTTGTATTGTGTACTGTAAATGTCGTGCTTGTTTTTTAAGTGAGAAAACTAATGTCATAAAAAATTGGCTACATTTTAATTACTTTTTTTAATAAGGTTTTGAAGATTACAAAGGTTTTAACATTGTAACAAAATCGGGGGAAAATGTCATATTGAATCTGGATATTTATAAAATCATGATACATATAGAAACGCAATTTTAATCGAATCAGCACTGAGGTATTGTGATAATACTGTATCGGGAGGTGATTGGTGATTCCCATCCATTCTGTCGATCTTAATGCACATTTTCAGGACACGGGTGAAACTATACAGTGTGTATATATATATATATATATATATATATATATATATATATATTTTTTTTTTTATTTTTTTATTTTTTTTTATTTATTTATTTATTTTTTTTACACCAAAACCTTTTTTATTAATAGCTGATTAGGAGTTTATTGTACATATAAGTTGATGCACAGGCCATGCAGTATGCTAAGAAATTAGATGTGATGAGCCTAATAACGTAGTCTGAATTAGTGTTGTTGTTATTATTATTATTATTATTATGGTTTTTTTTTTGTTGTTTTTTTTGCTCAGTAGTATAGCAGTCCTTTTGTATTTGCTACATGGACCGAGAGGCCTGACTAATACAGTAAAAATAAATCAAATATTCATTTGGCAGACTTTAACCCGGAGTGATTGTACAACCCGAGCACAAGACCAAGAATCGTCTGAACCAAGTCTGAACCCTTCTGGTCAATAAAACTGCAAAAGGATGCACCAGAATAACTCAGTCATAGAATTAATTATTCATCTTGATTCATCAGGACCACGCATTCACAATATGACACCAGTTCTAGAGAATCACTCACATACTGTGACATAAATTTGCTAATCAATGCTTCACAATGGCTGCGTGCCATGGGCCGCAGGGGGTTTAATAATCCTGAATGTGTTCAGAAAGCTTGTATAAGCTTGTGATTTGTGAACTGAATTTTAGGACTAAATGAAAGCGCAAGGAACATTTGTACCACAGCATTGCTAAATTCTCAGATCTGATCAGTCAAAAGGTTTCAATAAATTTTTTAATAGCAGTCGCTCGGACGGTAGCTCAGATCACACAAATGACAGATTTATGTAAATGTGCTTATCCTAATCTTTTTATCATTTATAATCCACAAGGACTTGTATAGCCAGCTACTAAAATATAACTTTTTTTTGTGTATTTTGTGATTGTAAGAATCCTATACTGTGGTAAAACAACATTGTGTATTTTCTGTTGTGTTTTATGCTTTACAGAGTCCTACTGAATGTCTGGGGTTGTGTGGATGATGTGTGTTGTTGGTGATTAGATTTAGATCCAGACTAGACAGGCTTGCAGACCTGCTGCTACAATACATAATGTAATAGGATTTAAAAAGCGAGCTGTATTAATCACATTGTAAGACCTCCGCCGTTTGCTTATTCTTCATATTATCAACACTGATAATGTGTCAGTTCTTATTTAACCTATTAAGCTCCCAGGATGTCAGCTGAACCTATATTCCTTATACTTACAGTATGAACAAGTTCGATTCAATGTACTGAATAATTAACACCAGTTTTTTAATGATATGCTTTATCACAAGTGAAAAGATTAATGAACGTTATACAGTACATGTTTGCTTTCATCGTACATTCTTTTAAAGTACAGTCTTTCCTGATTTTTATCGTTCTACATTGTAAAATGAAGCCATTCAAAAATCTGCAATAATTTGAGGTGCTGGTTGTTAATTGGTGATTTCTGAGGCTGGTAACTCTACATGAACTTCTCATCTGCAGTAGAGGTAAGTTTTGGTCTTGCTTTTCTGGGATGGTCTTCATGAGAGCCAGTTTCATCATGGTGCTTGATGGGTTTTGCAAATGCACTTGATAATACTGTTCTTGCAAGAACTATTCCAGAAGGGCTGACTGACATTTCATAAAATAACAGTTGAATGTTGTTGTTGTTACTTAATTAACTTAATTACTTAATTTTATAGTTTTAAAATCTCCGTTATTGTTCTAGAATGTAGAAAATAAACCCCCATTGAATTAGAAGGCATGTCCAAGGTTTAAGCTATCGTGTACAGGATTATATTAGGGCACCATCTCAAATAAGTTGTCTGGCTGGGAAAATAGATGTTTACGTACATTTACCCCCACATGAGAGTGAGATGAGTGGAAGTTTGGTATCAGGTGCCAAGCATTACTCCAGCTGGGTAATCACATATATACCTGTTTAACAAGCAGGAACTCCCCACTGTCCCTGTTACGCGCTTCTGTTGATTCGTTCTCTTCTTTTGGAAACTCTTCTCCTCCCTGTTGGTTTGATGTGGAGCCTCAGAGACTAGAGCTACAGGGTCCAATACAGCCTCTTATTAAAGCTATAAGCGCCCTCATGTCATTACAGTTTTAAAGTTGAGCAGTTACGACAACGGGAACGTTTTTAATGACCTCTGTCTGTCTGTTCATTTGGCTCAGGCAGTGTCTTGCTGTGGAGTCCTGGAGCTCCTGTTTGTATCGTGATCTCAACAGAACATGTTTCACCCTGAGCTTTATAATTACGCCGTGCCTCCCTCTGTGTCCAGGCATCGATTTTGCCCTCGACCTCTCAGTCGTGCGTGATAAAGATTGACGACTTGCTGCACATGCAGAGCAGGCCAGCCGGGATTTTACAAGGCAGAGGTTTCCACAGTGGCCTCAGTGTATGGTTTAATAGTTTGATTAGTTAATGTCTGTAACTAAGACTACTGTAAGAACTGCCTGCGGTTTGTTGCTGTGCAGAAGTGTACTACATGATGATGATAGCAAGGAAAGTAAGTTGAACGGTTGATACAGAGACTGAGCCTCATGACATTTTCTAAATTTGACTCAAAAGCATTATGTGTATGTTTAACATGAATAGAAGGATTCTTTAGGTCAATGTGGTATAATATAGCAGTTCGATACATACTTTGCGACAAACAATTCATTCTGTTTTATTCCTTAACTAACCATTTTTTACATCTTTATTTGTTCAGCATAAGGACTTTTCTTCAATAACTACAATGAATTATTCAGTAATTAGAGTAAAACTAATAGAAAAGGGCTGAAGTTACAAGAGTGAGAAATGCAAGTCGGTACACGCTCACTGAAGAATAAATAAAGATATTTTGTCAGGGAAAAATCTGGCACTTCTGTTTTCTTGTCAATATTGTGTTCCTTTATTCCATTTTGCCTGCCAATACTTCTCTGAGAATTGAAGTCATCGTACATTACCATACGTGTTTTTATTTGGCAGAGGCTTTACCCCGTCATAACAACCCACAAAGCCAGATCTGATACAAGCCTCTTGCTTATAAAGCCGGTGACAGTGAACGAACGCAGAGCCGAGTTTCCACCATTTGATCCAAGAGGAGTTCAGGATAGTTGTAAGGTGAGCAGAGACCACTGGCGAGTTCCACTTAAATATGCTCAGTGATTGATGTGCAGTTTCCACTGCCTGTTACTAGGACACTGCTCAAGCTACCAGCAGGCTCCAACAATTTCAGTTCTCCCAAGGGTCATCCTCTCCTGTTCAGCATGTGGCTGATACAGCTCTTCCATCTTTGATCAAGGCTTCCCGAGAACTATTGAGACAAATTCTACCACTTGGATGAAACTAGGACATATTCAAGAGATGGAGTATCACAGTTCTTATGATGGATCTTGTGATTTATATTCTAAATGGCCCGCACTGATTACTTATTTATCCATCTTTCAGAATATTATTCAATACATGCTATGAGGTATTGCAAAATGAGCAGGTAAATTTATAACAAGACTACACTGTGATAAACATATTGTGAAGGGCAGCAATAACGGAGCAGCTTAAAGGTTGGAAACCATTGCGTCACTTACATCGCTTTGGCATTGGAGCGACTCTCAGTTTGAATGTAAATAAAGAGGAATTGGTACTGAAAAGATAAGGCTCACCTGCTAAACAGGATGACCATCTCAGTGGCCTGAAAACAGGCTTTGATGGACTGTTAATTCAATTCAATTCAATTTTATTTGTATAGCGCTTTTAACAGTTGTCATTGTCGCAAAGCAGCTTTACACAATCAA
>JAQMYL010000036.1:9786542-9797619 GCA_030014365.1 Clarias pachynema
ACACTGGACGCATCCCAAAGAGACACACGGGGCATCCATGTGACGAGATCTCCAACCAGAAGCGGGGCACCAGGATGAAATATGTTACATAAACTAAAAAACTAAAAACCAAAGGCTGTAGGACCGAAGTTTTTTTAAATATTGATATAGATTTGTCTCAGGAATATACCAACATTTGTGTTTGCTTTTGTCTTGATCTTGGGCATGGTCTAACTTATCATGGTGCTGTTTAGTCTGTGTTGTCTTGATTTTACATTAACAAATTTTGACAAGAAGTCACTTTTTCTTTTTTAGCTCAATTCTTGGTGCAATGCGCAAATTATTATATATACGGTATAGCAGAATCAGAATCTGCCCTAAGAGGGCTAGGTACAGGTAGGGACAACTCCAATGGCTTCTGAGTGAGCTTAAAAAGGTCCAGTAACAGAGGCACTATTTACAGGAGGATAAGATTTTTTTAACCCCCAAAATAATGTCCAAAACAGGCCAGTTCAACCCTGTCACCAAAAAAATAAAACGTGTCATAATGATGAATTACTAAATGTTATAAAGCATGATAAAGTGGTTGGCTTTTCGATATATGACCATTGAGATCTCAGGTCCCCAATGCTGAACAAATTATAACACAGTTATGCCCTTGGCCACTATAGTAGGCTTTTAATGGCCTACAACTACTTTCACTCATGGCTGAAATAAAGACTTGCCCTTGAAAAATGTTTGATGCTTCTTTGGTCTTGATATTGATTTGGTCTTGCTCCCTTTCAGAAACATCTTGGCTAATCTTGGCCTTGAATTTGTGTTGGACATGACAGTGGTGGTCTTGACTCCAGCCCTAGTGAATAGACTATGTAAAGACAAAAAGTAGTGGTGTAACCGATTGAAATGATCTGTGATACATATGAAAAGCTCCCCAGGGTTGCCACGCGTGTGAAACATGGATTAATTGCAAAAATTAAGGCATTAATGTGTGAAATAAAATTTTACTGCAAATCAAACGCTCTCTCTCTCGGGTGCTAATATATTGTATTTTCAGTCTCTTAAACTCTCCTTGACCTTCTTCCTTTGAACACTAGTGAATAAAAACTAGCTTGTGTCCACATTATGAAATAAAATAAAAAATAAGAGACAGTATGCCTCACATTTCACTTTAATTTAAAAACTGAGTGTTTTAAAAATGTATTTATTTATTTATTTTATCAAAATCTGTGATATGATCCAAACCGCGAGTTTTATGACTATCTAGTGTTTTTTATTTATTTATTTTATTTATTTAGTATGTTGTGTTAGTATAGTGTGCATAGTGCCATTATTTCCTGTGCTGGCAGCAGTGACATCTTCTTAGCAGTGACATGAAAAGAACTTGGAAAATGGAACATACACTGATGCATCTCTATAAACAACAAAAAAAAAAACAACGCTCTTTGAATGCTATCTTTTCATTTCATACATTGGATGACCTGAAAGCAGTCTCAGAAAAATTTCTGTCTGTATTTGTTTGTATGTCTGTCCAGCCAATTTTGTCACAGCATCACGCAAAACTGGCTTCGACAGAATTCAATGAAATGCCAGTACTCCGGTTTTTGCTTAGAGTTAAATCTATGCTATAAAATACATCAACATGTCGAGTAGAAAAACATTATGATCAGGTTTACGCCTCGAAGTGGGCGTAGCAACAGAGTGAATCAACGAGATAGTATGCAGGAGACACAGAGATGACCTAATGCCCCTACAAAGAACCCAAATTCTCACCAAACACAAACAAATGTGCAACACAGCATCGTGTTCTCAGAGGACAGGGTGTGTATAATACCTGAAGTGGGAGTCAAATCAAAATGTTGAATTAAAGTGACGTTATGAACAGTCCTGTGCCGGATGTAATAATCTAATATAAACAGGGAGTGTACTGTATTTGGCTGACAACGAAAGAAGCACAACTTAGCATAAACAAGGCATATTATACTCAACTTTACAAAGTGTTATTTCTTTGTATTAATAACTTAATAATAAGAGAGTTCTGCTGTACAGTAAGATAATCAGACATGTGCGTGGGCTTAAACCTGAAATAATAATATCCCTGATTACATTAAAGCTGATCAGATTTTATTGATTTATTTAAATAAATAGAAGGAGTTTGTCCTTTGCGTTGCACATCGTGTAAATTTTTTTTGTCCCTTTTTTTAACGAAAGAACTCCAGCTTAAAAAATATGAGAAAAAGCAGTGCCTAGTATATAATTATAGAGTAAAAAAGCCAATCTGGACTTGCCCCAGGCTCCTGGGAATTAAAAAATTTAAGACTGCTCGTTTTCCAAAAAGAGACAAGAAGTGGCCCACTTTTACAATCAGTGAAAAGTCCAATCAGCCGAGACAAGGATATAATAAAATTGTAGTAAAATTATGTAGATTTAACTGTTTTATAGCAGATATTCAAACTTTTACCTTTGCTTGTACAATTAAATCTGTTTCACATGGTCAGACTAGAGCAAAGTATACTGAGCCACAATAAACTAAGTTGAAATGAATTAACTGCTCAGACAATTATGCTTCTTTAAACTAAACCCTATTATGTGGAGAATTAAGGATCATATTAAGCATTACCAATAAGCCTGCCTCTGATATACGAAGGTCAAGATTCAGCTCTCTTTAATGGAGCATTTTTTCTTTCTTTCTATGTAAGTGTAACATACAGTATCCTGCATTCATAAAATGGACTACACAGTAAAACAACCACTGATAAATTAACACTATGTCTTTTAGTTCAGGTTCAGGCATTTAATACGCATTACTATTTAATCCAATGGAGAATATGATGAAGCTCTGGCTTCCAAAAAACACTATAAAAGTTTAAATTACAAATCTAATATATTTGTTAATCTAAAATTACAAATCTAAAATTACTCTTCTAATATAAACTGTGAAGCAAAGGAGACACATAGGGATCACTATCTGTTGTCTCGGGTCTGATGTCTTCATTGTCTGTCCTCGACACACTTTTCTTTTATCGGCAACTCCTCTGAAATCATTCGTGGGAATTTACACAAATCTTCACAGAACCTTTATTAGGAAGTATATATGTACAGTACATTAGCTATTTCATTTCATTTTCTAACTTTTTTTCCCTGAAAAAATGACAAAAGATCTGGTATCGCAACTCCTCCTAACCCATTAATGAGAATTTCACCGTACTTGCACAGTACCTTTTTCAGAAAGCGTAGATGTGCACTAGTCTATTTAAGAGGTCAGCACTGTTGAGTTCTCGTGTGATGATGAAAATAAATAAATAACTATTTATTTTTCTATACCACCAGCTCTAATACATACGCTTAGATTAACATGCTTGTTGTAAATCTATTTTTAATAGATTCTAGTTGCTATCAATAGTAGAATAAACATATGGAAGATCTTACAGATGTTTAATGATGCAACCAATGAAATCCCCCTTCACCTCTCTTTCAATGCGACATTCGGCTACTGAAGGTCCCATGCCTTACAGAACCCACAGAAATGTTAGATTAGTGTGGTATTTCTATCAAGACTCAACATAATCCAGTGCTCTGTTAGTGGAGTTTATTGTGCTAGCAGAGAAGAACTTCCTGTACCATGGAAAAAAGGTTATTAAAGGAAATCTAAATTGCCTCTCTAGGGGAAGCTGCTTAGTGTCTGTGAAGTCGGTTTTGTGTAATTCATGTGATTAGGCCCTCTCAGATTAAACACCGAAGATCCATTTTGCTGGTACAGTTATTGGCATCGCCACCGAATAAAATTGTAAATGTATTAGCATGGCTTTATAATGGCAGTAAACAGCCCAAGGGAGCGTTCATTATGAGTGGAGAAGCATAAAAAAAAAAATCAGTGCCAAGCTCAGCGACACACAAATAGAAAGCGCTATATTATCTTCATTATCTTTTATTGGACAACAGTAATTGGATTTAAAAAGTTCAGATTGGGCATGATCTGCTTAAAAAGTTCAATGGTCTTCTGTGCTTAATATAATTAGAAAAGAATTTGCCAATAACTCGTTATAGCTATGGCAGTGACTTTGTGTTGCACCTTGAGGGTTGGTGGTTGAATCTTGCCTCTGGACTGTGTTCCATGCTCTTTCCGTGTTTGGTGGCTTTTCTCCATATCTCAAAAACATGCGTTTCCAAATTTCCCACTGTGTATAATTGTGTGTGTAAGTGTGTGTGTTCGTGCTCTGTGTTGGGTTGGCACCCCAACCAGGGTTTTTCCATGCTCCCTCGTGACAGGATAAAAGGTTCGGTTCCCTGGGGATAGCTGCGTAATTAGCCTTATCTAATGACCTAATTATCTAACAAATAATTAGCTTGACTTTAATCAGAAAACTACACTTAGTTATTTAAATGTTCCTGATAAGCATGCCTCGTTGTTGTTGTTGTTTTTTTTTCTCTGATTAATATACTGTATTTTCAAATTACACCTAAATGGTCCTGCAGTGACATCTGATTAAGTGCTTTTTTAAAAGATAAATAAATAAAAAGACTGTTATGTTGAAATAAATCTATTCATATACTATAATTTAAAGTCACAATAGTAAATAAGGATAATTTGGAATAATTTTAACGCTTATGTTGTATAAATTGATTCACTGAATGAAGCAAGTGAAGCCATTGATTTCATGACAAGAAGGTGATTAGAGTGAGGAATTAACACACATTTACATGCAATCAATATAACTGTTCAGTACATTCATTGAAGGTATGGATAGAAATATTTCTAAAAAAAAACTCAATTAGTGCACATTCAGTTAGATATATAGCGAGAGCTGGAATAAATTTTGCAAAGGGGTTTGCTAGTTTATAAATTTAAAATGCTTAACAGAATGGAAGAAGCATGAAATAAAAGTTTTTTTCTTTTTTCTGTCTTTTGTCAAATACAGCTAAAATATGGGGAATAACCATTGATCATCATCATGAATGAGGTTAAATGGAGAAAAAGCAACATAAAACAGCATAAAATATCCAAACCCTCATCCAAACTGAAAAACGATGATGATGAAAAAATGATGTGGAGCTGCTGCTAATTAAAACCCAGCTTAGAGCCAACTAACAGAGTAACTCCATCATCACCAATACTTCTGACCTGGGTCCTAATAAAAAAAAGCAGCAGGGGTAGCTTCAGGGGGCTGTTGTAATGTCGGATTAATAATCAGGCTTGTGTGGAGCTTTATTTAATCTAGTCACCTGCTTTTAATTAATGCTCTGAATGAAAGAGAACTGTGCTGATATTTAATTTTATATTTATTGTAATGCACATTAGGTATAAAGTGTAGTGTACTGCCTGGCTAAAAATGGCCTCGTTTTGATTTAAATAAGCAAATACTTACTCCATTCAGCCATAGATTTATTGACAATAAGTCAGCTGAACCCCAGGTTTTGGGGTTTCCCTTGTACCACCTGGGCGATTCTGACCTCTCGGCACATGCTTTCACAAGGCATCTGGTGGTGTGCTGTGGTGTCTAACGTCACAATATTGGTAGTGGCTCCTTTAGGTGCTGTGGGTTGTGAGGTGGGGACTTCATGAATCGAACTTGTTTGTCCAGCACATCTTATAGGTGCTCAATCAGTTTGGAGGTCGGGTTGGCAGGCTTGGGCTCTTGCACTGTGTTTTGTTGCCTTTCTATCGTGGCCAGAATTGACATCTTTTGATGATTTGTGCCCCATTGGCTTTTCTGTGGGATCGGAGAATACAGCCTGGCAGCAAATCTTTTAACTATAATGATGCAGTAGAAATAGCCTATCCTAGTGCCCACTATACCTGTACATATCCTATGTCCACGGAAAAGATGGTACAGTTTTTCAGAAGGCTCAAATTATTGGCCTGCATCAAGCAAGGAGATTGCTGAAATTGGATTAAGAACTGCCCAATGCATTATTAAAACCTGAAAGGATATTGTTGAACTGTCAACTACACGGAAGAAATGTGGTTAACATGAATGAATGACTGTGAACAGAGATCACTTAAACGATGGCTAAAGTTGCATAATAAAAAAATCAACAGTAGAGGTCAGTTATGTTTATAGCAAATGTAAAAAGGATTTCCACACAAAAAAATATGAGAACTCAGAAGACTGGGACAAAACAGTTTAAAATTTGTCTCACTAACAAGTGGTTTTCTTATAAACAACGCTGTTCATTAGAAAACCACTTGTTAGTGAGACTAATCAGAAAAATAGACTTAGGTTTGTTGGGGAGCACAAATTTTGGACTTTGGCGCAATGTAAAAAGGTCATGTGATCTGATGAGTCCGGGTTGACCCTATTCCAGTGTGATGGTCATGTCAGGGTAAGTAGGGAAGAGCATAAAGTAATGCACCATTATGCATAATACCCACTGTAGAAGTGTTATGGATCTGGGGTTGCTCCAGTTGGTCAGATCTAGGCTCAATGAAGTCAGCTGATGACCTGAATGTATTGAATAACCAGGTAATCACATGAGTGGAGTTTTTCTTCCCTGATGGCACAGGCATCTTCCACGATTTAAACTATGAAACAGTTGATCTTTGAGCTCTAGCAATCATTTTCACACATGAATTGGCCACCACATAGTCCTGAATGTAACCCTATTAAAAGTCTTTGGGATGTGCTCATCAATACAAGATTTCAGCCAAAAACTTTGGATAGAAATAAAAGTTGCCTAGGGATGCCTAAGATTGCTAAATCAATTAAATGGCAACGGTGGTCCAAAGAAATATTTGAGTGTGCCATGTTATTTTTTGCCGGGCTGTGTATAAATGATGTCACATCAGAATTGCATGTCATGCTCCAATATGACATTTAAAAATAAGCCAAAATGCATGCAGAGTAATTATATAATGCTTTATATTGTATAGATAAAGGTTTCAGGGGACAAGACTGCACATAGCAGTATGATGCTTTCAAAACATCACCAAAGACCTGTTAGCTTTCAGATGGGCATTTGGAATTCTGCCTTTGAGGATTTATGACTGAGGTTAAATTATATAGAGTGCTGCCAAGGCTTGTGTCCCAGCAGGGGCTGTTTATCACTCAAATCTACTAACTTAAAATGGATCCAGGCAAGTGCTGTTGTTTTCAGGACACATGCCCTTCACTGTTCCTGGCAGAAATGTGGGTATGTGGAAACCAGAAATGGAAAGCTTTTTAATTTAATATGGTTAATTTTGTTTTAAATTGCAGCGGCTCCGTGCATTACATCACACGGAAACAGGCCAAGCTCTTCAGTTAATATTCACATCGTTGTTTCGGTGCCAAATTGGCTGCTTTGAGCATTTTACAAAGTCTGCTGCTATTTATGCAAAATAATCTTGAATGTTTACACAGAATTATGCCAAAAACAAAACCATTCAGTATAAAAATGTGACATCTTTTGTGCATTCTGAGATGCTTTTCTATTTACCATGGTTGTAAAGAGTGTTTATTTGAGTAACAGTACCATAGCCTTTCTGCCAGCCACAGCCAGTTTATTCATGTATCTATGATTTCTCTTTTTCAGCTAAGCATTTATTCACAAAAACACTCATTGCAAGTGTTTTTTTTTTTTATTATAGTGTTTGTTTGCTTACTTTTTCTCGTATTCCATGTCAATTCTAAAAAGACAATTGTGTATGAAAATCTTAAGAAAATTAGATCAGCAGTTTCTGAAATACTCAAACCAGCTTGTCTGAGAACAACCATGATGTGGTCGAAGTTACTGGCATCATATTTTCCCACCATTCTGGTGTGAACATTAACTAAGGGTCTTTCCACATTAACCACAATTGATTTGTACCGTGCCCAGGAACGATTGCTTCCCCCTCCCCAGTCCTCGGCGGACAAACGGGGAGGTTTTTTGCTCCCCGTACTCGGGTGCGCTTTCAAACATAAAACAAGAAGAGAACAAGGGTGTTAACCCTTGGTACGAGGCAAGAACACAGGCCATTAACACGACTTTGTAAAACTCGTGCAAAAATTGACACAAAAAGTGTTTTTTTTTTTTTTTTTTAAACCAGAAACTTAATAAAGTAAGCATAAAATAAGACTACACAGGCGAATGTGATCATGATGGGTACTGTAATTCAGGGTCTTCATGGCGCTACCCGGACAATTACTAGCAACTTTATCATCTATTTCTTCCTCTGCCAAACTTTTAATGGGGAAGTTTACTTATGGTAACTTTCAGCATTATATTGAGCTACGCAGATGGTGTTTTCTTTGTGCGGCATCTATAATTTAGCAGATGAGAGCAGCGTGTAGCAGGGTAGAACCATCACCGTCTTTGTTCTTATCGATCGCTTCACTCAGACACAGAGGCACAGAAATAGGAAAGTTGTTGTCGAATAAGCTGTAGTATGACCACTTGCAAATTCAACCTTTTTTCCTACATTGTTTTATAACACACACTGCAAAACGTCCTGAATGAAATGATGCACTTTGTCAAAGAGCCCGATTTGCGAGAGAGGTGCACACCATGGCATGGCTATTATGAGCATCGCTTGCAGAACAAAATCAAGCCTATTCAAAGCGTCATTAGTGTTACAATCTCAGTTATGCAATTTCCTGTTAATTTTACACCACAGAGCGGCTCAGCTCAGATTGGATAGATTCTGATTCTGATTGTAACTGCTGTGTGAGCGGAATGACTGCTGGAACTGCCTGACAGCAACCAACGAGATCCCTCGCCCTCGGACAGCTTGTTAACTCCAAACTCTGTGTGTTTTTTCCCAGGTGTGACAGTGTAGCCGGTGGAAGAAGACTCTACAAAAGATGAGGAAGAGCAGGAGTGTTCTGAGTGTGTCGCCTTGCGAGGTGAGTAATGCAGGCTTTATCAAAAGAACAGAGTAATCTTTAAGATGTGTGGAAGAAAGAATATCGTGACTAGAAGAACTTGTTCCCAGATTGATATCTCCCTCACAAGACAAGACAAGACAGATAAAGAGAACCCATCCAAGATTGAAACGATCCCTATTCACTTCCTCTATCTCTGCCATGTCTTTATCACACTTCTACTCAGCCAGTGGACTCTATGCTCGTGCTGAAATAATATACGCTTCGAGATTATGGTAATTTATATGACATCAGTGAGATTTTCCGTAATTATAAGCTATTCATGAACAAATTAAGCGCCCATAGTGAGCCGTTCATGTTGATATTATGCAGAACATTATTGAGACCATGGACGAAATTACAGACTTGGACGTGGACTTGATCACTACTTGAAGATTTGCTAGGGAGCAGCTGAGTTTATTGAAAACATGTCGTATCTCATGAAATTCTTAACCGTTTTTCTTGCGCGTTATCAGCTCGAGCATGGAGCGGTACTAAATCCTGCACCACTGTCTGACAGTTTGATGCAACACACAATATATCATGATGAAATTCATGTTTTTGGGCTGTAAATATATTAGAAACTGTGGAACGCCGTTTAAGGTCCTGTGTAAAAATATGGTGCTATTAATTAATTCATTAGATGGATAAAATGTGCAAAAAGTCATTTTTGAATGAAGGACATCAGAGGAGACAGGAGACAATCAGAGATGCTGTCTATCTTGAGGAGAAAGTAGTTTATGAACAGCAATTATGTTCAGTGTAGCAAAGCTTGCATCAATGCTTACTCAGCTTTTCCTACGAACCATAGGAGCATTTTTTTTTTTTTTTACAGCAGTGTGTATCGAGTTAACAAAAACATTTGACACGTTTTATTAATTCAACAACCCAAAATATCAAAATTAAAAGCAGAGTAAATGAATGTACTGTAACGCCAAGGATCTCTTAGCAGACAGATCTGCAGGCAGCGACATCCCGGGGTTCCAGACAGGCAGATCCGTGGTCAACCTCACGTTCAGTCCGAAGGCAAAATTGCCATAGAGATAATCAGAGGAGATGCGCCGAACCTGGGTGCACTCCTATTTAAGCCTCTGGTTAGAGCCAGTCATAAGATAACGTTCATGTACATTGTTAGTACAACGGAAACAGAAAAGAAAAGGAGAAAAGTAAATGTGTGCTGAAAAGAAAAGAGGAAAAAAAAACATTTGTGTTGAAAAGAAAACTTTTATTATTATTGTTCTCGTCACGATAAGATGTATTTTTGGAACGAGCAGAATCATTCCCTTGCACATTAGTTCCCCTTTATTATTATCTTGCACTGGGCTCTCACACATAACACACAAAAACCACACTTTTCTCTCGCATTTTAACACTGTGTTATGCCGTTACATACATAATGCATACATCCCTCTCACACACGTATTACTACCTCTGTTTTGTATTTCATGCATTCATTCATTTAGCCAAATGAGTAGTTGGTGCATGTTATAGGAGGTGCTGGATCGAGGTGCTGGATTCAGATTTGCAGAGGTTAATGTGATAATTGCAACTATTTTTATTAGTTAAGAGCTGTGTATAATATACAGTGGAACCTCGGATTACGAGCATAATTCGTTCCGGGAAGTGGACTCGCATTTCAAAACACTCATAAATCAAAGTGAATTTCCCCATAAGAAATAATGGAAACTCAAATTATTCGTTCCACAGCCCCCCCAAAAAAAATACATAAAAAAAAAAAGTAAAAATAATTCCCAACAGATAAGTGTTTCCATTTAGGCGCTGTGTTCGTGTGTGTTCGTGTGTGTTCGTGTGTGTTCATGTGTGTTCCTGTGTGTTCCTGTGTGTTTGTGTGTGGGAACAAGGCTAATGACACACGCATACTAACAGAATCACTGCTGTAAAGTAAAAATAAAAATAATTTCCTGCACTTTACCTTTGAAAAGAATCGCGACAGAGCAGTGTTTCCATTAGAGAGAGAGTGTGTGCGTGTGTGAAAGTGAGAGGAGGAGGGGTGTGTGAAAGGGCACGGTGTCCAATGACGCACACACAAAGAGCAGCCTGATACAGAGAGGGAGAGAGAAAATGTATCTTTAACCTCTCTAATGAGACTTTCTTTTGCTTTACACGCGCGCACACACAAGCATACAAACACAAAATAAAATATGTTTTACAAACACACACGTGGTCACAGTGTTATAGTAGACAGTACACGTGTGCACGGATGTTGATTATACCAGTAAGAGACGAGCACTAAGACCCAGCAGGGGAGACGATTACCC
>JAQMYL010000036.1:9805357-9826096 GCA_030014365.1 Clarias pachynema
AACTCAAGCATGTGTGTCATCATTCACTCTCAGTCCAGGCTGAGTATACAGTACTCATGTGGGTTAAACTTGTTATTTTTGTTGAACTGAACTGTACAAAATGTAAAACATTGAACGCTCTTTTGAGCCGAGCTCATGCGCATGAGACATTCAATCATATCTTGTGGTCGGGGTCAGTCGTCATCTCTATTGAAACTCCTTTGTACACTTCTCCCACTTCTTTAGGCGCTCCTAATGCAAGCCGACGTCATTTGATCTGCTTTAGCAGTGCATTACGCTTACAATTATTCTAATGCCTTTTAATATATCTGATATTTTTCAAGGATATTGTGTTGACCATGAGCTGGACTTAATGTCGATGATGGTGTTGCTCTTGACTCCACTGATGATGTGCAATCTGGAAATGTGTAGGTGGGTGTATTCATGATTCGTACCGTCTCTCCAGCCCTGGCTGTGCTGCAGGAGTGTGTGTGTGTGTGTGTGTGTGATGTGTGTGTGTGTGTGTCAGGCGTTTTGATGTACATAAGCATTCATCACTCTCAGCACCTTTTTAATGCATTGTTACGTGCAAACTGCTATTCCTTTCTTTGTGTTTTGTGTGGGTGAAAAGTTCACATTGCCCTCTTGGTTCTTGCCCTTTTTTTTTTTGCAGCAAAAATAAATGTGAAAGAAGTGTTTAGCATTGTGCGTCTTCTCCATTTTGTCAGCGAGACAGAAAATAGGATCCATGACCTTTGGATTTAGGTAAAGTCATCATAAGTAATGACGATGAATTGTATTTTAAATTTTAAGTATTTTCAGTGTGGAATATTAAATAAAATACTGCAGTAAATGTCTCCTCGGTCTCGTACATCAGAGGACATCATTAAATCCTGATATAAAAACTAGAGAAGCGCTGATTGGAGTCATTTGTTGGAGTCCAGTATAAGGAAGGCTTCAGTTAGAAAGATTGAGATCAGTGGTATTACAGTATCAAAAAAAGAGCACATTTAGTAAGAGACTGAGACAGAGTTGCTGCTCTAATGACCATCATGGGAGGTTGTTTGGACCTGCAGGCATTAGGCCCTGTAATGAGTCTCTGGACGACTGGGGTATTGTCGACCTTGTTTCTGATGAAAAGTGAGCTGTCAGTGTACACAATACAGGTATATTCTTTTAAAGAATGTAGTCTGGATTGTTTTTTTCAGCCAAAACACTTTAACGTTGGTTAACATTGGTATACAGTACGTGCTCAGCTAAGGCTCCTCCCTATGCTCATGGGGACCCAAGGCCAGCCCCGTATGGCTCGATCCCACATAAAAACCCTTGCAGCACACCTCAAATAAAATAAATAAATAAATAAAACAATGCCGGTTATGATAGAAAGGCACCAGAACCCCAGGTGCACGGAAAGCCAGCACGGAAAGAGCCCGAACTCGCCACCTCAACCTCCAAATTCCCCAGATGCCTATCCGAATGAGCACCCATGGGATGCACCGGACAGACAAGTCAAATGCATGGAGATCCCACCTCGCAACCGACAGCATCCAAAAGTTGTTCCAATCTGCATGCTGTCAGCCAAATGGGGCAATGAATGCTCACCTCCCTGGAGATATACACGCTCTGTTGTTTTCTACAGGGGCAAGTTGCCAGCTTGATGAAATTATTATATTTGGTTTATTTTTTGTCAACTTTAAGTTATTGTGTCTGTTTTACTTTTACTGTCTAATGTCAGGTTACTGTGTTATTTCATGCTGCTGCACGACTGCAGTTTCGCTCAGGACTAATAAAGCTCTACCTTGCTCTCCGAGAATAGTTTACAAGGAAAATATGTGACCATGTAAACTAGTCTGAACCCGACAGTCCCCTGACGTCATTGGCAACACAGCAGCAGACCTCGTCTGTTAATCAGTCCGTCTGATTGGTACAAATATACAGTACATGATGACGCTGCTAGTGTTCCAATATAACCAAATAAAATTACGCCTGTCAGCAGCCACAGGGAACTCACTCCTAGTCTGGTATAAGTAAATTTCCCATATGCGAGTTTGTTATATCCAAAGCTTATTATTATTATTTTTTTGCACATTTATGTGGGTGTACAGCCGGGACCAACAGACCTCGCCCGTTATAGCACAGATTCCATTATATCCGAGTTCATTATGTTAGGATTATACTGTAATATCAAAAGACTATTGTGTTTTTGTTTTCTTTTTGTTTTGTTTTGTTTGTTTTTATCGATTTTGTGTCTCACCGACTTGTCCTTCCTGCTCCGATTCACTGGTGTCAGTGTTTCATATCATAATTAGTTGCATTATTTAAGCTCTTGAGTTAAGTACTGTACCTTGTGGTCTTTATCATTGTTGTTGCTTATCATGCTGATTTTCTCACTTATGATTATGCGGTGACTGTAGTCCCATTTCCTGACCGCCATCTCCATAAACGTTCATATCCTTTACATCTACAGTACAGATAGCTGTAATAGGCTAACCTGACAGGAATTATAATTTATATGTATACATAAAAATAAAAAGGACCATGAACAATATAAGGGTTGCCAGGGGGACACAAAGCTCAAAAACATCAGCAGCAAAAAATACACACTATAAATTTGAACTCGCAGAATTATCAGATAGTACCACACCTTTAAAATGCTAATGATATTCACTGCTAAATCTCGCTCTTATTCATCCGACCCAACAGCATTCTACACAAGGCATGTTATTAAAAATATTTCTCTAGGTTACTTTACCAGCTAGCAAGCAAAGTACTTTAACGATTGAGTTTTGCTGAGGGGATTTTAAGACTTGGATGTAAATGTTTATAACGATCACTTCTAAAACTAGCAAGCTAACCTGGCATGACGTAACCTGACAGCATTCCAGTGTGGATTTTAAGCCATGTTCATGTGTATTTGGCCAAACCTGCAACACTCACTCACTCATCTTCTATACCGCTTTATCCTGCATTCAGGGTCACGGGGACCTGGAGCCTATCCCAGGAGGCTTAGGGCACGAGTACACCCTGGACAGGGTGCCAATCTATCGCAGGGTGCACACATATACACACTCATTCGCACACTACGGGCAATTTGGGAAGAGCAATTAGCCTAACCTGCATATCTTTGGACTGTGGGAGGAAAACCCGGAGTACCCAGAGGAAACCCAACAAGCACGGGGAGAACATGCAAACTCCATGTACACAGAGACGGGAATCGAGCCTGGCCGGGAATCGAACCCGGACACTGGAGGTGCAAGGCGACAGTTCTAACCACTACACCACCGTGCCGCCACCACCGTGCCGCCAAGTATATGTATTTGAATACAATGTATCCAAATACATACACTTCAATATGGAGTTAGAGGGTTTCTGTGGGAATTCGTGTCCATGTATTCTGTAGAGCATTTATGAGGTTAGGCTGACCGATTTTGGACGAGAAGGCTTGGCTCGCAATCTCTGTTCCAGTTCAATCCAAAAGGTGCTCGATATGTGGTAAAGTAAACTTTGAAATAAAGTTGGAAGCAGAGCATTGTCCAAGATGATGATGAAGCATTAAGATCGGCCTTCACTGGAGATAAGAGGCCTGATTGAAACACCTGAATTCATTAATTAACAGGTTTGGCCAAATACTTTTGTTCATATAGTGTAGTTATACTCTTTAATTATCCACATTGAGCTAACCTGACAGGATTCCCGAGATGATTAACAGTTATTTGTGAATGTTTATGCTAACAACAGCAAAGCCAACGGCATCTTTCAGAAACACCACATGACAACACCACATGGAAATAGACAGCATTATTATTATTATTAATTCAGCCTTTCTTTTCAATTCTTTATAAGCACAATGTCTGCTCAGTGGCTAATTGTTGTACCTTTCTTTGTCGGTTACGTGTAATGTTATTGTTCATAGTTTGCCAGAAGTCATTTGTATGGTTTTATAAAACTTTAGTTGTTCTAACAAGTTAGTTACTGTGATAAGAAAAACTGATATTGTTACAGTACATGCCTTTCTTAGGGAATGGTACCAGTACCATAACAGTACAGTACTATACATTTTGCAGTCAGTACAATCAGATGGCAGTATTTATGATGGATTTTGTAACACCCGGTGATGTAATAACAGCCCACAATCATAATAAACCACAAACGTAATACATATCTGAAGCTCCTAATGTAATAATCCCACAAATTAAAGTAAATGTGCCACAAACCTAATAATAAATGAACCACAAACATATCTGCAGCTTGTAAAGTAATAATCCAACAAATGTAATTTCCCACAGGCGTAATACTGTAGCAGTGGCTTGTTCATTATGTTTGTGGGCTGTTATTAAACTGGCAGATGTTGGAGTTGTATTATTTGACAGTAAAATTGTTTCCTGTACGTCTAAGACATGGATCAATTATAAATCCATATACTGAATCAATAGGAGCTAATAAATGCTGAAGCTTGACCACTTAGTGGACGTTAAACGTTGGAGGTGGGGGGAAATCGATTCTGTCACGTATCACTATTCTTTTGTGTGGCAATTTATGTGTTGCCACACAGATTCCAAAATTTATGGATTTATAAAAAAATTTTTTTGCATTTATATACGTTTGCATTGGCATGGTAGCTTAGTGGTTAACACTGTCGCCTTGCACCTCCAGGGTCCGGGTGCGATTATCACCTCGGGACTGTGTGCATGGAGCATGTATGTTCTCTCCATGCTCCATGGGTTCCAGTCCGAAGACATGTCTAATTGGTAATAATAATAATTAGTCTAATTGGCGTTCCTAAATTGCCTGTGGTGTATGAATGAGTGTGTGAGAGTGCATATGTGTGTGTCGTGTTATGGATTGGCACCCTGTCCAGGGTATAACCCGCTTTATAGTGGTATAGACAATGAGTGAGAGCAATATGTAAAATGTTTCTGTTGCTCTATAATCCTACAGATGGTGCACTCTAAACTATTCACACATAGGCAGGCAGCATCGCTTACAATTCTGTTTGTTCTGAATTGTAACAATTTTTTAAAATCATATTGAATCAGTATATTTAAAAAAAAAAAAGTGATACTTGCAGAAGCACAATACAAATTGAATCACCACGTGTGTATCATGATAATATCATACCGTCATAACCCTGGTGATTCCAATCCCTATTAAACATAAGCGTTAAGATGAAGAACACACGATACTGTATGTGATGATGAATAATTTAAATGTTAGTTTTATCTTTTGCATGTTCGGATCTTAGTCCGAATGAGCAACTCTGACCCAAAATATCAGTTATTTTTTAAAACTTTTTTTCTATTAGATTTTAATCTATCATGTGACACAGTGATGCAGACAGATGTTTTATTTATTTATTGAACCTGTGGATGCTGTCAGTGCAGATCCACGTAGCGTTGTGGGTTTGTTGTGACGCATAAGAAAAGAAAACGATTTCAATTTTTTTTTAACCTGTTTCAAAGGATAGCTATAATATTAGAATGAAAAATGCTTTGCTGTTCTTTGGTGTGCCTCTAAAATAAAATGTTCTAGTTATTAAAGTGTTTACTGGTATGTTTACCTTTCCATCATAAATAATTGTTTTCACTTTTGTTTTTAATAGAAATCACCAAAGCTGAATGATTTCTATTTTTCATTAAAAACATGCTTATCTTTTCAGAGTAAAAGTATTACCAAATTAATAATTGAAAAATTTAAGACTTAAAGTATTATTTTTCACTAATCAGAAATAGTGAAATGTGAAATTACAAATTATATACGATTGAATTTTGTAAACAAGGATTTCAGGAGCTTTATATGTGGAATTAGAGTGCTTGCGTCTCCCTCTAGTGGTGATACTTGGTGGTGCAGTTTCTTTTTCTCTTTTGCACTATTCATGTTAAAAAGCAAGAACAGTGAGGTCCTAAAGTCTGGGAATGCTTCTATTCCTAATGTAATACAAAAGCTTCCTAGTATAACTGTTTTTTTCCTTTAATGATCAAGTGTACTTGAGCTGACAAGGACTCCTCAGGTTTGTGCAAAACTTATATTATAATCAATTTTAGACCAAATCCATCAGAGTGTCATCTGAAGACATGAGATAAACCATAATACAAAGCAGAACACATAGTCAGTGTCTCAAATACTAATCTAATCTAAATCTAGAAATACTGCCGAATCCCTTTCTTTCTTTCGTTTCTCTCTTATCTCATTCTCTATACTAGTTATCTTGTTCCATGTGGTGGCAGGCCTTGAGCCTGTCCCAGAGGACTCGGGGCACTAGGTGGGTACACCCTGGATAGGATTCCAGTGCATTGCAGGGCACACACACACACACACACACACACACACACACACACACACACACACACTCACTCACTCACTACGGGCAAGTTGGAAATGGCAATTATCCTCATTTGCATGTGTTTGGACTGTTGGAGGAAAAGAGGGACACAGAGGACACCCAACAAGCACAGGGAGAATACTGTATGCAAACTCCATGCACCCTCAATCCTGGAGGGAATAAGTTCCCCTGAAGTGCATTCTGTAAGGTAGCCGTGCAAGATATCAAAATGATGTGTGTAAAGGCAATGTTCTCAATGACTGATTAAAATTCCTGTAGGATTAAATGAAGTTCAAATCTGGTCAGTGGGACATTTAATCTTATCTTTTATCCAAAAGTACATTAAAGTAATTCAATTCATCAGCTTGTGGTAATGTTTATGGTAATGTTTAAGATATACTATACAAGGACTGTACCGAAAGTACTGTAATGCAGAAGTGAGCATAACCTTTTTATTAACTGTCATAGGTGGTTCAAACTGCACATGTCGGTAGAGTAACTTTTTGAAAATCCCCTTTGTCACAGTTCATGGCCTCGCTCTGTGTGGTTTGTTTTCCCCCTTATTTAAACTTCTTCATCTACTGTATCTGTGCACATTGTTCTTGTCAGTAATGTCAGCTCTATAAACATACAGTAGCTCAGAGAGGAGACCATCCACTGCAAATGTGTCGTTTAATCCTTTGCGTAGATGAATTTTCAAACAAGTTACTCTATCAACATGTCCAGTTTGCAATCTTCATTTACTTCTCATCTAAACTTATTATAATTATAGTTATAGGAACAGTGATTAGCGCTGTCGCCTTGCACCTCCAGGGTCCGGGTTCGATTCCCAGCCAGGCTCTCTGTGTGCATGGAGTTTGCATGTTCTTCCCGTGCTTGGTGGGTTTCCTCCGGGTACTCCGGTTTCCTCCCACAGTCCAAAGATATGTAGGTTAGTTTAATTGCCCATAGTGTGTGAATGAGTGTGTGAGTGTGTGTATGTGTGTGTGCCCTGCGATGTGCCCTCCTGGGATAGGCTCCAGGTCCCCTCGACCCTGAATACAGGATAAAGCGGTATAGAAGGTGGGTGAGTGAGTGAGTTTTCTGGGATTCTCAAGAGCCAATATTGCAACATTACCAGGAAAAAGGTTCAACAATCAGCAGCACTCGTTACAGTGAGATGCTTATTGAAGAGCTGAAGCCCAAACTTTGGATTAAACGCAGGGGACTGCTGTCCATGGCTGCTGTGATCTTGCATGACGTTGCACATCCGCACACTTTAATCCACACTGTCGACACTCTGCAAAAACTTTGTTTTGAGTTGTTAACGCATCCTCCCTCTAGTCCTGATTTCGCTTCGTCTGACTTTCACTTGTTTGGTCCCCTGAAAGCAGCCCTACGAAGACGATGATTCAGGTCACAAGATGTGAAGTCAGTGGTGCATCTCAGCTAAAAAAAATTTTTAATGAGGGAATATGAAAGCAAGCATATTATCCTGAAGAAATATGTATTTTTGTAACTTTTCTGTAAGTTAATTAAAATTAATTTTACAGCCAGAGCGCAGATAATTTTTTGACTCACCCTCATATTAACCTATTTAGAATTTGGAGCTCACAGGGTCTC
Organism: Clarias pachynema; assembly: GCA_030014365.1. Taxonomy (NCBI): domain Eukaryota; kingdom Metazoa; phylum Chordata; class Actinopteri; order Siluriformes; family Clariidae; genus Clarias; species Clarias pachynema. Next base: position 9,813,258 of record JAQMYL010000036.1, read on the forward strand.
TGGTTCAAGCTTGAACTCAGGTTCCTGTCTGTCTGGAGTTCCAGACATTTTCCTCGTGTCTATGTGGGATTAATTCTGGTTTCTTTCCACTTTGAAAAAACTCACAGCAGATTCGCAGCTCTACGTTGCTCCTAGTTATATCGAGTGTGTATAATGTCCTGCAGTAGATTAGGGTCATCCAGAGGTCATTCCTGCCTTGCGCCCTGTGTTTTTGGGACTGGCTCCAGATCCAGTCTGACCTTGACCAGGATGATATGGGTATTACAAACTAATGAAAACCAAACTGTTAAGGTGTTTATTTTTTCTTACTGTAGAGAACTGTGTTGTGATCTGTATCACTTATTTTATTATTTTGTTCGATTCTCAACAAGGAGGTCGCTACGGGTGAAAAATACAAAATAGAGTAACACATCTTTAAACACATCTTTACTTGTGCATGACACACATCATAGGATCATGTGTACTTTGTATAATAAGCCGCATAAGGGTAACAGTTTTTTTTTTTTTCAGATCGTCTTCCTTTGAGACCTTATTTAAGGTTTAACAAACTTTAGTTTTTTTCTGTTTCTTATTCTACATAATCCGCTTCATGAGTGGGTAAGGTAACGTTACAATACAAAGAGGATGGAGCCATTCTCCAAAAGGAAAATTTTAGGTTTTCTTTTTTTTTTTTGGATGAGGGCATTTTAGTTAAAGCTCAGCTCACCAAATGCATTGGTTTTGTGATTATTAGAGTGAAAAAGTGGAAGTCTTTACTCAGCACGTTGGCGTAGTGGTTGGCGCAGTGGTAAAGTGCTCGCCCTATCATCCGGAGATCGTGAGTTCTATTTAGTGATGCTATAACCTCTCTCAGCCGGAGGTCTAGAGAGAGCTGATTGGCCGAGCTCCCACATTAATCACGGCTCTACAGCCAATCAGAGGCGTCTGTGAGCTCACGCAAGCGGAAGGAGCGGATAGAACTGTCCTCCGAGTGTGTTACTCCGCCCCCAACGGTACATGAGCGAGCAGTTCGTAAAAAGATGCGGTCGGCTGGCGTCACGTGGTTCAGAGGAGACACCTGATAGTCTTCGGCCCTCCCAACTGAGTGGTAGCAGTAGCCTTAATGTGGAGCCCCCTAGTGACGGGGAGGAATTGGACACGACTAAATTAGGGAGAAAATCTGGGAAAATTAAAAACCCTCGCACCTCCAGGCTTGAGGGTCCTGTTCCCGCCTCGGGTCTGTGTGCGTGTAGTTTGCATGTTCTTCCCGTGCTTGATGGGTTTCCTTTGGGTGCTCCAGTTTCCTCCAACAGTCCAAAGCCATGTAAATTTGGCTAATTGGCATTCCCAAATTGCCTGTAATATGTGTGTGGCACCCTTTCCAGGGTGGAGCCTGCCTCATGCCCAAAGTCTCTTGTGTCTCTATTGGCTCCTGGCCCCAGTGACCCTGTAACAGGATAAGCCGTGTAGAAATGAATGAATGAGAATCTTTTCTCCTAATTATGTATTATATACTGTATTTCCTTGTACTCACATGCTACAGAACAAGAATCCTGCAGTTACAGAATTATTCTAAGCTGAACGCACATGGTGTTGTGTTAGCCTAATCCCTGTCTCTGTGTTTCTGCCTTTTTGTTACGTCTTTGTAGGACAGTAAAGACCCTCCGGATTGTACTCTCAGTGAGTCCTTCACATCCACGGCTTGTACTCTTGGGGTGGACCTGCGCCGCGGGCGACGTCGTTTCTCAGGAAACCTGCAGCTGCCCCCGCTGTCATGGCGACAGACAGAGAGGTCACGGACACCTGATGAGGAGATAATCTGTCGGCCGACCACGTTGCCCTTCATCAGGCCACCCCGCATCGACATCACTCCTGTGGACTCAGAATGGTGAGGCTTTGGTTATAGCACACTGAGCGCTGCGTGTACAAGCTGTAACCCTACAGGTGTGCGCAGTTCTACAGACGTTTAAGGCTGTTTGCTTTAGTTTGGTCTTGTGAAGCGTATGATGCAGGAAGACAGTGTCACAATTTTTTTCCCCACCTGGGCGTTTGAGGTTTGCATGTTTCCCCATGCTTGGCAAGTTTCTTCCTAAGACAGTCCAGAGACATGTGTTGTGGAATGATTGGTGCTTCCAAGATCCTCGTATTGTATGATCGTGTCTGAGAGTGTGTGTTTGTGCCCTGTGATGGGTTTCCAGTCCCCTTGGTATAGAAATGATTAGATTGGGTAGGTATTAATATACAAGATTAATTTATTTTATTCTAATAGACACAAACGTGTCAGCCTCAGTCAGCAATTTTAGTGGAAGTCTAGCATAATTTAATCACAAGATACCTATACGGTATCTTCGTGTTTGGTTGGGTGCAAGTCTGATTTTTTTAAATTTTTTATGTATTTATTTATTACTAGTATAGTAACAAAATTCACAGTGGCTTGTATGATGGCTAGCTCACAGAGTCATACCAAAAGATAACAATACACAAAGATAAATATTTAGAATAGAAAAACGTTTTAATATGCTGAAGCTTTCTGTAACGAGCTGCTTGTTGGACATTTATGGAAGGAGTCTCCAGTGTCAGAACTGCTAACTATGGACTGATCTGGACCGGATCATTTTACAAATAAGGCCATTTTAGTTTTTGATAAAGAATGTGAATCAGGCTGTTGATGCATCAATACACAAATCATATTACATCAACGAGGTAAAAAATAAAAAATAATTACATCGCCAGCTGTCCCAGTGTATCACCATCATACAGTATATAGACAGGAAATTCATATAGAAACTATTCAGTAAGTAACATCATAAAGAAGTAGAATTTCCAAGGTTTAAAAAAAAAAAAAAGCTTTATAATTAACAACTGGCTGTTTGCCCTCCTTTACAGCGTGTCTTCAGCCAGGACACCAGATGGCGTGATATCCCGTACGATATGTGTTGTGAATCGACTGAAAGGGAACATCCCCAGTTAAAAAGCTTCTCCATGGAGTGTCCATAAGAAAGACATTGCTGCTTTTTGTCTTAAGAGGGCAGCACTGAGCTACCCTGTGAAATCATCATGTCTTTTCATATTTATTCAGTGATGTATTTTCCTCAGAACAGGTATTGTGTATTGACTGAGTACACATGCTGTAAGACAATAAGATCAAGAGGCAGTGCTCACTTTGTACACATAATCGCGGAGTTAAAAGCTTTGTACACCTAGATGGAAAAGATATTTTACAGTTGCGTGACAATGAATGCAGTGGTCATAGGAGGATCACCTAATGCACATGCGACACGGGGCATTTATTTTGTATTAGCGTAATTCATGTGTGGTAACGATTTGCTATCTATTGTAAATGCATTGTAATTGAACGCTAATGGCTTGAGAGGTAGATGGCACACCCTCCCGACACAATCACACACACACACATTTGCCCTCTGCCCTGCTCACTTACACTCTGCCATGGTTCCCCTTGTTAGAGCCGTGTTTAATGCAGTTCGCATCAGGAACAAAGGCTGCTCTGGAGAAAGTGGTTTTTGGAGCGCAGTTATTTTAGTGCTGGCTTGCAGCTGGGATTGCCTGCGGTGTTTGTCTCCTGTGGGTTGTGTAGGACGTTTATAGAGCATCCATAAGCAATGAGACTGCTATTTTTTCAGGTGGCTGTGCTCCTATTTTAAACCAAAATCAGGATTTTCTGAGTAAAGTACAGGCTTTAGTATGGGTCTTAAATATTTAGGACCCAACCTGTAACACTTAATGTCATTTAATTGATGTAACTGTTGTTGTTTTGCCGCTTTAAAAATTTTTTAATTTTACAAGGGTGTTTAAATGCAGTCTGTCGATTTTGAGGAAACAATGTGAGAGCCATATTTAATCTACTGTTTTAGAAAATGTAAATATTCTTCCACTGAAGTACTAGATAATGGATAGATGGACAGTGTATATACTGTATGGCAAGAGGGATGGATGATGGGTAATGGATGGATGGCTGGATGGCTGGATGATGGGTAGTGGGTGGATGGATGGATGGATGATGGGTAGTGGATTGATAAATGAATGATGTGTAATGGATGGGTGTATATGGGTATATAGATGGATGAATGATGGGTAGTGGATGGATGGATGGATAGATGAATAATGGGTAGTGAATGGATGGATAGATGAATAATGGGTAGTGAATGGATGGATAGATGAATAATGGGTAATGAATGGATGGATGGATGAATGATAGGTAGTGGATGGATGGATGGATGATGGGTAGTGGATGGATGGATGGACGGATGGATGAAGGGTAGTGGATGGATGGATGGATGGATGGATGATGGGTAGTGGATGGACGAATGGATGGACAGATGGATGGATGATGGGTAGAGGATGGACGAATGGATGGACGGATGGATGGATGGATGATGGATAGAGGATGGATGGATTGATGGATGATGGGTAGTGGATGGACAGACAGATGGATGGATGATGGGTAGTGGATGGACAGATGGATGGAGAATGAATGGATTATAAGTGGTGGATAGATACTGTAGGTAGATAGATGAATTAATGGATGGATGGATACATAATGTACTATAGAGTTAGGAGTCATTGAGTAGATATAGTGATGTAGCTATGTAGTGATGGGTAGGTAGGAAATGTTTGTAAAGGTGATGAATGGGTGAATGGATGATAGGAAGTGGATGAATGGATCCATGGATGAATGGACAGGTAGTAAATGTATGTAAAGGTGATGTAAGGATGAATTGATGTGTGGATGGATTCAAAATAAATAAGTAAATAGTCGATGAAGGGCTGGATAATGGGTGGATGGATATTGTGTTATGCAGCAATCAGCCATAACATTAACACCACACAATGTTAACACATTAATTAATGATTTAATTCATGGGCACCCAAGTTTCATCCATGTTACCAAAAGCTATCATGTCCAGTCTGATCCTGTAGAAAAGCCAAAGCAGCACAAGTTGGCGAAAAAAGTCAAGGCTGGCCATGATAGAAGGGCACAGAACACCCAGCGCACCAGAGCCCACCTTGCACGGAGCCCATCAGGCAACAAGTCTAAGGCCGCTGACTCTGCCTCCAAACTCCCCATATCCCAGTCCGATCAAACAACCATGGGATGTGCCGGACGATCTATGGAGGCCTCACTCCACAACTCATAGCATCGAAAGGTGGTGCAAGGGAACCCCAAAACCTTGGTGGTTTTAATGTTATAGCTGATTGGTGTATATGGATGGATGGATGGGTGGAGGGATGAGTATTGGCAAATAGGTGTTAAAATAGATTGTGTACACATAGGGGGACATTTCATAGAAGAGCAGATGTAGGATGAATGTATAGTGAATAGGTGGTTAAATAGATGCATACAGTAGTATATAAATGGATGGATGAATAGTGAATTTACAAATGGATAGTAAATTAGTAAATGTCTGAATGGAAGGATGAATGAATGTGTAATATATACACAGATAATGGTTAATAGTTTATAGAATGACAGGAAGTAAATGGATATTGTATTGTTGGATAAATGGAAGAGTGGGTAGTGTATAAAAGGATGGATGATGGATGGATAGATTGATTGATGTGTAGTAGATGATTGTTTGATCATTTAAAAAAAAAAGTGAAAGATGATATTAGCACCACTACTACTGCCACCGTCAAGTTTTTCTATAAAATGTATAATAAACTCTGACTGAATGTAGTGCCATCTCTAAAATTATAAATTAGTTTACTGAATTTATTCAAATTACAGAAGATGTTTTGAAAAACCTTGATTTGGACTTCCACATGAAGTGAGTAGAGGTTTTGCATCATTTACTTTTGTACAGAAAACGCTTACTCTAGTGGTAAGGCCATGATGCTGTAGTTAGATACTGTATAAGGCTGAAAAGAAAATCCCGAAGTGCTCTGTAAAACGTCCTTCTCGGCTGTGATGTGTACTGAGTCATGTGTTTCTGACTCTTACTTGGCTTTTATCTTTGTGTGTTACTTCCCATGTCTTGTGTAACCATCATCGCCATTTCCCTGCTTTTCTCTTGTTTATAAATGGACCAGTAGGTAGACTCTTTTGAGTAGCTTGTCTTTTTTTTATTTTTTTTACCTTAGCTGCAAGCAAGCAAGGTTTATGTCACCCTTTCAATTATGTAAGGTCCTCTCTAAAGCTCTCCCACTCAGGCCCCAAGCTAGCTCCTGTGAATAGTCACGAAGGCATAAATTCTGAATGTGAAGGCCCACCTCGCCAGGGATGGCATCCTAGACTGTAAAATTACCTACTTATTATTATTATTATTATTATTATTATTAATCGTTGATTACTGATAACTGTCGGTTGCCAGGCACCAAGAAAAGACATGTTCTTTTATTTCCGACTACAACGCTAACTAGCTCCTAACACACAGCTAAATTCCAAATCTCCAACCCCTGATCAAGGGAAATACTTGGTGTGTGTGTGTGTACACCCTACATAGGACACTAGCTTTCCATTTAATGCTATCTGGGATTTAACCCAGATTTGAGCCAAATAATCCCCAAATTGAACAAAGTTTCTTTAAAAAAAAAAAAACGTAAGAGTATCCTTTTGTTGATTCTTATTATTAGCTGGTAAATTTAAGCCCAGTTATGATTTTACATTTACATAATTGGCAGACACCCTTATTTGTAGCGACTTAGATTTCATTATTATTATTATTGTTTCATGCAACTGAGCAGTTGACTGGTAGGGGTCTTGCTCAAGGGCCCAAGTGGTGGTGATGTTGGGACCTTTCAATCAGTAGCGCAATACCTTAACCGCTGAGCTACAGTACACAGTTTGGTTTACATGTTAACTAACCAAAAAAATGTATAAATTAATTTAAGAAAAAACAACATCTGCAGTATTTTGGATGGTGATTCATGGAGATTCATAATTTGCCAGAAGACATAATTAATCTGCACATGATGAGCAAGAGCAAGATTAATGGTCTTGCATGTTACGCAAACTCCAGATGTGCATATCGCAAGGTTCCGGTTGTGTAACGAAGGTCGCATGCTGACTCACTCAATGTTGCGTCACAAAATATACCATTAAGAATCATGATTAAGAGTTTCTTGCAAGTTTTACATTTCAGTTCTACATTCTTGTACATCTCTCTTGTACACTTTGTTCTTCATTGTTGTCATCTATCAATCCCCCCCCCCCCCCTCTTCTCCTTCCTGGTCTCCATGGTGAGGATTAGGGTGATGACGCTGACAGGTTGATTTCTTGCTGAAGGCAGAACGGTGTGCATTGTTTCTCCAGAGTACTGCTGTAACGCCAGAGAAAGTCGCACCGGACCCAGGAGTCTGCGCTGGATAACTTAGGGTGTTTTTAAACCCCATGGTGACGTTCGCACCGGGATCGATTCCTCGGATATTTATGCTCATGCCTCGGTGATCTGACAAGCTGCTGTGTCTTGCACGGAAATGCAATTAATAGTTATTGCATTTGTCTCGTTACTTCCTGTTTTCAAGCTAAAAAGGTTAATTTTTTTATTAATCGAGCTTCATTTTCTTTTTTTTTTCCCCTCCATGCTGTTTCGAATTTAAAATGAAATGACTCATCTCGCAGTGTCCTGTGCTCTAAGCTCGCTCGAATCGTGCAGGAGGCTTCTTTTTTCTCTTTCTGCACTGCTATTCCTTCATTCATAATTACCGAATCAAACCAGCATGTTCAGAAACTCCTAAAGCCGTAAATCACCTGGGAACAATTTCCAGCCTAGGTTGGGTGCTTATCTTTCCCTCACAGCTAATCCGGGGCTTGAATTGTTCAGATTTTTTCTTTCTTTCTCCCCCTCTCCTTGTTGCCATCCTGAGAAGCGCTGAGCTGTGAAAGGCCAAAAGCCATCATCAGAATAAAGCCGCCTCGCTTTGCTTCTACACCGAGACACCCGTCCGAGCGGACCAATCGGCTAGGTCTGGGGGGGGCGGAGCTTCAACCGTCACTATCTGTCTTTCTTTTTTTTTTTCATCCGTCCAGTTATGCTGTTTATTCTCAATGAAGACACTGCCTAAGGCAACGGACTTAGGTGTGCCTCCTTGGAGTGCTGTCTCTGGTGTTTTCCTTCTTTCTCTGCTCTCCGTGTGCTGAGCAATTCTGTGCTGGAAGGGAGTGCAAAACGTGTAGCGAAATGCGTGTATGCAAGAACCGGAGCGGGTGATGACGGCTGAAGCGATGCTCTCAGCTCCCTTCAATGTGATTTATTGTGGAGGTTCCTGGAGCTGAACGGAGACAGAAGACAGAAGCGCGTGTGCGTGTGTATGTGCGTGTTCTGTGGGGAAAGTGAGAGAAGCAGGCAGATCTGCAAAGAGAGAGGAGGAAAGTGTAGAGGAGTTAAAATAGCAACATCTAACAAAAGTCAGATGACTTCTATTAGACAGAGAAGGATGTAATAAGGGGTTGGAGAAGGGAGGTTGTGTATACAGAGTACACAGAGAGAGAAGTGTGTTTCTTTTTTCTCTCAGGAAGCAGGTGTGACTGCGCTGACGAAAGCCTCCTCTTAGTGTGTCAGTAGCACTCAGCGCACACAGGCGAAGGATTGCTCCCGCGCCAGAAACCTCTGAGAGAGACAGAGCGCTGCTGGAAGCTGGTAGCTGGTTCACCGGACTGAAAATCAGCCTGCAGCATTTTAAACAAAAAAAAACAACCCTCAAAAAAAACAGCGAGGACGACACAGAGATTCGGAAAAGAAATCGTCATATTCATCAGCATGTCATCAAACGAGCTGAGCGCGCCAGACCCGGAGCCCTGCATCCGTACCTTCAAGGAGCACATGCGCCTGGAACTGGAGCCTCCGAGACTCGCCACGTCTCCGAAAGTGTCCCCGCGCAGCTCCCCGCGCCTCTTCCGCAGACTCATGGTCAACAGGGGTGGCCGTCACCGAAGACGCTTCACCGTCGCACACACCTGGTAAGTCGTGGGAAGAGGACAGGAGTTTGGTACCTGTAACAGGCATGTCTGGGATGCCACTGGACGGTCTTCATGTTAAAGCCGTCTATAATTTGAGAACATGCGTGTCTACTTGGTTTAAAAACAAGTCTGGTGTGACGTGTTGTAACGTTGGTGAACTGCTGAACAGGCTTGTGGTTTTAACCACAGTGTAACTGCATTGCAAGTGCCAGGCAGTACGCTGAGCGCTCTCCCTCTCTCTCTCTCCCTCTCTCTCTCTCTCTGTGTATTTCAGTAGAGTGCAAAGCAGGGAGAGCATGATTGTAATAAGCTCTAGATTTAATCATTCACTACATTTGTCTTGCAGTGCGAAAGGAATGAAAATTTTGTGTTTTGATATTACACCAGGGCTGAGACACGTAACTGGTTAAAAACTGCTCAGAATAGGATGTAGAACTTTTTTCCCCCCCCCCAAGGTCATTAAGGTCACGTTCTTGGCACAATAAGTCATTTTTAAAAAATAGATATTTCTTTATAAATACAAATGAATTCACCAGGCCTGATTGACGACCCTTTAGTCGTGAGACTCGGCTTGTGACTCGGCTCCAGCAGAGCAGCTGGCAGCTTTACGTTCTCACAATAGTTCAAAACCCATGTTTTTGTTTTTTATTTCCTGGTATTGTACAGTACCACTTCTTATTGTTCTCCTGGTATTGGCAGTTTCCTTAATGAACACATATGGTACATGAGATGTTGTAATTTGGGGAAGCCCAGAAGCCTTTTTTAGGGACATTTACGATGTATGACCCTGAATTACACCTAGGATTTAGGAAGAATACACAGTCAGAGGACGCCGTACAATCTATTTCAGTCCGTCGGTTTATATTCGGCACTCAGGTTCTCCTCAGATATAGTGAGAGAGAGAGAGATCTTCATGGGAGTATGGGCTAGAGGAGAAATTGCAACCGAAGGCTATTTTGAGGGTTCGGCAAACATAACTCGTGTAAATAAAACGTAATTAGCGTCCCGTCTAGACTCGGGCTATGGCTGCGTTGGATTAATTAAAGGGATAATTATTTTACTCATGCATCTTCAAGACTTTTGAGCTAGCTTATACATGTGTGCAAAAATCATCTTACACACCAGTGTTTGTGTGGGTCTGATTTGGGGAGGTAAAGGTGGGCGAGGAGGTGTGTATGTCTGTGTATTGGTGTGGGGTGGGGTGTTGTGGGGTTTTTTTTGGGGGGGGGGGGATCACTAATGCTGCAGTGCTACAGTCAGCCATTGTGTCCGAGAATAGCCGAGTGCTTGTCTCTCAGGTACTGTTAATGTTTAATGTGTCCGGTATAGTGCTTAAACTCATGCACACACACACACACACACACACACACACACACACACACACACACACATACACACACACACATAATGAGTAAGTATGAAAGTAGAAAAGTATGTTGAAATTTTTATTTATTTATTTTAAAGCACTTTTTCTAGTGAGGACCACACAAAATGTCCTCACAATGTCAAACTGCCAATCATTGTACAGACATTTTGTCCCAACATATAAAAACATGCGCACACACCCACAGAACCACCTAACCAAAAGGAACACACAAACACACACACACAACCAACTTATCATGGCAAATCTGCACAAGCAGCTGACGCTACTTAGCTCATCATTGCAAACAAAGACAGAACAAACAGAGATAGTGAGCCTCTGGTTATAAAGCCTGTGGATATTTAAAGACAAAATACAGTATACCCTATGAATGGTTCAAATGAGAAAAACCTTTTCTTTGGCTTCCTTTTTAAAATAAGAATCCGAAATATTCAATTGTGTGTCCTTTGGTTATTGAGGAATAAACTGTACTGGATGTGTGTGTGTGTGTGTGTATGTGTGTGTGTGCCTTTGTGTGAACGGGTGTTTGGGGAGTTCATAAATCTTGGTGGGAACGAAATGGCCGTACAAGTATAAGGAAATCAGTCAGCTTTGACAATATGGGGACATTTGGCTGGTCCCCAGAAATAAACTTGCTTTTTGTGCAAAAACCACCTCTTTTATTTAAACACATATACATTCATAGTCCATGTCATATCCGTTATAATGGCAGTAATAAAAATGAAAAACGTCTGGGAGTTGGGATTGAAATAGTGAGTGCAGTGCAGTAATAAAACACTTATTACGATATTACTATAAATTCCGGGTCTCATTTTTCTCTAATGGACACTGAAGGTTTGAATTACGTTAATTAGAAACCAGAGACTAGTTTTGAAAACTCATAGTCCGGCCTAGGTTACAGTACAGTCTTTGGGTTCATCTTCATTTTGTACAAGTCTCTTTCATGAATTTGATGATGACTATTTAGAAGAAAAAATAAAACAACAGATGTCAGATAATTTTAAAGGTAAGTTCAGTGATTTTGGTGCGAGGTGACGTACAGTAGATGACGCTAGTCGGTTTGAAAGTCAAATTTAAAACAAATGCCCTACTTTTAATGTAGCCTCTAAAACCACATCCCCAGGCATACTGTACACACACCGAAAAGGCTAAAGTAAGGAGAAGCTTTCTCATCTCATAAATATCATTCAAATATAGACAAGCAAATACTCTTGATTGATAGACTCAAAGATTGCTATCTCTGATTGGTCATATTTGATAAAAGCTTATGTAAGGTCTTAAAAATGCAAACCTTGGCAGTAAGACAAGGTGATTTAATGATGTTTATTTTACCGCAGTTCCGATAACCAGAAGAATTTTAGCTGCCTGATAAACATCAAACTGTTCTGCTCTCCTAGGGATTCTGCTAGAAAACACCCACGAAAAACACACCAGTTATTATCCTTATCACAGACCGTAAATCCTGCAAAGTTAGAACACAGCACCTAGTTAATGAAGGCTCTACTTTTAGTGGAAATTGGTTGTTATAATGACATTAAGGGGACACACTGTGCAATTCGGTGGTACATCCAGATCCAAGCAAAATGCCAAAAAGGGGGCTTTATTGTAGATTGTCCTAACAAGCACAGACGCTTTATAATACTACACATACAGTAGGTTTTGGGGATGTGAGACGTCTTCCTACTGAAAGATTATATCGCACAGCAGTGCAGACACACTTTTGAAATATAAATATTGTTTTGCTGTCAAAGAGGATCCCATAGGAGCCTACTTCCCATTTTTCTAGTGACCTCGGAGGGAGTAAAGCGACTGCATCAGTTCACTTTCAACTTAATGTCATACCTGAACTTTTTGCTAGAACTGTCCCAAGCTGAAATTCTTGCATGCTTCACTCTGTGACCTCACATGCCTGAAATCACATGCGAATTGGCTATGCGTTATCTATAAAATGTCATGATATACTTATTATAATTATATGATCACCTACTGTATGACCTCCGAAGTGCATGCTACTGTACATCTCACAATTTGGTACAAGTTGTCAGGACTTGTGAAGAACTTCTATATTATCTGTATTTTGGATACATATGAATGCAGCAGCTGTGAACCTGCTGTGGACTTCCATCATAAACATCACCATACCCAGGATAATATCCATTACAGCCTAATGTTTGGTAAAGCTCGAGGGAGGGGGTCATTTAGGTTATGTATCAAAATTCTTTTAGGAGGCGAGACGTGTATCACCACACTGCCCCTTTTAGCCTACAGGCAGAGCACTTTAAACTATTCACATATTTGCAGGCAACGCAATGTCCTGTGTATTAGGGGGAACTTATTTCCTAAGATTGTTTCTACAGCTGGAACAAAGAAATCTGAGAAAAAGAAATCTGGTTATTGATTTATTTGATATTGTAATACTAATAGTGCAAATCCAATCGGCAACTAGGTATCGTGATAATATTGCATTGTTTGTTCCTTGGTGATTACCGTCCCCATGTTTGAATTGCGTCATCTTATTAGATTTGCTTAATCCCTGGTATGAGAGTTTTTTTTTTTTTT
>JAQMYL010000036.1:9849995-9869507 GCA_030014365.1 Clarias pachynema
CAGTTTCCTAATTGGGATATGCGAAGAAGGAATTTCACTGTGCTGTAAAGTACATGTGACAAATAATTGAATATTCTATTCTTTCTATTCTAAAATGTAAAAAACAAAAAAATTCGGTTCACGCATAATACTTATTTTAGTCTACTATGCATCCAGCTCCAATGACACCAGTTTCTGCAGGGCACACAGGTAGCAGATGATGGCTCAGTGGGAGGATTCTCACCTACCATGTGGAAAGCCCAAGGACGAGACACAGCCACTGGATGCAGGGGAACCTTAGATTAAATTGGAGGGTTATATCAGAAAGGGCATCTGGAGTAAAACCTGTGCCGAGTCATATGTTAATTGGAGCAGACAAAAGAAGAGCATTAAGCATAGTTATCAGTTTTTCGTCTTCTTCATCCGGATGTTACGCTATCCTCTCTCCTATAGCTTTGTGCTCTGTAACTCAAGCTTCAGCTCAATGTAAGGTGAATTAACTAGGGTCTAACTCGCCTCCTCTGCACACCGAGCCATAAAACCACAGAGAGCTCAGAGTTAAGACCCTATTACTTATAGCAAGGCTATTTATTTTCCCTTCACTCCCTCCGTCTTTCCATCCCTCCCTCTGGAATGAAGTGATGAGCTTTCAATTAATGGACACTTCTGGTGCCTTCCAGAAATTGCCAGCTCTCTCTCTTTTCTTTTTTTTTCACATAAGAAGCTTCAGGGCCCAATTGACTTTTCAGCAGCCCAGCAGCTGGTGTGATTGCATCAGCTCCAAATGGGTCAGCTGTTAATTCAAGTGAGAGTTTCTTTTTTTCCCCCCTCACTCTCAGTTTGACGATATAATGGTGCTGACATGTGAAAGTCTCCAAACACCCAGCCTTGATTTCAGGACGACATGCTCTCAAAGTGCAAGGTTTCCTATTTTAAGTTAGTTTTTAAAAACTTTGTTAGAATAAAACAGTGCCTAATCTATAAATCATTCGGGTGAGTATGTCAGTGTAAAATCAGAATATTGAATGATGGAAATCTGTAGCTAAGAATACTAAAAGTAGGCTCATCATCATCATCATACAAGAGTTCTTTTTATTATTATTATCATTATATTGCAAATAATTCCTTTCCTTCTGCATTTATCTTAAAGTTTTGTTATTTTTATAGTTGAATTTGTTCTCTATCTGTATAAAGGGTTTATATGACACTAAACAACGTCGAAGCCAATTAAACCCTAGGATTTACTGTTGAAGGTGCTTTTAACATAAAAGTATCCACTCACAAGTAGAGATGCCATGGTTACTGAGAAACAAACCAATCCAATCTTACCACACACACACACACACACACACACACACACACACACACACACAGTTGCTAAACATACTGTACCAGTGATTAATTCTGTGAGTTCTGCCAGGGTTAGGGATCTCTGAAAGCTCAGTGCTAATTATAAACCTGGACTTTTCATTGAACTATGATTAATAGGTTAGGAAAGGGTTTTAATTAGGATCTTACGATGCATTACGGTCAAGGTGGGCTTGAACAATGTGGCCTTAATGTCTATTAGTGTAGCCCTTAAAGCCTTTATTATATAAAAAAAAATTTTTTTTTACAAACATACAAACATGACTGAGCAAAAAAAAAAAAAGGGTTACACTGGCAAAGAAATAGCATAGGTTTGCCAATATAAAATAAAAACAAAAAGTTACACTTAATACAGTATAAAAGGATCCTATCGTACACAAAGCAGCCGTCTTTGATGTTCTCAATGAGTCGCAGGAAAAGTGTGTCCAAATAGCATTTGGATGTTTTCGGTAGTTTTTATGACCAAATACAGTAAGTTCCAGACTTACGGACGTTCGAGTTACGAATTTCTGCCAATATGAACGGACTGAACATTCGTAGATTCGCTCTGAGACAAATGGGGTCCATTTGATGACGCTGCGTCACTGGGATTACACTCACGATTTGGAGGCACAGTCTCGTGAGAGTATAATGCGTTTTTTTATGCTTTACATTGTATTTTTGTGTCAAAGATGAAGATTCACTTTGTTGGCCTTACGAACAAATCTGACTTATGAACATGCTCCCGAAATGGTACTCGTTTGTAACTCGGGGACTTACTGTAATAATAATAATAATATTATATATTATGCAAATTTTCTACATTTTGTGATTTCATTGGCATATTCTGGTAGTGGTAAAATTTACTCTTTATAAAACTAACATTAATTATATAATTTTTCTTATACCTGACATATCTGAAAACCCAAATACACAGTTTGATGTCTGAAGCCTCCTTGTTAACACACACAGGCAAGGCTTCCATATAAGCTCTTTTTTTTTTTTTAAATCATCATTGACCTATGCTGTGTTGCTTGGGTTTTAAGGGTTTTAAGTCAGAGGGACCAGGTTTAATACAACAGTTAAGGAAAAATATTTACCTCTTCTTAATTGTGATAGGATTTATATGCTAGGAAAATCTCACTTTTGTTTAAGCACAGACCTAGAAAAGGCCGTATCCGTTTCCGAACTGATCCTGCAAAAGCTTTTTCACGGGAACGGAAAAGAAAGTGTCCCATTTTACCTTCCCCATTGCGGTCACAGTTTCAGCGCTATGTTTCAACACTTCACAATTTTGGGACTTGTTAAAAACCTCTTCCATTTTGCAGCTCTTTAAAGAGCAAGAACGAAACCAAATCTTTGAGAAATTCTTTTATTCAGACGCAGACGCTGGCCGATTTCAGCACGGGGATAATCTTGCAGGCCTCGACAATGACAGATCGGTAACATCATCTGTGTTTTCAGCGCCTGAGTTTAGTTACTATGGAGCTGTGTTTTGATATTTCGGGTTCGTTTATAAAGCCGATCTCCAGGAGACGAGACCCACGTGAAAGGAGGTAAACACAGGCTCCCGGTTACAATGCTACGGGGAAACCGAACCCTCACACAAACGTCCCCCAGATAAAAGACCCACGTCACCAGTGATGTCATTAGAGAACCGGCTGCAGGGTCATGTGGGTGAGTCTTCATTGTGTTGGCTGCAGTTCTGGGGAAAGGTTGAGGTCCTTTTTTTTTTTTTTTCCATGAAGTTAATGAGGTCAGGTTTTATTCCAAAGTTGAGTTGAAGAATTAATTGGGGGGTCAGCCTTTGCAGAGTCGATTTTCGATTAAAACACAATATGAAGCTCTGTTTGTTAGGGCAATGATGACTGCAGGCCTTCTGCGGAGCAACCCAGTGAGCTTGAGTTTAGTTCACATTTTACGGAAGTATACAAAGGGAATATTTTTCAATATTTTACTCAATTTAATGCATAGGTGAGGTCGTTAAATTTTGGTGTTAATACAGACCCTCTATACGCGCTCTAAACATCCAGGTGCTGTTTGCATTAGTGTTATCACTTCCCAGACACACACACAGGTAGTATTGTACTTGGTGCATCCTGGATTTACTGTACAGCACTAGAATACAAGTTTTTATTTTTATAGTTTCATGCTTCTGTTGAAATTGTTTAATTATAATGCATGCTTTTGCTTTAGGATAAAACTCCAGTTATATCTCTGACCTAAAGCAGGAAAGAGAAAAGCCTTCCGGGACTAGGATCAGAGACAGAGAGAGAGAGAGATGTTTATCAGTCATCTGATACCCTGCAGTTATGCCAGCTAAGGAGTTCTTTGTTATTTGCTTGCGTCATTCACTCGCTGCGTTGCAATAGAGCCCTTTTTATTGTACAACCTTACAATTAATATGCTCAGCCTTCTTCGGGTTAAATCAACAGCCCTGTTGTTTACTTGTGCTCTTTGGCACACATTATCTCGACTGATTTTGTGCATTATTTTACTTATATACATGTGCAATGTGTGTGTGTGTGTGTGTATATATATATATATGTGTGTGTGTGTGTATATATGAATGTTATGACAATGCCAGGCTGCCCTTGCTGACCTAGCCAATTACCGAGACTGTAACACGGGAACTCCATCTGTCTTTGTCCGTCTGGTCTCTCTCTGACACACACATACACACACACGCACACAAACAGACCCACAGCTGTGCTTGCTCCAGCATTGTGGTGCATACAGATATAAATATAGATCCCTCTTGTGCAGTTATCTAATGTGTATGCTTCACTGTCATCAAAGAATGTTTTAAAGTCAAGGTTGTAAATTCTATACAGCCTTTCAATATAACAGGTCTTACACGAGACCTCTCACATATACAAACACACACACACACACACACACACCGATGCCATACATTAAGCAGCACAACAAGGCTCCAGGGATTCCATCTAACACTAGGAATCCAGGGGTGCAAACTTGGGTTGCTATGGAAACAGGCTGGGCGTTAAAGGGATTAGATTACCAGGAGATTCATGACAGGTTGCTCATGCATGCACGTGCATGTGCGTACGTGTGCGCATGGCCAAATTTGCATCCGTGCAGTCATACGCAAGCGGCTACCAAAGCAACGATGCAGTACTCGGATGATGGAAATGAGGTGACAGCAGGTGCTTCTGCTGGCGCACAGGATGGAAACGTTATTTAAAAAAAAAAAAAAAAAATTATAAATGACAAAACTGGATTTGCTGTAGTGAAATAAGACTGTGTGTACACGCATGCCATTGCAATACAAACATACTCATAAGTTACCATATACAGCATGCAGGTATACCAGTTCAGTTTCAAAGAAGGAAAAAACCCTGACGCGACCTTAATCTAAAATAGATTGAAGTTGCAAGTTTGTTAAAAAATATTTTCAGGAAATGTAAACCCTCAGAGCCACTGTGAGCTTTAAGCATTACAGAATTCTGCTCAGCTCTCATGCGTGACAGTAGGATAAGCCATGCTGCAATAATTAACACGTCAGTGAGGTTAATTATGAGGTTTCAGCGCAGCAGCAAATGCGCTTGTGTTAAACAGTAACGACATCGAACCAAAAGGCAGGAGCAGATTTTGATGGTCATTTTGAGCGATTTGTATAAGCATTCAGAACTGACTTGAACTTTTTCACACAAGTGAGGTGAATACAGTACAGTATATGTTGATTTATGTCATGAATCTATATACAATTTGACTATAATATTAAAGTATATGTGTGTGTTTGTGTGTGTCCTGGCAGATAGTTCGAAAATGGTTCATGTTAACTGTAGAAATAAGGTATAGAAAAGTTGCATGACCTTTCACTCCTGTGAAACCCCTACATTAGCTCTGATGCCTCCAGTTACTGTAGTATCATGAGTCATGTAATTAGCTGAATGCAGTGTAACTGTGTGCAATTAAAGTGTCATGCTACGTCTGTTCCTAAAGGCTGTAGTTTGTTAGAGAACAAATCTAAATCTTCTTTTCTTTTTTTTTCAAAACCAAAATTGTACATATTTTGCGACCACTTTTTTTAAATTTATTTATTTTTTTTTATGCTGTTTGATTGGACATGTGGAAAAGTCCAAGGCATTGAATACTTATTATACTTATTGAATAGGTTATAAGTAGACCCAGACCAACAATGCAAACCTAAGACCCTTTAGACTACTTTTATAGTGAAGTAGTTAGAAATAGGTGCATTTTCCAATAACACATGTTGCTTAAGAGTTTAGAAAATCAATTGCTAGAAAATCTTTGCTACAGAAATATCATACACATCATTCTTTATTTTTCTTCAGAAAATGAGATGTCAAAAGTTTTTATCCAACTATATTGAGTTACCTACTGAAACAAATTATCTGCATTTGTATTTTATAAGCAAATTTCAAAATCATTTTCACTAAATTAGCCAATGTTTTTGACTCTCCAGTTACAGTTTCAGCTATTTCACTTATGAGTCAAAAATGATAATTGTGGCTATATTATCCGGTGGATTTAACTTTTTTTTTTTTGTTTTGAGAAATTTGTGCACTTTACAGTTAATTTAACTAAATGGCAGTAAATTAAAACTGTTTGTTCATAGTAATAACTTGCATTTAACATTTACCCAATAAAGTTTATTACTATATTAAAAATTCAGTATTTTATGTATTGATTGTAATGTATTGATGGAGAATGACTGAACCAAACCTTACACAAAACCAATTTAAGCTTGCTCATTTCTGGCTTTTTGCGTTTTTTCACTGTTTTGCATGTGCATGTTTAACGACGGATGCAAAAGTACCGAGTTTGCATTGAAAAGTCTGCTGACGTAGTTCATACCGAGATTTGCGCATGCCGAGATTTGAATCTAGCGAAAGAAAAATGTTGAGTCATTTGTGAAAAAATAAAAAGCTGTCTTTATGTTTCACAAATAATTGAAACTCATATAATTACAGAATGCTTCCTGAATGTACAGCACTTAATCATAATACTTACACCAAAAATAAGTTAATTTAATTCTTATAGCTTAGTAGTTACCTGAGTTGTGTGTGTGTGTGTTTAGTACTGTAGAGTATGTTGCTTGAAGTTACGAGGTCAGCTTCCTCGTGTTGCTTGAGCACGACTTTGCCTGCGTCATCACTGAGTCAGTTTGATGCCCCGTAAAGGCTCATATGATTACAAAAATCCAATCACGTTAGCTTGCAGCACACAATGAATTAAACATGAAGCTAACTGAGAGAGAGAGACGGTGCAGTGAGGACACCGCTATGGTTCTGTGTAATAGTGAAGATCCCGTGTATTGCATCAAGATAGAGAGAGAGAGAGAGAGATTTCTTTTTTGTATCATCTCGCGTGAGCAGATCCAGAGCAGCATCTGTCACACAGTCGATGAAGAAGTGTGAAACAGAGCCTCGACCTAGAAAACGCTTCCTGTCTTAAAGCACAGATTGTCAGATAATTTCCTCAGTCTCTGTGCTGTTTATACTATGTGCTGATTTAATACTTTCCACCTTTTGGTAGAAGTCTTTACTTAATATCACGGAATATTTACACTAGGTGTCATGTTGTATTCACCCCCTCTTTGAACTTTTCCATTTGTTAGTATTACAATTGAAATGTACTTGACCTTGGGGTGTTCAAGTCAAACCGGGACTTTTGATTGTACAAAATACCAGAAAACAGTCCCCTGCTACACCATTGCAATTACTCAGAGTTTCATTAGCGCTTCAAGGGGAATTGCATTAAGATAGAAAGTTTCCTCAGTACGCCCGAGTCATGATCGGACTGCCTGCTCCACATCTGAAACCCTTTCCTCCCAGGAATTCCTTTAATGGCCCAAACTTTTAAAAATGAGGTCAAGACTGTACGTGGGATGTCGCAATAACTCCCAGACGAGTTCCTGTAATGTGCAAGTGGTGTTCACGAATGATCGGGGGAACAGTTCCCTACAGACTGACACAAGTTATAAGAACGGTGAACAACTGCAGTGGGCTCTGTACGACCTCAGCTATGATCGTCATTCAAGGACATACGGCCTTCTTTAAAACGTTTGCACTATTTAAATGTTTTACTGCTGCTAAGCATCTTGTCAATGTACTGTTCTTGAAATCTTCATTTACCTTAAGTCCCAGGATGACTTGAACGCCCCTGGTAGTGTATAGATCCAGAACAGTTTGTGAGCTGTTAATTCGAAAGCTTGAAATAACAAAAAAAAAACATAAGTTAACGTTACCTGCACATCATTTTATGGAGCATAAAACGCAGCATATTTCATAGCATCGTCTCATTCACAACAGAAGCACTGAATGAGTTAACGCTAACGCTACCAAATCCTGGAGGAACGTCATATTTACACCGTCTGATGTAATCAGTTTATGAGAACAAATCAAACTTCCGCAAATAAATTTCTTTATCTTATTCATTCATTCTCACATGCTTGTTTCTTTTTAATACGTTTTTGAAGTTTGAATAAGTCTACCGTATCCATCCATCCATCCATCCATCCATCCATCCATCCATCTAACTTAAATAAGCTTATGCAGCAAGCTTCTTTCAATAATGACTGGACCAATTCAACTCCTGCATGCATTTCTGCTTCATAAGGAATAGAGAATGGAGACGTGACATTGTAAACAGCACTAAGGCCACAATGGTGCGATGCACTTGAACAGTTTCTCCTTAAGCCCTGAGGTACTTCTGCCGATTGTTTATTTTTATCTTGTGCCTTTGTCTGGTTTACAATAGCCCCGGTTTGAAGTTTATTTACTCAGGACAGGGCTTCCTCATTGTTGTGCATTATCCTAATGACTCCAGCATAGGTTTACAGCAGTGACTCTGAACATCTAGAACACTTGCATACTATTCCTGCCAGGTGGGAGAGCAGCCCGATGACACACGACCCCGTCAAGAGAAAAAAAAGCACGAGGCTGTAACCGGAGCCAGTTTAGCCTTTCGGCGACATGCAAGAGAGAGTCGGATATGTTTGAGCGTTCCGAAGTTTCATGCACAATGAGCGGTGCATGCGCTTAGCAGCTGAACGTGATGGCTCTGGCTTTGCTGGAGGACAAAAGGGCTTCGCTGAACGTGAGCACGTTTTCTTACCGTCGGCATTCCTGGGTTTGGTGAGTGTTACAATAGCTGTTGCTGGAGGATGGCTAGGGTCCAGCAACATTTTTCATAACTCGCACCACACTCAAGTCGCGTTTTCCATATATGGACAGGCTTTCTGTATTTGTTTAAGCATCTGTGTGCAGATTAAAGGAAAATAAACAAGCAAAATCAATCTTGGTAATGTGTTGGTTTATCATGAGACCCAAGAACAGCTTCGAGACTTCGGCATCAATTCTACAAGCATCTAGAGCTTTACTGAATAAAATGAACACCGGTTATATAAGGTCATAGCCTTCAAAAAGTGACATGCAATGTTTTTGATTTTCATCGTTAAACCGTTCAGTGAGTTCTCCTGACACGTGGATGGGGCCGGAGTCTTCCTGATAGACCTTTCATCAAAGAACATTGATTTGATTTGCACTGATGCCTTCTGTTTTATTTTTTCCTTTAATTTGTCACCAATCTCCATGAATGATTGCATGTACAGTATATACTGTAGGTTTAACAAATACGCTCAAATAATCTATGCTAAATTAAATTAGTTAACGAAAGTTAACATAATTTTCGGCTTTCTCCATCGCTAACCACTTTGATAACTTTTTTTATTGGATTATGTTATAACCGTTCCAGATTATACTGTAATACACTGCATTCTTCAATCCAGGTCAAGCAGAGAAGGCCATTTATTGCCTCTTAATGTTGGCAGACAGTTATCATAAGTACATTTACATTTCATTTTCTGCTTTTTAGGGATTGATTCTACTTTTTTTTTTTCCAGAAACTGCAAAACTGGGGATGCAAACGCTTTTACCAAATGATGTATAGCTATACTGTATGCATGAGGCTGTTCATGTTAATGAAAACTTTAGTGTGTGTATACATGCTCATGCACACTTATTTGTACAAGCTGTGCCCTTTACACTGATTAAACCTGCTGTGGCAGGCTAAGAATGGGTCTGTAATTTCATGTGCCGCCAGAGGATCATTCATGCTGAGGGCATTTCGCCGGGCAGGAGGCCGTGTAATAAAGGGCACAGCTAAATGTTCCTTTATTAGTTTGTGGCCACCGCAGGGCATCTCAAATTGCAAAACATCTAAAGGGGCTATGTTCTTGCAAACAGAACACTGGAATTAAACTTAATCTTAGGTCCCGTGTGGCTTATTCACGAACGCACGCACACACACACACACGTGGACACACACAGAGAAAAGGTCAGTGGTTATGCTGATCACGGTAGAATTGAACACACTACCCTCGTTACTTATCTAACGCAGACATGCACACATAGAAAACCGGTACTTACACAAACACTGATAAGTATTTCTGATGGTGTAGTCTGTTGTACAGACATGTCCTTAACAGATCTAAGAGATACTGATCCAACAGATAGCTGATCACCACATCAGATCATCTTACAGAACGCATTGTGTCATGGTTATGGGATATCTCACAGACCGCAGTGTGTTAAAGTCTTCTACTAATTTGTCTGCTACCATAGAGCCGTCTGTTACTACAGAGCAATATGATACCACAGGGCTGTGTCTGTCATTATAGAGATTCCTTGATTCTACAGAATCAGAGTTGTCTCACACTATAGAGCTATCTGACTATCTCAGCGTTATCTAATGCTCAGAGCTGTTTGATACCACAAAGCTGTATATTGATATAGAGTTGTCTGATTCTACAAAGCTGTCTGATGCTACAACGCTATCTGATACCACAGAGCGTGTTGATACAACATAGCCATATGGTACTCTCATGGTACAAAACTGTGTATTAATGTAGAGCTGTCTGATGCTATGGACCTCTGTTAATATAGAAGAAACAAAGAGTTCTTCGTTCATATAGAGCTGTCTGATACTACAAAGCTTTCTGTTATTACAGAGCTGTCTCATACTACAGAGCGGTCCGATACTGAAAAGTTCTTTTGATAATATACAGCTGTCTGATACTACTGTACAATGCTGTGTATTATTATAGAGGCCTCTAATAGTACAAAGCTGTAAACCAATGTAGAGCTGTCTGATGCTACAGAGCTGTCTGATGCTACAGAGCTGTCTGATACTGTGGAGCTCTTTGTTTATATAGAGCTGTCTGATGCTACAGAGCTCTGTTAATATACAGTAAAGCTGTCTGATTCGACAGAGCTGTCTGGTGCTACAGAGCTCTGTTAATATACAGTAGAGCTGTCCGATACAACAGAGCTGTCTGATTCGACAGAACTGTCTGTTGCTACAGAGCTCTTTGTTTATATAGTGCCGTCTGATGCTACAGAGCTCTGTTACTATACAGTAGAGCTGGCCGATATGACAGAGCTGTCTGATTCTTTGGAGCTGTCTGACAGAGCTGTGTCTACAGAGCTCTTTGTTTATATAGTGCTGTCTAATGCTACAGAGCTGTCTAATGCTACGGAGCTCTATTAATATCTGATACTACAGAGCTGTTTGATACAACGAAGCAGTATATTACTATAGAGCACTATGATAATGCAAAGCTGTATACCAATGTAGAGCTGTCTGATGCTACAGAGCTGTCTGATAATACATAGATCTGTGTTTATATAGTGTTGTCTGATACTACAGAGCTATCTGATGCTACAGAGCTGTCTGATACTGTGGAGCTCTTTGTTTATATAGAGCTGTCTGATGTTACGGAGCTCCGTTAATATACAGTAGAGCTGTTTGGTATGACAGAGCTGTCTGATGCTACAGAGCTCTTTGTTTATATAGTGCTTGTTTAGTGCTACAGAGCTGTCTGATCCTACAGAGCTGTCTGGTGCTACAGAGCTCTTTGTTTATATAGTGCTTGTCTGATGTTACAGAGCTCCGTTAATATACAGTAGAGCTGTCTGACATGACAGAGCTGTCTGATGCTACAGAGCTGTCTGATACTGTGGAGCTCTTTGTTTATATAGAGCTGTCTGATGTTACGGAGCTCCGTTAATATACAGTAGAGCTGTCTGACATGACAGAGCTGTCTGATGCTACAGAGCTCTTTGTTTATATAGTGCTTATCTAATGATACAGAGCTGTCTGATGCTACATCGATCTGTTTATATAGAGCTGTTTGATACCACAGAACTATCTGATTCTACGGAGATGTCTGATACTACAGAGCTGTTTAAAACTACAAAGCTGTATATTACTATAGAGCCCTCTGATAGTACAAAGCTGTATACTAATGTAGAGCTGTCTGATCCTACAGAGCTGTCTGATACTACAGAGCTCTTTGTTTATATAGTGCTTGTCTAATACTACAGAGCTGTCTGATGCTACAGAGCTCTGTTAATATAGAGCTGTCTGATTCGACAGAGCTGTCTGATGCTACAGAGCTCTGTTAATATAGAGCTGTCTGATTCGACAGAGCTGTCTGATGCTACGGAGCTCTGTTAATATAGAGCTGTCTGATTCTACAGAGCTGTTTGATACTAGAAAGCTGTTTATTCCTATAGAGCGCTATAATGGTACAAAGCTATATCCTAATGTAGAGCTGTCTGATCCTACAGAGGTTTCTAATACTATAGAGCTCTTTGTTTATATAGTGCTGTCTAATGCTACAGAGCTGTCTGATGCTACAGAGCTCTGTTAATATAGAAATGTCTGATATGACAGAGCTGTTTATTACTATAGAGCCCTCTAATAGTACAAAGTTGTATGCTAATGTAGAGCTGTCTAATACTACAGAGCTGACTTATTCTACAAAGCTGTATATTGATACAAAAATGTTTTATACCACAAAGCGATCTGACACTACATAGATGTATAGTACTACTAAGCTGTCTGATACTGCGGAGCTACGTTACAGTATCTTATACTATAAAGATGTCTGATAGTGCAGAGCTGCCTGTTGGTCCTGTGCTGTCAGCTACTAAAAAGCTGTATGTTGCTATGGAACTGTCTTATACTACGCAGGTGTTTAATACTCCAGAACTGTCTTATACTACAGAGCTGTCTGATGTACTGTAACAAGTGTTTAAAACGACAAATGTATCCAAGACTATAGAGCCGTCTGATACTATAGAAATGTCTAATCCTTGAAAGCTGTTTTAATCCACTAGACAAAACTATCTGATTAATGCTTTTACACTGAAGCAACTTGCTTCTTCTTCTTATAATTTATTTTTAGCATGAGGCCATTTCTTGTCTCGAGCTGAAAAGCTGAAATCCTTTGGCCTTTCTCGCTGTGCAATTGCGGTCAGCGCAGGGTCAACAGACGTAGCTTGGCGAGGAGACTGCTCGTGTCTTTGGGCAAGGCCTTCCTCCTATTCTTTTTTCATCCTTCACCTCTACCTCCATCTTTATCTCTACATCTAAACTCTCCTGCTCCTTCTAGCTTCTCCATTGTATACTGTAGCAAGCTAACACAGGCCTCTTTGGTTTGACGTCACATGCTTATTTAAACGTGCATTCTTCTGTGGATGTCTTTGAGTGTATCACTTCCTCTTTGCGTTGCGTTTTCTGTAGAATATGTCTTTTTGTAATTTCCTGTCAAAGTTGATGCTGTTTCACTCATATGAAGATCTGTTATGATGTGTTTTACTGTATATATTCAGTGATTTACAACAACAACAACAACATGTTTTGTACTGTAATAGTAAAAGTTTGTTCTGTAAATGGAGCCTGTGCACACAGACCTGAGGAGGGACTCGAACCCCGACCCTGGATGCGTGAGTCCAGTTTAAACATATTTTAGCTTTAAGAGAGATTTAAGAGATTTTATTTAATGCTAGGAAGCATACACATACTTTGATGAATTGCATGTATGTTGTTAGAGGTTTAGAAGGGATAGAGGTTTTTATTTCTCATAAGCATGCATTAAAGTTGTGTAGGGTTTTAGGGGATTATCTACTTGTTATGTAGTATAAGCTCTTGGGACTGGAGTGTTACTTTTTGCAGTGGAGCAGTAGACTAGGAAGATCAGGTGCCTCGATGTGTAAGTAGACGGCTTGAAAAGCTTTGGGATTGAGCCTGCTGCGTTCTCCGATTGCAAGTCAAGCCCTTTTCCCTTTCACTGTTTCGTGGTTGCACGCTGCCCTTTTCTCCGCCTTACTCAGGATCACGAGGTCCGGCTCAGCGAAATGATCACTCATCCCAAGGCTTATCACTTCCTGACTTCGATGTTATCCTACCTTCATGCTTTTTAATTAGAGATTGGGTAGCCTCGTGGCTTTCTGCACGGTCGGGAACAGAGCAGCGTAGGTTGTATTTCATTGAGCATCTACCTGTTTGGAAAGCAACTTTTCAATGACGTACAGTGTCATCTCACCTAGCCAAGGAAGTGTAATATCTCACAAAGCATTCGCCCCCGTTTATACATGTTTTTTTTTTGTAAGGCACATAAATGTAAACAACAACAATTATCCATTGTTGGGAATTTATAAAGCTCTGGAACATCCTCAGTAGCCGCACTACAGGGAACAGTTATTCATGCACAAGTATTTTAAGTAGGGTGGCAGTGATGGTGTAATGGGGAGCGTTGCCACTTCACAGCTCCAGAGCCTGCGGTTTGAGCCTGAGCTCGGGTTACAGTCCGTGCAGAGTTTCATATGTTATGTTATCTCCTTGTCCACATGGGTTCCTTCCAAGTTCTCTGGTTCCTTCCCATGTCTCAAATACATCCTGGTTTGGTTTCTACATACAATGAATGGCCGTTTAAGTAGATTCTAGGTTGCACTTGCCTTATCTTATTCTTTCAAACAGTTATAAAGCATTAAAATATAGGGATGTAGAAAACTATACATGTTCTAGACTATATCAAAATGACCCAAAGGGTGATGATAAGAAAAATAGGTTGGGTCTAATGTTATCAGTTAATGTGGAAAAAAACATTCAGTTAATGTTTTCAACTTAGGGTTAGTTCTGTGACACTGTACTCATAATAACAGCCGCAATTTGCCTCCCCATCCTTAACAACCGCAAAAACAAGGAGTGTTCAAGTCAAACCGGGACTTTTGATTGCGCAGAATAAAATACAGTTATGAGAGTACTAGCTTTATTTCTCCCCTGCTACACTAATGCACTTACCCCAGCTTTTAACCAGTGCTCGGATCCCGTTAAGTTTTCTCAGTATGCCGGAGCTGTGGTCACACTGCCTACTTCACATCTGTAAACGCTGGCCTCCCAGGAACTCCTGTAATGGCTCAAACATGTGGAAATGGCTTACTGTAGAGTGAGGTCAGCACTATACGGGGGAGGGATGAAGCCCCGAATTCCGGTGATGTGCAAGTGGTGTTCGTGAATGATTTTGTGTACAGATGAGTCTCTTCCGAAAGTTGGTGACAAGTTATTCGTCCATTTTCAAGGATCAGGCATTTCACTCGCTGGCCACGTCAGCCGGGATCTTCATTCACGGACGTACCAAGGTTAAGAGTCTCGTCTCCATACAGTGCGTAAAGTCTTCTGTAAATTTTAATCAGTTTTACACCTTCATCCACCAGAACTTTCATCACAAATCCCAATTTGACTTGAGCACCCCTTGCAGTTTGACAAATTACATACTGCATGAATAAAAACTGTGAAATGTTTATTTATATCCGTATTCACCCTTTTTGACCAAATGTGGGAAATGTACTGTAGAATTCTCTGTTAGTTCTGAACATCACGACAAGGATGTTTATCAGAAGCGCTTTGACAGTCACCACCAGCTTCAACAGGACTGCATTCATTCTTTAATTCATCTGGATGGTTGTTGTTTTTTTTAAGCTTTTAAAAATGAACTGCTGAGTGACTCATTTTAATTGGTCCTTATTTTGGAGTTTTTTTTTTTTTTCCCCTGAAAGCTTTTGAAACTATGGCTACAGACATCTGGTTAGAACTTGAGTGTAAAAATCTGTCTTTGATTCGAGGTAAAATCCAGGAAGCTGTCATTACTTATTACTGTAAATCAAGAAAAGGCTTTGCTGGACATCAGATAAAATGTATTTTTGTGTAATCTCACAACAATTATCCTAAAGAAAAATACATTGGAGCTACAAACCGAACAAACTTGTTTTTACATGATGTACAGTATATGATTAGTTAAAGATCAAGATCGATTTATTGCTTTCTTCCTGATCTGACATAAACAAGCTTGAGGTTTTCAGACTTTTTTTGACAAATATCGCGAGATTTTTTATCTTCAAAGGCCGATCAAGATATAAGCAGCAACCCACGATCGAGGGGGAAAAAATCATAAATGCAGGTTACAATAGTGCAAATATGTGCGCAGGATGAAAGCCAGCCAAATACTGTACAGATTTTTTTTTTGGAGACAGCAACCCACATAGTGAAGAGGGCAGCAATCATCGCCAAAGAAGACGTGGACTGAGCAAGCTGAAAAACGACCCGAGCGATCGGAGACTCGTGGTGAAAGAAGGCAGGAATTTCCCCGTCGATCAGCAAGCATAGAGAGTTACTGTCTGAAATCGACCGGCACCAGCATGTACTCCAAGGTCACCTTTACACTGACCCTCTTGTTTAATGCTTTAGATTTTAATCAATATGTAGTATACATGTATGTGTATACTGCATTGTTTGGGAGTTATTGCAGTAAAGTTAATGCTTATAGGAATAACCTCCAATTATCCTCTCAGTCAATAATGTAGCAGCAGTGCAATGCACAAACAGATCAACCGCTTCACATCAGACACCAGGATGTGGAAAAATGTGATCTCTTAGACTTTAACCTTTGTGTGGCAGACTGCCTTGAGTATTTCAGACTCTGCCGTTCTCCTGGAATTATCACACACAACACTGTATGGAGTTTACACAGAATGGTGTGAAAGACAAAAACCATCTAGAAACTCGAGAAACCATCGAGAAACATCTGAGGAGAATGGCCAGGCACATTCAAGATGACAGGATAATTCAATACTACTGATAACTTAACTAGGGCTGAAACGATTCTTCGAGTAACTCGAGTAATTCGATTACAAAAATTGATCGAGGCAAAATCTTCTGCCTCGAAGCTTCTTTTAATTAATTTTAAAAGTTTGCGTTGTGTTTTTGCGCAATTATTTGTTCGGCGTGACACAGCGCGCTTCCGGGTGCAAGTCGCCAGTAAACACAGACGAAGAAGAAGCGCTTAAGTTACCCACAAAGCGTAAGGAGATGCAAACAGTTAGCTGTGTATTGATTTGATGGAGCGTTCTGTTGCGGACTACAAAATGGGACGGAGCGATAAAAATGTCTGCGAGCCAAGAAACCAGGCTTATGTTATCCCTGAGCTGTAGATTTTGAAACTTTTAGTTCTGAAAGTTAAGTTGCACAACTTAGTGTTTTTGTATAATTATTTATTTTAATGTGTGCCTTAGTTTTTTGGATACTTAAAGTCATTTCAAATACCTTTTTTAGTTTTTGCATCTGAGAAAAGGCTTTAAAATAAGAAAGTATGGCACTGAAATGCACTTAATTCATCTCCGTCAACTTTAAGCTATTCCTTGTATTGTGAATAATGACAATGTTTATTTTTGATAAAAGTAGATTTTTCTAAAACAGAAAAACAATTAATTTTTGTTTCTCTTATATATTTTACATTGCTCTTTAATTAAGCAAAAGTATTTTTTTTATCCGATTACTCGATTAATCAATTACATTTTTGGTAGAATACTCGATTACTAAAATATTCGATAGCTGCAGCCCTAAACTCAAC
Organism: Clarias pachynema; assembly: GCA_030014365.1. Taxonomy (NCBI): domain Eukaryota; kingdom Metazoa; phylum Chordata; class Actinopteri; order Siluriformes; family Clariidae; genus Clarias; species Clarias pachynema. Next base: position 9,867,064 of record JAQMYL010000036.1, read on the forward strand.
ACTCTCGTGTGCCAAAAAACAGAAATCCGAGGCGACAGGCTGAACAAAAACTGGAAATCCTCTGCCATGTCTGTAGTATCACAAGTGGTCAGAATAAGGCTTCAGCAGCATCGGTCCTTGGACCCAACCTGCACTACAACCACAAATTGGTCCAATCAAGCATACTGTACCTTATCAAAGTATTGTTGTTGACCGTGTGCATATGAATAAGACCTCATACAGGGTTCATACAGGCATGAAAACGTGCCATAACACAAAGTTTAAACTGGTTCCATTATCCCAGTGTACCTCCCTGCCCTCTTCAGTCGCTTGATTGGAATCTTGGGATGTGACAGAAGAAATAGAAGAAATAGAAATGTGCATTCCCAATTTGCAGTTCACAAATCAGCATCAGTGTCATGCGATCATGTCAGCATGAACCCGACTCGCAAAGCTTTGTAGAAATTGTTCTTAGTGCAGAACTTGGTATTAGTACGTAGTAATCAGTGTTCCTAATAAACTGGCCTGAGATATACTGTGTTTGTGAGTGGCTATCAGGCTGGGTCAGTGTGTTATCTAATGGAGCTTGGCTTTCGACTTGTCCGTGATGATTCTGCAGTCCCGCTCAGACCTGCAGGCAGCACCAGCAGGAGACTTGAGGAAGAGCATGGCGCTCTCTGTCTCTCTCTCTCTCTCTCTCTGTCTCTCTCTGTCTCACTTCCTTTCTTACTCTCCGACTTTTAGCCAAATTCATGTTGCTATTCATTTTATTCAGACAAAAGCCATGTAGTGAAAAAAAAAAAACTTGTCATTTTATTCTCATCTGTGACTTCATTCAACTGGAAAAGGAATGACTCAGAGATGACAGACTCTCCCTCGTTCATTCTCTCTGACACATCGGTAAACAAGCGTTGAGTTTAACATGCTTTATGTGGCCAAGTCACGGTTTTAGTGCGTCTCCCTGGTTTTCGCATTTGGTAAACATTCCTTCTGCTGTTCCATCATTTCATGCCCGGCTCATGTCTTATCTGGATTTGGCTCAGACAGACCGATCTAAATTATTTTAATAAACAGTGTGCAGTTGACCTACAGCCTCTACGCATACAGTATCATACTTACATCAATGAAATCAAGTAAAAATCATCATCTTCTCTATCTAGAGTCGTCTCTCTCTCGTATTCTTATTCACTATAGTGGTGGGTTATTTTGTTTTTTTTCTTGGTCGATGCAAACCACAGACACACACAGCATATTACTGAGTGAGGGTTTTTTTTTTGTCTACTGCTGCCCCCTAGTGAACTGTATGTGCTTCTTCATTTTGTCCCTAAACAATTTGATGTACTATAAAGCACCTGGACAGATAGAATTGATAATCTAAATAAAGCTTAAAGGGAAGCTGATTTTGCTATTTATTTTACTTACAGGATATTTATAATACAGAATATTCTTGTTGGCAAAAAAAGATTTGATTTAAAGTTTTCATTAACACCAATAAGAAGATTTGACATTTCACTTGTGCAACGACAAAATCAAAAATGATCTAATTGGCAAAAATGACTAAAGGAATTTCATGTGGTGTGATATAAGATATGTTTAAATGATGTTATTGCTATGATAGAGACCACTGTGATGTCCCGTCATATGATCAGAAAATTAATCAGTATTTCTCTGTGCTGGTGTCAGGACAGAGAATAAAAACCTTATATTTTAATGTATTTAATTTTTAGAAAAACAGCTTGTTGAATAGACAACGATACAGTAACACAACCTTAATTATCAGCCAATACCGATAACCATAGTATATGATATGACATATGACAGCTGAGACTGATTTGATTTATACTTTATTAGTATTTACAGTGCAAATGCTCCAAATTGAGCTTAACTTAAACGAAGCTAAATTTGGAGCATTTCCACTGTAAATACTAATAAAGTATAAATCAAATCAAATCAATCTCAATTGTCCTAACATCCTAATGAAAAGTCAAGTATTTTTATATGCAGACATTTCCAGTTCACAATTTTTCCAGATGCATGTACATATAGTATATAAGGGGTGTTCAAGTCAAACCGAGACTTGTTTACAGGGACATTTACAGAAGATTTCAAGTACAGTACAGTGATGAGACTCTTAGCCGCAGTAAAACATTTGATATACTGTATATATATATATATATCCATTAAAAACGTTGGATGGGGAGTAACTTTGCGAGCGTTTGGCAAAAAATAATTTTCACATGATAAACAAGCGAGGTCTTGAAATAAGAGCAGTACGCATGGGCTTTGTTTTTCTCTTTCTCGCGCTCTGGGATTGTGGGTAATCATCTTCCATGCTCAGTCTTAATGTGCATTCATCACATTCCATATAAACTTAAATTATTCTTTTGATTGTGTAAAGCTGCTTTGCGACAATGACAATTGTTAAAAGCACTATACACATAAAATTGAATTGAATTGAATTGAAT
>JAQMYL010000036.1:9869607-9882828 GCA_030014365.1 Clarias pachynema
CAGTTTTTCGAAAATATGAGACAAACTGGTTTAAAATTCCAGCAGGAGGAATTTTAGTCTTAATCTTAATCTTTTAGTCTTAAGTCTTATCCTGTCCTGGGATAAATGTCCCTGTTAGTTTTTATCATATTCTTATCCTTTTTTTGTTTACTCAAGTTTTAGTCGACTAAAAGTCTAGTTTTAGTCAGAGGAACCTTTAAGTATTTTAGTCTAGTTTTAGGCAATGAAACCATAACATTTTAGGAATAAAGTTATTATTAATTAACACTGCAGTCAATCTAGTCTAGCCAAAACTCTTTCTTAAATTTTTTCACACAATAATTTTCCTTAACATTTAAAAATAATCTTTTCATCTGATGTTTTCAACTAATGGCATTTATTTTTAACCATCACAACAACTGATGCATGTCCAATACTCTTAAAAAAAACAACAACTACAAAACAATAAGTGCAGTATGGACAATACAGTGTTTTAAAAACCTTTTTAAAGAAGAAAATATGAATTTTCACACATTGGACTGTTGTGAGGACAGCTTGATGGGTCACAATAATTTGCTAGCTATAAAATAAAATACATCACATGTAACATAATAGTAAATAACATGTGACCTAAAACATAATTACCACAAAGAGGCTGTAAAAACTACAGTACCTTGAGACTTTTCTGGTATGCCTTGATGCGTCTCTTCAGGTTTGTGGTATTTTTCCCAGCAATTGTGTTCCACACACTGTTTCCCCTCCGTTATTACTACACATCTTTTTTTTTTTTCTCCGGTACAATATGACGAAAAGGGGCCCAAATATCGGCTTTTCTCTTTCGCTTGAGTGATACTTCTGTGATAACGAAGAGTTAAAGATGACTGAGCTTGTAACGTCCCGTCACTGAGTCCCGTGCGCCGTGACCCGGGAAACACTGTCGCTCGTGCCATAATGAATGAACAGCGTATTGCAGCGGATTGTGACGAAAATTTAATCTAAAGACAGATGTTTTATTAGTTTTGATTTTTTTAAACCACATTTTAGTCTCATCTTTTTTGTCAACAATATTGCATGCTGACTTCGTCACTGTCACTGTTCATTGATATCCGTGACGTCTCGTCATCGTCTCGTCTTAGTCATAGGAGAAAAAGGTCGTCCCATCATCATTTTCACTGACGCAATTAAAACTTATTGAAGCACTTATTGAAGATGAAGGAATTAAATTAAAGTAATAATTTATTCACATTCCAAGATATCATCTGGGTTTGGGATTCCCACGACTTTAATGAAACTGTTATGGATGACTACTTATGGAGCTGAAACTGGATCTGCTACACACACACACACACACACACACACACACACACACACGCTAAGACTAAGCTGTAGAACCCAACCTTCCACCAAAAAAAAACAGATTAGAGTAATATCCTAAGTACATTATGTCTTTCCTCCTCTCTGTCTCTGTCTGACTTTTATGATCTACTGTATGGACAGATTCCTGGGTGGGGTCCTCACTCTGCTTTCTTTTGTTCTGTTCGAATCTTTACAGCCAGACACTCGACACACGCCCGCACCGTCCTCGTCTGAATCACGATCTCCGTCTGTACTGGTCTGTCTGGCCAGGCTCCACTTTCATTGTTGTCTCTCAGGTCCATGACGTGAGCTTTCCATCTGTCCTGCCTTCTCCGTTCATCATCCAGCCTTCTTTCTGAACTGCTGACCGGCTCTTTTGCCTACCAGAGCGTAACGGTTTTTCTCAGTCGCTCATAGTAAGAAATGAAAGCAGGAGACGGCGTCTGATCTCTGATCCTCTCAGGGTGACAGCGATGATTCGGCAGCAGGAGTTACAGTACGCCGCGGTGTCGCCCGCCGATCCGCCAGCGCGTCAGTAGGATTAATAGCCGTGATCTGCACAAGCAGAGCGAGATTTTCTTACACGCATCTTTAATGTTTTGAGATGAGGGTGCTATTAAGCAGTGTGTGTTTGTAGTAGGGCGGATTTTCGTTTCTGTTCCCTTTTTTCGTGGCTGAATGAAATAGTTTCCATTGTGTTTACTGTAAAGAGAACTCATCGTGACTTTATGATATCATGCGAGAGGAGTTCATGCTGCTTTAATAGCCGTGCCATACGTACATTTTCCAGTGCTGGTTTTATGAACCGTATTGTCCGTATTTTATGAACCGTATTTTTTTCAATATGCTAAAAGATAAGCAGCTAAGCTTCACCAGGCTTGCAAATGTTTATAAATGAATTAAAATAAAAATGTATTAAATGTGGAAAAAAAATCCTTACATGTGGTACAGTTTATTCCTGTACTTTATTCCTCTATAGGACACTCATTGAAATACGTGTAAATTAAAAAGAAAATCCAATTTTAAGACTTTTTCCAGAATTTTTATTTTTGTGATTTTTGTTTTTCTGAGTTTTTCTGGGTTTTGCATGAAAAAGAAGCAGGAAAGACCTCAGAAGGACCGTGTGTGGTTACAGCAGTTATTTGCATGTGCCAAAGACTTTTATATAGTACTGTGTGTGTGTGTGTGTGTGTGTGTGTGTGTGTGTGTGTGTGTGTGTGTGTGTAAGTAATTATTTTAACATGCATTTATTTTAACATAAAAATATATGCAAAGAAGTGTTTTAGTTTTTTTTGAGGTACTGAAACTGACACTTGTAACAAACCTGGAACCTGAAACTGTTCTGGATTAATTTAATACTTTAATAACTTTCTAGAACAGTTTCGAAACATATTTTTCATTTTTTCAAATCACCAGTTTCAGACAATCCATTCGAATTTCAATTTGGGACGCCCACTGAAGTGACCAAATGAGGGCAAATAAGGGTTAAACAAAGGGAGGGAATTCCCTTAGGTAATCACAATTCCTTCATAAGGCTGGGTGATTAATTTCAGGTGTTATTAATATAACCAACGACTTATCTGATTTTAGATCAAGATCTAGTGAGGTGAGTCACTAGCAGAGATTTTTCCATCTGAAGCCTTTTTATTTATTTATTTATTTATTTATTTATTTATTTATTTTTGAAGCCTCTCGTCTTGACTGTATGTTACCGAAAACCTCGTTAGATCGTCTTTCATAGCAAAGGGCATCTGAATGGATTCTTTGTTTTCCTGCATTGTGATGCTTCACGGTGCAGCCGAAACCAAAGTGACTTTTGATGTTTTTGTGACATTGTAATCTTAAACCCGGTCGCGTTCTGCTGTCTGTGTGCTCGGCTGTGTGTGTTTGCACACCATACCTGCAATGTGTGTGTGTATATATATATATATATTATTATTATTATAACTTTTACTATAATTTAATATAATGATACACTGCACATAGAATAGATGTTCTCATTTACTGTATGGACCTGGTTATGCATCATTTGTTTGTTGACTGTGTAAACGTATCATGATTATATTAAATTCTAGTAAAAGTTATAATTATAATAAAACACAAGATTTAATTATACATCTGAGATCAAACCGGAAGTCTACGTTAACTCGAATAACGACTCGTCGAGGTCAGACTGGATTCCCGTTTCTGTCATCCAAGAACAAGCATAATAAATGATTTTATATAAATTTATATTCATAATAGAGTTATACAAACGTTGGTATTTGTTTGTTTAGTTTTTTTTTTCTTCTACTTTTTTCAAAGTGAATCTCCGAGCATGCCACACAGTACCGTCACACCTCAAACCACAAGATCACAACAGTGCTTTGTTGGCACCGCTTTGTGAGCAAACCTGTAGAACATGTTTGGTGAGTTAAACAGCTGCCCTTGAAGGGGAATTAATTAATAAATAAATAAACAAACAAAGAAACAAACAGTTTTTACTGAGATATGAAACACGTCTCTGACACTCTGTGTTCTCATTACCTGCATCTGGCTGCCATGCATCGCTATGCCATGTGCCGGTTGGTTTTGCTTATGTGTGTGTGTGTGTGTGTGTGTGTGTGTGTGTTCTGATCATATGTTGTGCACTTTATTAAAAGGTTATTAGCACACTTACTCCAGATCCAATCAGATCAATGAGACTCCAGTCCCGGATTCGAGCATGGCTCCGTGTTTCCCCTTTTGCATTTTTTTTTGTGAGTCTGAGAGCCTCATGGTGTAGCTTGGGGAGGAAGTGGCTAGAGAATGGAGTTCAGCTCAGTGGGAGGGCTCAGTGGGCGTGTGTGTGTAAGTGTGTGAGTGTGTGAGTGTGTGTAAGTTTGTTGGCGTATGGAGTCATGCGGGACCGATGCTGCTAGAGTGTGCAGTGTAAGTGCGTCTCAGGGCCATGTACCGGCGGTCGCCCTGTCACAAGGGCAGGCTTTACTTCGACTTCAGTGAAGAGGTGGTGAAGAGGCTGCACAGTTCCACCTTCAGGTCAGAACACGCTCGTTCTCACACTTTACTTCTCCGAGTCATTTTGTCCCGTCTTCTCTGCATCTGTCCCCCTCCGTGTCTCTGTGACTGATTTACATGTTTATCTCTGACTTTCACACTCCCTCTCTTCCTTTGTGCGTTCGGCAGATTTGCATGTCTGTCATGCCTCAGGCTGTCACACCACAGGAAAGTCGAAGTCTCTCAGCTGAAACTAGGCCGACTCATGCACAATATGGAGCAAGAGAGCTCGGCTTCGTGTCCGCGCCACACACTTTCTGTCTCTCTCCGTGTCACATTTCGGATCATGGACGAAGTTCTGTACATATATTCGTAAGCCGGTGTATAATCTGCGAAACAGATTGAGTCACCGGGGGGGGTCAGTGCGGGAACGCAGCAGTAGTGTGATTCATTCCTGTATTGTCTACGTCACTCTTAGTTTCAGTTCATAAACAAACCCAAGTTTCACAGACATGACAGTGAGAGTAGAGTGTACTACACCTGTGTGTGTTTTTTTTTCTTCTTGCATTGTGAATTGTGCGCCTAAAATCATGAAGGTATTTTTTTCTTGGTCATGGGATTGGTGAAAGATAATATTTTGCCCTTAGTGATAAGAGAATGGATTGTTGTACAGTACGCTGTGTTTGTACACTCGAGCGCTGGGTTTGTGCTGAGCCCTGGAATTTACATTAGCAATATGTGCAGCGTAAAAAAAAAAAAAAGTTTTTTTTTTTTGGGGTGTTGTGTTTTGTGTGAAAAGGAAGTAAAAGTTGTTCATTTAGCTCATTTCATTTTAGAAATGACCTTATTTTTGCGCAGTATATCCCATTTGTACTGTATATGCTCTCTACAAACACAAATTTTTTATCTGTCAGACATCAATAGAACAAAAATGAAATATGGATTTAATTTCACAGCTTTCTGCTAGACATTTTGGGATACGTTTTATATAATTCTGTAAATATAAATACCGCACATTCATTCAGTCAAGCATCATTTTTAATAGATGTAACAAATGCTCTGTGTGTATAAAAATACTCATGCATTTAGAGTGCAGAATTTTATTTAACACTGATAGAGTTTGCATTACAGGTCATTGCAGAGAGACAACCCAGAGAAACCTTTTAGATCTTTGCGTTTGCTCGAAGATAAGCTTAGAGTGCTGACTATTAGGAGTATTAATAGTAGCTCTTTTGGCTGCACTGAGGATCAGACACATCACAGTGCACTGCGAAAAGTGATATCTCAGCAAGTGATTCTATTCAGAGAGCTGCAAGGTTTTGATATAAGATTACAACAAAGCAAATATAAGATAATAACACCTATTTTTAGACAGATTTTCAAATGTTTAAGCCTCAATTTCTTGATCTTTTTTGTAAGATAATTTTGCTTAGTGGTTACCACTGTCACCTTGCACCTCGAGGATTCTGGTTCGATTCCCGCCTCGGGTGTGTGTGCATGAACATTGCATGTTCTCACCGTGTTTGCTGGGTTTCCTCCGGGTAGTCCACAGACATGCAGATTAGGCTTAATTGGCTTTCCCCAAATTGCTCAAAGTGTGTGAATAAGTGTCAAGCAAAGTTGATTCAAGACCTTGGGAGAGCTATACTAGAAGTGAAGTGATGCTGGTGTCAGTGCATCAAGAGCCACCACACACAGACATCTCTTTAAGAAATGAGGATATGCTATAATTTTTACTTTTAATTAAAGAATATTCTTAAACATTTACACTTAAAAACTAAAATGTGTCTAGAAATAGGCATTAATAGTATTATATTTGCTTTGTATTTTAAAATATATACAGTATATATTATTTCACTAGATTTTCAAGGTCAACACTTTTGTATCTAGACAATCTTCAGTTCTAATCTTGATTAGTTTCAGTTCTAAACTAATCAAGACGTTGGTTAGTTTTCTGACGCAGCAGTGCACGTAAACAGGTCACAGATGTATACATTTTTTTAAGTGCACATCCTTAATCATTAAGCTAGGGATATTTACATGAGAAAATGGATTATGCAGAGTTAAAGCTGTTGGGTTTCAATTTCTCAGCGTGCGAAAGTCTTCAAGCTGGATGGTGTTGTGTTTCTCTGTAACGTGACACACTGAGAGTGTTTGTATTATTTTTGTTCGTGTTATTAATGTCAGGCAGGAAGAAACAGACCATGACACTATGAATGTTAATGGGATTGATGAGGTAAGTGGTAACTAGGACTGTCCCTTTTTGTGAATATTCTATGACGTTAAGTGAAACTGTTTTATCTTGGGATAAAACCTACTGTCTAATGTCCTTAATATTCTTTAATTAAAAGTAAAAATTATAGCATATCCGAATTGTGGTATAAAAAAAAAAAAAGCACTCCATGGTTTGTTGTTATAGGAAAATAATTACATGTTTACAACTCCCATTAATTGTGTACACAAATCATACTAGCTGATACATTTATAATAGGGTTGTGTTATGGCTGCTGTATATTACTGTTGTTTGATTAACATAATATTTGTGTAATGTAAAGCAAGCTTCTACGCTCATGAGCTTTCCCTCTGTTTGTACAGCATGTGCGTATGTACATACTGTAGTAGGCCAGATGTTGTACTGGACATATATGTATTATATATATATGAATTTTGTGTTTACACCTACAGTAGGGTGCTTCACTGGGTAGTTAAAGTTTATTGTTTCATTGGAAATGACATGCCAGCAGATTTAGTATCAGTACCTGGTGGTTTTGTTCTCGTCCACACTTTTGGTTTAGGATTGGAACAGGTTTTTTTGCGGCCCATGTGGTATGCGGTGAACGTTCTTTTGTGCTTCAAACGTCCTTCATAGTGGCCATACGGAAACTGCTTAATAGTCTGTAAATATTTCTAAAACATGACTGGTTACAGTGTTGATTTAAGACACTTTATTATGTTTTGCTAACACAGACTGTTTGCTAAGCTTGCTGAGGGTAGCACGTGTTAGTAGCAACACTTCAAGGCTTTAAACTGTTAACTCTCAACATTAACATGAAGTGTACAGTATATATATATATAAAATTCAAATATTGTAAAAAAAAAAAAAAAAAAAAAGATTTATGGTTTGAAGATTTTGTACTTTAATTTAAAAACAGAAACTCTTGTATATTCTAGATTCATTGCATGAAAAGGGAAATATTTCAAGCCTTTTTTTGTTTTCATTTCAGTTATTACGGCTTACAGGTCATGAAAATCAAAACTCCAGTATTCGCTACCCTGAATCTCTCGGTCTAGTTCTGCCGACTTGACGGTTGTCCAGAAGATGATCGCCAACATCCTCTGCAAGGAATGTAAGCCACAGAAGGTGCTGTATCGAAGCATATTCATGGACAGTTGACTGGAAAGGAAAATTGTGGAAGGAAATAGTGCACAAGCAATAAAGTTAAAGTTAAGCCTTTATTTAGCACAGTGAAATTCTTTCTTTGCATATCCCAGCGTAACTGGGGTCAGAGCGCAGGGTCAGCCATGATACAGCGCCCCTGGAGCAGATAGGGTTAAGGGCCTTGCTCAAGGGCCCAACAGTGGCAACCTGGTGGAGCTGGGGATTGAACCGCCGAACTTCCGGTCGGTAACTCAGTGCCTTAGCCCTCTGAGCCACCACTGGCCCTAAGGAATAGGAATGCCCATAGCCTTAAGAAGATTGTCAAGCAAAGTTGATTCAAGACCTTGGGAGAGCTATACTAGAAGTGAAGCGACGCTGGTGTCAGTGCATCAAGAGCCTCCACAAGACATCTCTTTAAGAAATGAGCTATTGCATTCCTAGTATCAGTCCATTTAGAAGCGTCCTATCTGGACTAAAAGGAGAAAAAGAACTGAATCCAATCCTATTAATGAATCCAATCTGTTTAAACTCCAGGTTGAGGTTTTCACAGCCAATGATGATTTGAAGTTGGTTCACTGTGTCTCATCATTATTATAGTATCATTATTTTAGAGCACTTTATGATTTCGTCTGCTGACGGGTTTTATGGAGAAGCCGATTTCCTTTAACGGCAGGACTTAGCACCTGCCCACAGTACCAAAACCACACTGTAAACCCTAATGCTCAAAGAAATTAAACATATTGAGTACTGTTAACTTAAATAATTACAATTAGTTCAAATTAATAGACCTTGATGAGTATTTAGAACTTTTTGGCATTTATGAGTTTGTAGAAATGACACTTTTCAAGTTAGCTGAACAAATTTGATATTTTAAGTATCTGTAAGTACTTAAGTAACAGTAACTGTCAATAGGGCACTGGTGGCTCAGTGGTAGGTGTTGCGCCTGCCATGTGAAAGGACCGGGTTCGATTCCCAACAACTGGATGAAGTGCCTCTCCCAAGTCCAGATAAAATGGGAGGGTTGTGTCAGGAAGGGCATCTGGCATAAAACCTGTGCCAAGCTTGTGTGCGGACCGAATTGTCTGCTGTAGCGACCCATTGCTGGGAGCAGCCGAAAGACCAACAACAATTTATTTGATTTGCAACAACTAAAAAAAATTATGATTGCTATAGTATGAGTTAGGCTACTCAATAATGCAAGTAAAAAACGATTAACATGAATGAGTACAACAAACTCAAAAACTCATAGTTCCGTTTACTTAAAACTGGAAACATCATTACTTAAAAAATTTGATGTAACTGATTACCTCAAATTTTTTGAGTTTTGCCAACTTATTCGGGTTTACAGTGTACTTTGTTGACCATGATATTATTGTGCCTGATTGGCCAGCCACCTCGCCTGGCCTGAACCCCATAGAGAAAAGTGAGAAATACCCATCCCACTAATACACATGAGCTGAAGGCTGCTATCAAAGCAAGCTGGTCTTCAATAATGACTCAGCAGTACCACAGGCTGATAGCCTACATGCAGTGCTGCACCGATGCAGCAATTTGTGCTAAAGAAGCCACCCCCGAGTACGAAGTGCATAAATTAATAAACTTATGTATTGCATGTTCTTTTTTTCTCAATTTTTGATTGTCTTGAGCTGTAAGGGGTAATCATCAAAATAAAACGAAGAAAGGTTTGAAATATTTCACTTCACATACAGTAAATGAGAGGTTCACTATTATAAACTTTTTCACGTACATACATATATTTATACCCCTAGACACACACACACACACACACACGCACACACAGCTACTTTTCCACGCTTACAGTACCTACATTAATCCACTAAGTTGCTTTCTTATACATCATCTTCGGGGCGAAAAAAAATCATATTTCCCTGGAGAACTAAAACACCTGCACATGAAACCATAAACACCTCTACTTCCACACACACACACACACACACACACACACACAGACACAAGCATTACCCAGACCAGAGCCATTTACAGAGCTAAAGTATGCACATTAAAGTATCTCATGGAAAGAGAGTTGCATCGTAAACTAACTCATTTGCCCCGTGCTGAAATTTTATGACGAAGCTCGCAGCACTTCTAGTTCTCCTGGATTATATTTGTATAGTACAATCCTTCTCCCTCTTTCTCTGTTTCTGGTTTCTTTTTTCAACGGCCCATTTCCCAGAGCTATAGAAATTCTTCTCCCCGACCAGAAAGTCCCCTACGTTCCCACAGTCATGTGTCGAACCTGCGAACGTCATGAAATGTGAAAGTTCTCCAAACAGTCTGGGTGTTTAATAAATAGATTGTCACATTGTTAAACACTTCTTATTTTTACTGCTCTCAATGAAATCCCTTGTGGTATTACACACAGACTTTTCAGCAGGCAATAATGGGAAAGATGAAGTATAGTATAAAAGATCGAGTATTGTATAACGTGGAAATGACACAAGTAACTGTATCTACTGTAGGTTCTGTTGTACTTATGGAATTGTTCTGAACTATCTAAGTTCAACAAACTAAAACATACTTCTGGGGCTTCCCTGTTTAGTCATAGCTAAACTCACTCCAGTGAGTGTGAAGCTGATGTGTAGCTGTACTTCCTCAGCTACCGTACCTTCTGGTACCGCTGCTTATGCAACTTTGTATAACGATGAGCCAAACAATGCTATTTTGTATACATGAGCAAGCAGACGACTTGTGATTGGTCTGCTGTACTTGATTGTCAGAACACCCAGAGAGCAGGACTAATTATGCTCTCTTAGGCTCCCGGCTATGCATTACTCATAAACACAATCATAAGTGCTTTAATAAGATGCTATTTAATGTCACAGGTCATAGTTGTAAACACTAGCTCGAGGGTCATCCATTATTTATGTTGTAATGTTTAGATCTTTTTGGTTATGAGATGTTATGACCAGGCAGTGGTAGCTTGGGGGGGGTTGTGGTTAGGGCTCTGGGTTACTGATCAGAAGGTTGGTGGTTCAAGTTGCCACTGTTGGGCTCTCGTGCAAGACCCTTAACCCTGTCAAATAGGCTACATGGCGTTTTATAGTACTGTATGCTCCAGAATTAATGGAGCTCTTGGCAGCAATTGTGGTTAACTAGTTTTATCTCACTTAAAATCTAACATTAAACTGGTCATCTTTTTTGTTTTAAATGATAATTAAAAACTATTTAAACAAAACTATATTTCACTTACTTATCACTAACACTAGTACAAAACTATTACTATTGGTCAAGGCTATTACTGACTACAACTGATTCAGGCATTAAAGGAAATCTGAAGAATATTTAAAGGATTTTAGGTTCTCTTTAATTCTCAATCCTCCATGTCTACAGACCTGCCTAGTTTCATTGACAAGGAAGACTGTGATAATTTCTTTGATCGAGGGAGTTCTTTCACACCCTTTCTATTCCTTTCGAGGTGCATTGTTTCCTGTCATTTCCAGGTAATTGAAAAGGATGTTGAAAAGAAGTTCTGAAGAAGTTTGCCCCAATGAGGTATTTTGGAATAAACAAGTTAGAGAGAACTTCAGAACTAGCAACAGTCTGTAGATTGGTAGAAGGAACACTAGGTTCCTTGATGGACTTAATAGCGATGGCATGGACACCGCAATGGCCTGGATTTTATTCCTGGTCAGGGAATTTCAGCTACTCAGCTATTAGCACTGTTTTCCAAACCTGGAATGCAAAGGGTTACATCTGGCATGAAACTTTTACCATAACCCATAGTCCTAACCCATCACCAGAACATTTCTATAGAAGCCATTCCACAGAACTGTGTTAAAGTCACCCAACTGTGTAAAGTTACCCAAGATTTACATTCATTTACAGGGAGTATTTATGTCTATCAAGTAAAGCAACATGTCTTTTTTTTTTCTTTCTACTTTTGCAACTGTCTCAACTGCATTTATGCGTTTGATTTGTTTAATTCTGACCAGGCACAATAAAGGCATAATTGACTTTTTGTCTCACTAACTGAGACACTTTGGTGTCTGGTATCTATCTGGTATTTATAATTTGGTATCTATCTATCTATCTATCTGTCTGTCTGTCTGTCTGTCTGTCTGGTCTGTCTGCATACCTACCTACCTATTCTACATGTTACTTGCTTGCTGTTTTCCCAAGGTGAATAATTTTCAGTGCACACAGTTGACTTCACATTGACTTTTAGTTTTTAACACCTGATAAGCTTCAACTGTTTACTTTTCATTTTAATTTTTATTTTCGTGGAGCTGATTGTATTTTTTTTCCGCGTAAACGCCTCCATACACACAAACACACTTCTACACAGACACACTTCCACAGTAGTTCAACAGAACCTGACATTAGATTCCTGTCTAATTACGCATAGTATAAATGGGCTGTATATAGGATACTTCCCAGTGAGTGATTACTTACTCAGAAATGAGACCAAGTTCCTGTAAGTCTCTTGTCCAAGATAGTTAATGCAAGATGACATTGTTATGTGAATAGGCACAGACAAATTCTTTTTTGTCCAAAGCATTGAAAGTTATTTACTCCTTGTTTCCTACACGCTTGTCCTGCCAAATTCATTCAACAGCATCCCTCGGCTAAACCTCTGTTTGACCCTAAGATTGCGGGAGTCTTTATTATGTGATGCAATAAAGCAGGTCAGGAGAGTAAGGCCCTGGATTATTAAGGTACAGAAAAACTAAATGCAATTTTTCCTGTACAAATGGATAGAATGCAAATGTAGTAAATTTGTGTGCGTTTATGTGTTTTAGTGTGTTTGTATGTTAACAACTTTCTTACGTGTGTATATTTTTTAAAAGTGCTCCATAGGTGTTACATTGAAATTCACCACACATGTGTTCACTGTAAAGATAAATATTGTAATTGTATATTATGTGTAAAAACAAAGGTCGGTAACCAAACCTCTTTGGTTATGTTAGATGTAATTTTGAGAAATTTTGTCATAATTCTTAAAAATTGAGTCATCATACGGTACAATACATGCGTATTATTTGTCATCAAAATGTCAACAATAACCACACGCATGTTTTAAACCCGTCTCTTTTTGTTGTTCTAATTTACACATTCAGTTGCTGTTCCTATGATGAAATGTAGTCAAATTTAGTACATTTTGGTAAATTATCCTGTTGATCATAATTTATCAGCATAAAAAATTATACATGATCTGTTAGTCATAGTCACTTGATTTTTTTTTTATTATTAAAATGTATAATTTCTATACCGAACATACTGTATGTATGACAAATTTCAGTGTAAGTGTAACCCCAATGGAGCGACTAAAAAAAACGTTAGTCATCACTCCATATTCTGCACTTTAAGGTGAAATATTCAAAACATTCTACATACTGAACTCGATACGCATTCATGAGAAATATTTACAATAAAGCGTGCAAAATTATATATATAATTACTGTAGCAATATGATTTATTGTCTATATTCTAGAACAGTGGTTCCCAAACTTTTTGCTGTGTGCACCCCTTTCTAATATTTGACACCGTTCAAGCACCCCTTCGATTAAACT
>JAQMYL010000036.1:9895245-9919549 GCA_030014365.1 Clarias pachynema
GGAGAAAACACGCGATAGTCTTCGGCCCTCCCGACTGAGTGATAGTAGTAGCCTTAATGTGAGAGCCCCCTAGTGACGGGGAGGAATTGGATAAAATCAAGGGGGGGAAAAAAAAGAAATTGTTCTTATTTTCTTGATGGGTTTCATTTTAGAGGTGGCACGGTGGCTTAGTGGTTAGCACTGTCGCTTCCCACCACCGGGTTCGATTCGTGGCCAGGTCCGATTCCCACCTCTGTGTGCATGTTCTCCCTGTGCTTGGTGGGTTTCCTCCAGGTACTCCGGTTTCCTCCCACAGCCCAAAGACATGCTGATTACGCTAACTGGCGTTCCCATTGCTCGTAGTGTGTGTGTGAGTGTATGTGTGTGCCCTGCGATAGATTGGCACGGTGTCCAGAGTGTACCTCGTCTCGTCCCCTATAAGTGTCCTGGGATAAACAACAAATCTAAACACGCAAAAGCTGAAATCAGAGCTCTACTTTTTTTTTTTTTCGGTAGCCTCATTCTGATGATCATACTTGTATGTTTAATTCTATATGACACTGAGACAGCAGCAAAAAAATAAATAAAAAAAAGATATGCATTTTCAGTACTGTCTCATACATACTGTACTGTTTTTCACCCAGAAGACACATTTTAATACACATAACGGCGGAAGGTATTCCTTTCACGGAGGTGTAAATGGAGGGAAGTTGTCGATCTGTCAGTTCCTGCTTTTCTTCATGTCTGACTCGTTTACACCTGGCCGTTCTTTTTTTCTTTTTTTTTTTAAAGAATCCCATAAGCCCTCACAAAAACACTCCATCTCCGTTTCTGCTGCGTGCCAGTGATGTAACTCTCAGCCATGGAGACAATGACAAGAGAATGAGAGAACCACTGACCTCCTAAACTGCTTCCTGCGTGTCACACAAACAGGGTCAGAGGGCAGGAAGGAGAGCGCAGATTTTTCCTGTTTTTCTCTGACTGCTGGAATCCACCGGAACCCTGGAGGTGTTTTTCAGAGTGTTCGTCTGTGTGTGTGTGTGTGTGTGTGTGTGTGTGTGTGTGTTCGTGTGAGCTTCTCATGTGAGCGATGACACTACCTGTGAGTTAATGAGTGGGAAAATGGGGAAGATTTTTATGGGGGAAGATTGGCTTCCAGCATAGTTTTCACTCTTTCACACACACACACACACACACACACACACACACACACATGGTAATGATTCAGAACATCCACATACAGATTTGCGTCTACTGTAGTTCAGTCCATATCTTTTATCGGGACGAGCTGTCCTGTGAGGTGCAGCTAAATCTTCCCTTATCCATGGACGCTCTGTGGTCGACCTCCTCAGGGCCGTGTCAGAGCACGGTCTTGTTTTTTTAAAAGGAGGAAGAGATGAAAAAATAAAATGTGTGTGTGTTGGTGAATTCTTCTTCTTAACTCGTATATTTCCACAAAATTAATGTAAAACAGGGCCAACACTTTTAATTAGGTTTACGTCACGTTCTTGAGTTGCGAACTAAAAAAAAAAAAACATTATAGCGAGTACATGAGGTTCCAGCTTTCACAAAAACAAAACGTAATTGCAAAGCAAACAAATGTCGTACAGAGGCTTCGCTTATTGCCTGACCGCGCTGAGTGCGTTATGCTCCTGAGCCTGTGATTGGCCAAAGCAAAAGAGGCGTGTCTAAACTGTCATATACTGTAGGAATTCATTCCTACTGTATATGACGCTTCTTATAAAATGCATCTGAGTTGCTTCATTGTCACATCAGTGTGTTAAGGAATGATGTACACGATGCCAACGAATTTGGCGTAACCCTTGCGGGAAACGGTGCCCTATGCTTCCTGGTAAGCGATTCCTGGTAAGCGATTGCCATTAAGAGGATTGGTAGACCATGTAAATATTACGTTAATTATTCTTCGCTTAACGCTTTTAAGTGGTAGATTTTTTAACCACAACTTCCTTACACGGGAATTGCCCTTGCCACGCTGGTATCGTAGCAAGCTTCATAACTGTACATGATTATTTATTTCAGATTAAGCCATGTTGATAGTACAGAGTGTGTGTACTCCTGCGTCCTGTTGTGTCACCTCAACCACACATACACACCTTCAAGATAATGCCTCGGTACACATTTTATTCTAATTCAATTTGAGTTAGAGTCGTAATTAATGTGTGCCTATATCGACTCGACATAGTCAAACATTTCCCTTAACCACTCATGTTCAACTTCAAGAGCTTCCAAGGAACAAAATCTTGACCGGGAAGTTATGATTATTTAGTGGTGTAATGCTTAGATTAGGAGAGTAGGCTATGTAAATGTCCATATTAGTCTCTGAATCTGATGTTTAAAAAAATAAAAAATAAACTGTGACATTTAAAAACAGATTTGGTCATGCTTTCTAGTTTATCTAGCACTACTGCACTAGGGAAGGAATTAATTAAGAGGGACATGGGGTTACAGGAAAATAATCAGCATCAGGACGGTGCGATGCAGCTGCCCTTCCAGCAGAGTTTTATTTCTTTTATACCACTGCAGTGTGTCAGCATCATGTATATTTGAATAAATGTCTGGTTACATTTAGTGTTTTGGAATGTCCATGAAACTATAAGGGGTTTAGTGTATTAAAGCTTTGAGTCACTGATCGGAAGATCATCTGATCCTTGAAAATCGATGGGTAACTTGTCGCCAACTTGCAGACAAGACACATCTGTCTGTAGGAACACTGTACACAATCACCACTTGCACATTACAGTAACTCGGCTGTCAAATCCCACGTACAGTCCTGACCTCGCTCCAAGCCATTTTCACATGTTTGGGCCATTTAAGGAGTTCCTGGGAGGCCAGCGGGTCAGACATGAAGCAGGCAGTCCGATCATAGCTCCATCATACCGGAAAAACTTTCTACCTTGATGGTATCCAAGCACTAGTGAAACGCTGGGATAAGTGCATCAGTGTAGCCGGGGATTATATAGAGAAATAAAGCTAGTTTTTACTCTCATAACTGTGTTCTGTTAATTCTGCACACGATGAAAAGTCGCGTTTTGACCTGAACGCCCCACGTATTTTATTCCTCAGGAGTTCTGTAACCCATCACAGGGAACATAGGGCACACACAGGGGTTCAACCTGAATGGTTGAATGGGGTGCTAACTCATCTCATGGCACAAGCATACACACTTGCACACCCAATCCTACACTACAAGAAATGGCAATCAGCTTACACCACATGTCCTTGGACTATGGGAGGAAACCTGCCATGCACAAGGAGAACATGCAGACTACGTGCACACAGAGTGGAGGCAAAATTCAAACAATGGGGTTGTAAGGTGACAGAGCCAAACAACAAGCCAAAATATTCTCCAATGAAGGAAACCGATACACGGATGATTCTGACATTAAAAAAAAGGTTTCCATCCAGAAATGACTGCATAAAAAAAAAAAATAATAAATTCTACTTAGAGTTACCTAATAAATCTTTCCAATTTATATCCATTGTCATGCAGTAGTGCCTTTTGGCTGGATAGATTAGCTATTGCGTAATGCTCTATTAGATAAAGCTGAAGTTCCTGTTTGGTTAATTATGTTACGGTATGAAATTGTCGCTGTAAAGCACTGCTGAAATTATACACACGGTTTTAAAATTCTCAGTGCGATATTCCTAATGAATCTGAACCAGATTTATTTACACCTCCTTCTAGAGAAGTCCTTTTTACTTTCAGTAATAAAAGTTTATTTCTATTATTAGGCACGTGAAGATAATTACATGGCTCTGTAACCTCAGGTGATGTTGAGATGATGTAAAGTGTTAAGATTGGCGGTTGTGGTAGGCAGAAAAAAACAGATCCAGACAGATCAGGACAGATCAGGACAGATCAGGACAGATCCCAGACTATATGTGCAGGAGCTTCAATATACTGTATATACAAGATATAAGAAAAAGAACAACAACATTAAACAGCTTTAAACATTTAAAGCTACAATGTGTATTCATATTTTCCTTTGATACACCTTTAAAACAAACAAACGTATAGTTTAATACCTTGAGAATGACCAAAATGATGTTCTACACCACCTGTACGTGCCTAAGCAAAAACATGGTCACTTTGTTACAGGTAAAGGTGTTGTTCTTTCACGTAGACACCTCAAGAGGTGCGCGCTCTGTCACGTACACGCACCAGGGTTGTTATACCGGCATCCGTGCAGCAACAATTGCTGGTCTGTCAGCCTTACAGTATGATGCTTCCAGCAGGTGCTCTGTGTGACTCTATTCTTATCACAACGTCTGTGTGTGGCCGCACGTCTTATCGTGCAACATGATGTTTTATCAGGTGCACTCTTTTAAAAGTGAAAGGATACCAAAAGGAAAGCATCTTGGATGTGGTGTATTAAGATGGCTGATATATATATTTTTTTTTCTTCAGTCCATCTGGGACTAAAGGGTTTCTAGCACTTAATAGTTATCAGAGGGTTTTTGTGATAAGCCTGATTTGTTTTGATTTGATAAGTGACTTTTGTAGTTTATGTTAAAGGTAATGTGGGAAGGAGAGAAAAATTCTCAAATGCACTTCCTTGTTAAGATTCCAAAGGTGGAACTAAGCCTACATTCCTCCTGCTATTTACAAAAAAATAATTATACTGTAGCTTTACTGTATGTGTTAAGCATGATATGGTTATTGTTATTAAATAATACATTTTGGGTAAGAAATAAAACACAATATATAATAATAATAATAATAATACATTTTATTTATAAGCGCCTTTCAAAACTCTCAAGGACACTGTACAGAAAAGTGTATTGTACTATTGTTGGAATCTAATGTAAAACAGTTTATGTAAGGTCATTTTTTTCCCCAAATAACAATACATCTCAAAACGATTGCTAACAATTTTCATTATTAATTTATTAACGATTGACACACCATGCTTTAAAAAAAAACACACAAAAAAAACCCCATCTGCAATACAAGTACATTACAGTACATTGTTTTTTGTTCTCTACCTCAAAATGAAAATTCAGCCTGATACTGAGAAACTGGAAAGTCCAACATTACTGACTTTTACATGGCAAAATATTGTATGATACTTGTAACGTCTTGACATTGAAGACTCATTCTTTAAATGTTACTAGTGGTGTTAAAGACGAACTTTTGACTGTGCAGAATAACAGAACACCGTTATGATAGTAAAAAGTACCTTTATTTCTCTATATAATCCTGTGCTACAGGGCCATACCATGAACAAGAATGTGGTTCACCCAAGGTGAGGTTGAGGCCGTGTTGACCTTTACGAAATCCACAAATGTGGGATTCTTGACTAAATAATTTCTGATAGTGGGGGACTGACACTCTGGGTAGTGGTAGCTCAGTGTGTTAAGGTGCTGATCAGAGTTACTGATCGAAAGGTTGGCAATTCAAACCCAACTCACTAACACTAAGTTGTCACAACCCTGGCTGCTCCAGGGGTACTCTATCATGGCTGACCCTGTGCTCTGATCTCAGCTGGGATATACACAAGATAAAGAATTTCACTGTGCAGTCAAGTACACTATATGGACAAAAGTATTTATTTGGCCAAAGCTGCAATGACATATCCAAATAGGAGGACATATCCAAATAACTCAAAATGGAGTTTATAGTCGTTGCTTTGTGCACTGTGGCACAGTCATGTTGGAATAGAAAAGGACCTTCTCCAAACTGTTGCCACAAAGTTGGAAGTGTACAGTAGCATTGTTCAGGATGTCTAGGTATGCTGAAGCATTAAGATTCACTGATTGAAACACCTGAATTCAAGAATTAACATGTTTGGACTAATACTTTTGTCCATATGGTGTAAATGTAATTAATACAGGTTTAACCTAAGATTCTTTATGGTTTGATAAATGCTTCTTAATCAAGTTATTATTAGGCTTAGATTACTGTACAGTAGTGTGGAGTTATTTACCCACATACAGTACAAGGCAATGAGCAGCACATGCTCCTTAATACAAACATATCATTTG
The DNA here is from genome assembly GCA_030014365.1 of Clarias pachynema. NCBI lineage: Eukaryota > Metazoa > Chordata > Actinopteri > Siluriformes > Clariidae > Clarias > Clarias pachynema. The sequence continues at coordinate 9,901,231 of JAQMYL010000036.1, forward strand.
AATTTCAATGGAAATTACTACTGTTATAGATAACTAATCTTTTGGATTAGAGAATTCAACAGTGCTGTCTCGTGATATACAGTAAATAACTAACCGCAAACCAGGACTTTCCCGGTTGCCTTTTAAGGTGAGATTTAACTTACTGAGATTAACCCAGCATACAGTCACAACAATAATAAATGCTGAGCAATGCACCATGTCTGGCATGTCATCAGATTTTCTTATCAGTCAGGCTTTATTAACCATTGGTTTGGCCAATGGAAGTAGCTTTCAGTCTTTAAAAATGATGCATGTATGCTCATAACTTTCGTAACGCTAGTTAGCATGTCCTTTACACAATGTGCTCTTTAACTGCGTTGGCAAACAGTTCCTTTCAAGTACACATTACCCCACTCACTCCTCCGCCATTGATCATTACCTGACAACCCTGGAGTGTTTGAGGACGAAGATGTTATTTGCTCATGCATTTGGGAACTCAAGTCTTTCCCAACAGCTAGTCCCAACCCTAAAGCCATGCTCGAAACGCCACTCGGCGTGCCCTCGGCAGAACTAGCAAATCACTGCCATGCCATTTTAACATGGAATGATAACGAGAGTAAAATGAAAAGCAATCCTAAAGGGCAGGCACATTAAATTTCCATGGTGCCACCGTTGCTCTGCTTGTCTATTAGGAGACAGGTGTCAGATATGGGTGCACTTCCAGTTAAAGGACAGGACAGGGCAGATTATTTGAGCAAGTTACTGTTTATATAAACCCTTCTGAGTAGTTCATCTTACATCCAGTAACAGTCCATTTCCGATTCCCTGCAGGGAAACCATTTTTCTATTAATATTTATTTTCCATGGTGTCCACTTGTCTTGCTTTCAGTAAGAAGAGTTAAGGTCTAAAATTAGCCGGATTCTTTATTGCCACATCACCATTTTACTCATGAGAAATGGAAGCAGTATGCTGGAACAAACAACGCTAGGCAGCGTGAGCATTTGTTTACTTCGCTTTGCTCATTTAGGTCTGCAGTATCATTTCCTCTTCTCCCTCACTGAGGCAAGTTGTCCTTTCATAGTCACAGAGCTAGGACGGGAAGAGGAATGACAGAGACAAAAGACAGACAGGAAGAGTAGACTTTTCCTTGTTTTTACTGTCTGAATAACAATAAAGTGCCAGGAAATGATCAGAAAATAAATTAAAGTTAAAGAAAGGACATTAGTAGAGGACGTTTATTTACGATGTCCAATTCGGGCTGTTCAAGTCAAACCGGGACTTTTGATTGTGCAGATTGACATGACACAGTTTCAAGAGTAAACACACCCTTTATTTCTGGAAACGGCTTGGAGGGTCAATAACTCCCAGCTGAGTTCCTGTAATGTACAAATAGTGTGTGTGAATGATTTGTACAGTTCCCACAAGTTGGTGACAATTTATCCATTGATTTTCAGCGGGCTCAGAACCGCCTTGGCTGGGGATTCATTCATGGACGTACGGCCTTCTTTAAAATGTTGTCATGTTTTACCGAGGCTAAGAGTCTCCTGTACTGTGCTTGAATTCTTCTGTAAATGTCAATCGATCTTCCTCGGTTGAATCTTTCTTGACCATAAATGTAAAAGTTAATTTTGCATTTAGTTTAAAGTCCTAGTGACTTTTACTGTAGTTTCTTTCTGTATGCTTCATCACGATGTTTGCTAGAAATGTGCTGTGTATCTCCCACATCAGTCAATAGCCGGTATTTGTTAGACGAAATTACAATATTGCACTTTGTTTTGACTGGCATGGTATTCCCACTATCCTCTACCTCTGACTCATCTCCCCTTTCATCATTTGAGAATTTTGAGTGAGGACACATGTTGTAGACAAATAGCCAATCAGGACCAAAGAATGAATGTAGTACAGGAGTTAATGAGTTTGCAAGTCAATACCAATAAAAATAATAATAAATACTATTGTTTGTCACGTATCCTGTATATTACAGCACAATTCAATTATTATTATTTTTATTGTGTTTCTGAACTTTTAAGAAGGTGGGGTCAAAGCTGGGGTGAAAGCCGTGATGCAGCACCCCTGGAGAAGACCTGTGGCAGTTTGGTGGCGTTAATGTTTGATCCCCTGCCCTTCCAATCAATAACCCAGAACCCAAACTGTTAAGCTACAATGTACTTTCCAGGACAGATTGTTTGGTTGTTTGTTTGAGCCCAGGGAACACTAGCAAAGGTGTCATTCCTAGTTGTTAGGAACCCAATCATGATTGAATTGTAACACAAGGGAGCTTAGACAAGAGTACTATAAGGATCGGCTCTGATCGAAAAAAACTGAATCGAATAGCTGAAGAGTCCTCAAACAGCTCACACTATATTAAATACAGTGTTCTGTTTAATTTGAATGGAACATAACCTGTTAATTTTGTTACAGAAAACCTTATTTAACATTTAGAAAAGGATATCTAAAGCTCACTTCCTGGTTTCTTAATAACAATACGAGTTTGAGATCATAGAGCATGAGCTATTTGATACAGTATTTGCGACGCCTCCCCTTGTTTGATGGACCGCTAAGATTCTCCTGCTGTTCAGATTCATAAAAATAACATAACCTCTCCAGGCTCCCCAAAGTTCAGTTTGAAGGATGCACTGAGGATTAGTGTCTTGTGAGCCCTACAGAGGATTGAGAAAGTGTCTCTTGGCTTCTCACGTCGTTCCGCATCCAAAACCTTGACCCTTACTGAGAGCTCAAACCCACACTGCTTATGTCAGTGCAGAGCTTTTGGTACAGTCCCTGACGTTGGGTCTTTCGGGTCTATAAACCTTCATGGAAAGGGATCAGCATGCATGTTTTGAACAGTGACCGCTGATCACAGCTTGAAGCCACATCACATAATTCGGTCTTATTGATTTAGGCTCTGTGCCGTAAAACGGGATCGACCACGGCGATGAAATCTGATCTTAAAGCAGCACAATGTAGCCAGCTGCTGTGTTTTTTTTTTTTGTGTGTGTGTTTTTTTAACAGAGTAGTAATATTGTTAGATCTAGCTGCATTAGGCCTAATAAAGCTCCCCAGCTTATGTAATCTAAGGCTTTTTGTGGCTTGCTTGCACAGAGAAGCACAATAGTGAGCTTTATGGTGGTGCAGTCCAGAGAGCGCGAACCTGCGTCACTGTCACCGTCACTGGGGAGCCTGGGTGGGGGTCCTACCTCAGTCCAGAATGGAGTGTGTGGTCTTTAGCTGAAATGTTAGAGAGTAATCCTGGAGCAAAGCGAGCTTGACCACTGAGGGTTTGGTACAGTAATTCATTCCTTGGCAGGAAACATGAGCTCAGCATTTGTTTCCACCTCCGTATAACTAATAGCTGAAATTAATGTCAGTGGTAACACTTGGTTATTTCACTGTTTCTTGTAATGATTATGACACATGTTCCTCCTGTATCATGTTGTAGTTCCTGTATCATAAGATTCATGTGTGTACGTAGTTTGAGAAACATACTCAATGTATGTGACTAGGTGTTGTGTGCTTGTCTATGACTGTGTGAATCACATGCTTTATGATGGCGTCCAGGAAATAAGCTAAACACTTCCTGTTTTGTCGCACTCATCGAGCTGCATTCCTCTGCTGATGATGTCACGTTTCAGCAGCAGGACACAATAAAGTCAATGGATGTCCGTTTAGACGCAAGACTAATGAGCGGTTTTATGTGAGACCAATAATTAACAGAGTACAGTTGTGCATGTGAGTATACGTACGTTTACTCCTGCGTAGGGGAAAGTTAGCACACTGTATACAGTATATGTATAGTACAGTTCAAAAGTCTTGACCCACCCCACATTTATTCATATTAAATGTCATATGTAGATTAAATTAAGGATATGGGAACAAATGTTTTGTTGTGACAGGCTACAAAGTGCCTGAAAATATTGTCGTTTTATGTAACAATCTCAGCAGCAACCTCATTTCCCCTTTCATCCATTCCGACCACTCAGCATCTTTCAGCATCACCAGTATATTAATCACCGGCCTGATCTGCACCTGTTTCTCACTGGTTTCAAATGATTTAAGTTAGATTGTGGTTTTTTTTAAGCTTGAATGATTCATAGGTCACTGTATGACTTAACAAACAAAAAAACATTTCTCTGAAACTGGTCAGGTAAAAAAATTTGTCATCAAGACTGCATTAAAAATATAAGAACGGCCGTCTGGTTTTAATAAATTTTCTGTAAGAGTAGCTCTGATAGTAGTGCTAAATGCACTTTAAATCACTGTTTATAATCCAAGTCTAACAATAATAGATATATTACTTTCGTTGAATCAAGGAAGGAGTCTCCAGTGTCAGCGCTCTGTACTGTATGCCATAAGGATCCAGTATCCAGCACAGTTTGAGTAGAAAAATCACCAATCTGTGCTAGACAACGGCCCTCCTGTCCTGGATTTAAACACCTCTTTCTGGTTTCTTGGCAACATATAACAAGCTTTGTTTTTTTTTCTCTCTCTCTCTCTCTTATTTGCTTCCTACGTGATAAAACATAAGTGATAACAGAACTTAACAAGGACATGTTGTGTAGACATTCCACAACATCTACGGTAACTATAAAAAGATCCAAAGCACAATATTTAAAAACATTTCTCTGAAACTGGTCAGGTACATGGACTGGACTGAAAATGAGATCCTTCAGAAAGGTTAGAGAAGGTATTCCTACAGTACACATAGACTACATACAAATATAAGAAGATCTGGTACTTTGGAAACAACATATGAGGGCTTAAGACCTTTGCCAGAGTGGCGTATACAATATAAGGGTGTATTTCCATGCGCAGGTTATTTTTTGCATGTTTATTTCTGTACTTACACAATAACACTGCTGAATTCCCGAACACGAATGGTCAGGGGAATCTTACAGTATGTCAGTCGGGCCGTGTCAGCTCCCTCGGCCCCGAGACGCACACGTGCACCGACGCACATGCGGTAATGCCACAGCACGTAGAGTATATGTGGCCTCGTTCACTCGCTCCGTCTCCCACACTGTCCGCCTGTTCCCAGGCTATGGTGTGCTACGAGGAGTCAGTTGACACATTATTATCGAGGCGGTTTTCCAGAACAGGACCTCGGCTGACCTCACACGCCGACATGCACCATTAAACAGGCGAGCCAGGCCTGCCTAATGGATTGTTTGTCCTCATACAGTAATAAAGGAATAGGAAACGTTCTATTAATGCTTTTCTTTTGAGCACTGTGTAACTGCTGGTCCAAAGTCCAGCTTGGAACCTACCTACAGTATCATTTCTTATCTGTCTGTCTGTTGTTTTTTTTTATGTTTGCATTATTACATTTGTCTGAGTTTCCAGGTCCAGGTCATTTTGTTGAAACAGTTAAGGGCAGTTTTATTTTTTTTCCCATAAAAAGGCTTTATACAGTGTAAATTAAACCCATTTCCTTATAAATGATTACCTCTCACTTTCTGCATTGTTCACTCTTTCCCTTTTGCTGTCTTTGTCGTCTCCCATATTTCCTGTAACGTTCAAACTAAAAAAAAAACACACACACACACACATTAGAAAAAGGCTTCATTTATAAAGTACAGACACTCGCTAAACACAGGCACCGTCTAGGAACAGGAGAGCATCGTCAGCCAAATCCTTTCCCATCATCTGTCTTGGGTATGGTAGCCATAGCAACCGTGGCCACCCAAACACTCAGGGTCTTCCCGTCTTTCGGGAACACGTCAGCCGAAAGGAAGCCGGTGTGATAACCATGACGGCTCGACAAGATTTCTGTGCACCACATCCCTACTGAGTCAAGTGTCTGGCTCCGTGTGTATGCTTTTAGTTCTTTTGACTTAAACACCTGACGATCTTTCTGTGTGTACGTGTTTGTGTGTGTGTGTGTGTGTGTGTATCAGTGCGCAGGCATGCCTACGTGCTGGTGTTTGACCACTGGATGACTTTGACTGATGTGAGAAACTTTGCGTGTGATGTTTACATGTCGTAGCAGGCCGCCTGCTCGACTGATGTGCAGCATGTGTTGATTCTGTGTGCGGAGGTGAGGAATACCACACCGCTGTCCCAAAGCCATCGGTCCACTCCTGTGTGCCAAACTGGCCTCTGATCTGAGCCGTGTGCCATGTTTATGTACTCCGAACCCTTAGAGATAGGATGACATCATGACAAATATTTTCAAACAGACCTGGTCTCCAGTGAGCGAGGTGTGTGTTAGGGGAATGGGGATGGAGTAAGTGTCAACGCCTGAGCGCCAAAAAGGTTTGAAAATGCCTAGAAGAGTGTAAAAATGACATAAACCATAAAAGAGTCATATGACGTGCACAAAACAAGTTATGAAAAACATTTCCTTACATAAAACTAAAGACATCTAAACATCAGGTATACACACAACTTATTACATTTTATGGTTTAGTGTTACTTTTTAAATGAAGCAAAGTAACTATGAAGTATTTTGGAGTTTGCAATGGAAATTAGATCTCGTATCAGTAATATATGATGGATTATTTTTATAACGTGTTGAGGCAGTTAGAATGTCAAGTCAAGTAAAGTAGGCTTTTATTGCCACAGTGAAACGAAACAACGTCCCTCCAACATAAAATAACAGAAATTAACTAGCTAACTAAGAAACCCTTAGCTGGCTAGCTGAGACAAAACACATTGACATGGCAACATAAATTAACAACATAAATTAACAAAAAACTAACTAGCTAACTTAGAGACCTAATTAGCTGGCTAGCTGAGACGACACAGATTGACATGACAACGTAATTTAACCAAAAACTAACTAGCTAACTTAGAGTCCTACTGTAATTAGCTGGCTAGCAGAGACAAGACAGATTGACATTTTAAGTTAACCCGAGAACTATCTACGGTTTTATACAAAAGAGACATAAAGTACATAAAGTGTAAAGTGCACATACAAGTGTGCGAAAACGAGCGACAAAGTGACGATGCGACAACATGACATTTTAATACTTTGCGGTAATGAGTTGAGGTAGCGGGAGGAGAAACAGTAAATGTTCCTTGTAAGTAGCGGCTAACATTAAAAAAAAAGAAAGTAATCAGTTAGACACAGCTATTTTAATTCATTTCAGAAATCATAATTATTAAAATAGAGGTAAGTTAAGAAAATAAAAACACTCAATAAATACAACTGTGTTACCCCAGTGTTCCCAGTTATATTATGCTTTAAAATGGTAATTGTATGGGAGCATTTTAAATAATATGATTCTATGAGCAGCGTTACACACTGAGGCCTTGTTGCGTGTGTAATGATGGATGAAGTGTCCTCCCATGGGAATAAAGTCATGCGTTTGCATGTGGTGCATTGAGGTACTTTTAGATTCTTCAAATAGTCAACAGGAACATAGTGGATCTATAAAAACCTTTCGTTGGTTTATTACCCTGCCGGGTTACACAATCGCAGTCCCGTTTTTTTTCCTTCACCTTACTATATCACGCAAAGTAATGATTCTGTAATGATTTACGCTGTTTTTCTTCGACCGCTCTCTGTGATGTGATTTACGCAGTGTGTCCCGGTGCAGGTTTCAGGCCACGGAGCTTTTATACACTCCTCAGATCAAATCACGACAGCTTATATAAGCCACCATAATTTATCCTTTTTTGATAGATTTATTCTGCTTTGTAAAAGAGAAATATCTGACTTTTCTCTGCATGTTCTGCGTTGTGTCTTTCCAGGTTTGATTTGAGAGCTTTCAGAAACACAGTGCACCTCTTTTCCTTTGTTTAATGTTTCATAATGATTAAGAGCTATGAACATTACTTTTATTTTGGCTCCAGGTTATAAACTTTATTTCTTTTTGACAGCTTTGCTATTACGGAGTGTATTGCATGGGGCTTGTTTTATTTTTAGGGTTTGGCATCCCTCTCTGTCAGCTGACTAAGAGCAGGTTTTCTTGCTCTCTATTAATTTCAGTCACTAAATCAAAGTATGGAGAAAGAAGAAAATAATGTCCTGAGAATCTAAACAAACTTAATATGTATACTGCAGGGATGTATAGGATTAATTAGATACGAGTATTAGCTTTGATAGTAGTGCTAAATGTAGTTTGAATCACTGTTTATAATCCAAGGCTAATAATAATGGACAAGGACAAATCCAGTCTTAGAGGTCCAGTATCCGGCACAGTTTGTAATTAACAAATTTAACAAATTAATTGAATCCAACCAGCAATCTGTGCTGGACTCTGGCCCTCCAGTCCTGGATTTAAAAACCCCTTCTGGTTTCTTGGGAACATAACAAGCTTTGTTGTTGTTTTTTTTCCCCTCTCTTATTTACTTCCTATATGATAAACATAAGTGATAACAGAAATAACTTGTTTTGAGGACATTCCGCATCATCTACTGTAACTATAAAAAGATCAAAAGCACAATGTTTAGTTTTAATTAAAGAAATTACACTGCCGTCCAAAAAAGGCACGCACACTAGCATTTTTTTTTTTTAACCATGGCCTTGTTTCAACCTTATGCAATGACATAACATTTATTCCCATCCAGAGTTGCATTAAGTTTTGGCCGAGATTTTGTATTGATGACGCGAGAGTCAAACCAGTGCGTAATGTCATCGCAAAAACTTTCACTGTGGTTAACTTCAGAACTCTGTTGTGGCCGGTTCATGTGTGAAAATGATTCCTCATGCTCCCAGAACCAACCTTTCACAGCGTGAGTGCTGGAATATTCTCGTGCCATCATGAAAAAAACACTATTGATGTGAAAACCTGGTCATTCGGTAACATCAGGTTGTCAGCAGACTTCATTTTATTGCCACATAACGTTGCTGAGTCTAGACCTGACCCCAGATCATAACCCTGTCTCCAGAGGCTTGTACAGTGGACACTATGCTTGATGGGTGCATCACTTCATGCGCTTTTCTCCTTATCCTGAAGTACCCATCACCCTGGAATAGGCTCAATATGGACTCATCAGACCACAGGAACCTTTTCCATCCCTCCAAAGTCTGACTTTTAGGCCTGCTACTGTAGCAAACCGGTGCCGTTTTCTTATTTGTCTCACTAACAGGTGGTTTTCTTATGGACACACAGCTGATTAGTCCTAATTCTGTGACGTCTCCCTTGGTGGGCTCCAGGGTTGGGCCCTTGATCAAGGCCCTTAATCCTCCAATGGCCATACGTACTGTATAATGAGATAAAAATGTAAGTAGCTCTGGATAATGAGGTGTCATTTGGCGTCTGCTAAATGCCTAAATGTAAATGTAAGAGTCTCGTCATACCATGCGTGGAAACACATTTCTTCCATTGCACTCCGTTAACTCAGTTCCAATACTGTCAGCAATCTCCTTAGTTGTTTCTTTGCTTGATGCAGGCCAATAATTTCACTCTCCTGAAACACAGGAAAATCTTTTCCATGACCCCAGGATACACCCTCTGACATGGTTGTTTAAGAAATGAGAAACTACTCGTTGCTCACGGTCATTATCAAATGAAAGACTTTAATATATTTGCTTATATAAATCCAAATGGCAACTTGCTTGACATCGGGCCACATCACAGTGTTCCATTATCGATTATTTTCCTATAACGTCATGCAATCTTTTAGCAAAATAAACAACCTGAGGCATGAAAGGTGATAAAATTCTGTAGCCCCCTCCTCAGATGACCGCTGGCTTGAATAGTTTGGATGGTAACCGGAGAGCTTGGCTTTTGCAAATGTGCGACACGGCTTCGGCGAGTCTCTCATGGCAGCTGGGGCATCGGCTCTACATCACACACGACATTACTATCTTTAGGGGAACAGAAAGGGCAGATACCTCTGTATTAGGCATGAGACACCCTTGCTGGAAAGATCTAACGTTTTAAAGCTTGTTCATATCATCATGATCAGAGATGAGTTGCTGTTGCTTGAACGCTATTATTGAATTTTTGCAGTGTAATAGTTTGACCTTGTCCTAATTTTTTTTTCTGTTTGTAATTTAAATCATAACAGTTTTCTAGAACAATGAACAAGAAATCACGAAAGATATGCAAGTGTCTCACGTGGACTGCTGCCTGTGAATACACTGTCAGGAATCAGTCCAGAATTACACTGTTTCCTGTCATTTATATCAGAATTGTTTTTTTCCAGTTCGAATATGATGTTATGTGCCATTTTGAAGGGGGAAAAACAACTCTTCAAAGCGAAATCAGACACTTTAGCATAGTCAGACAGCCAGCCAGTGTGTCTGTATTAGACGAGCAGATGTTTGCCTGGCTCAGAGAAGAAAGTCTGTGTCGGGTTTTGGCAGTGGCCCGGTGGGGAGCAGTGCACCCTGCTAACTATCTGAATTATGCCATTGACGTCAGCACAGCCATAAAGCAGACACACTACCCTTCCCCTGTGAGCTCTTCTGCCAAAAGGCCTGCGAGTTTTCAAACAAACTCAACCAGAGAGAGAGAGAGATTATTTGGATATGCATGGCTCTTTTGTTTTGATACTCAAATAAGACCTTTTCCTAAAAGCTGCCTGATAAAATATTTGTCAAATTTGAAATGGACTGGGTACACCGAGTGTCAAGGTTTTCGTTCCTGTTTGTGGCTTTAGAAAGGAAGGTACAATATAACAAGAATCTAATAAAGGCCAGCCTTTATACGCACAGCCTTTGTTTCTATGCCATCTGGGTAACCATTTAACTAAAACAACCTTTGTCAGAATTTCATAAGAATAACCATTCAGTTCCTGCTTTCACACAAGCAGGTTTTTCTAATTTAAATGCTGCAACTTGTATAAGAAATGATTATTATAAGGAACATATGCATTCACACCTGTGCCAGTGGTCATGTTTTTATATGATGAAGTACAACGAGTGTAAAAACATTAGAATATCACGGAAAAGTTTTTTTTTTCATAATTTAATTCAAAATGCAAAACCCTTAAATAAAATAGATCCATTAATCAAAAAGTTAAATGATTTAATTTTATATGATTATAGCTTCCAGCTCATGAAAATCAAAACAACAATCTCAAAATATTACAGAAATATATTTGTTTTTAAAAATTAATCTTTCGATTTAATAAAAGAAAATACAGTAAAGAAATGTCTGATTTTTAAAAATATGTTAATTTATGCATTTGATACTTGGTTAGGCTTCTTTAGCACATATTTACTGCTTCAAGTACAACATGGCATGCAGGCGATCAGCCAGTCGCACCGTCGAGTCGTTATTGAAGACCAGGTTGCCTTGATGGCATTCTTCAACTCGATGTGTATTCTTGGTTTTATCAGCTTCCTCTTGACAATAGCCCATAGGTTATCTACAGGTTTAGGTAAGGCGAGTTGGCTTGCCATTCAAGCACAGTAATATCATGATCAACAAACCAGTTAGTAGGAGTTTTGGCACTGTGGGGAAGTCCTGCTGCAAAAGGAAATCAGCATCTCCATAAAGCTTGTCAGCAGACAGAATCATGAAGTGCTCTAAGATTTCCTGGTAGATGGCTGAGTTGACTTTGGACTTGATCAAACACTGTGAACCAACACCAGCACATGACATGGCACCCAAAATAATCACAGACTGTAGAAACTCTACACTGGACCTCAAGCAACTTGGATTCTCTCCCTTTCCACTCTTCATTCAGACTCTGGGATGTTGAAGTCCAAAGTGAAATGCACATTTACTTCCATCTTGAGCCACTGCGCCACGGTCCAGTTCTTTTTCTTCTTAGCCCAGGTAACTTCCTTCTGCAGTTGGCTCTGGTTCAGGAGTGTCTCAATAATACTGTAGGAATGCAACAGTTGTAGTCCATTTCCTGAAGACATCTGTGCACAATGGCTTTTGATGCACTGAATCCAGCCTCAGACCACTCATTGTCAATCTCTACCAAGTTCTGAATTGGCTTTTTGACCATTTTCTTAAAGCTGTGGTCATCCCTGTATAGCCCTGTCAAGCTCTTAGATTCCTTCAGCTCGCTCCTTGTTCATTGCATGTTTTTTAATGTATATTGAGGCATATAGTTTTGTTTACCACTCATAGACTCACAAGTTCCAGCTGTACATATTTATAAAGCACTCATTTGTCTTGTATGTTACACACTTCATGACACAGTGAGTTCAGTGTGATAGGTTAACTACACATGTCTTTTTTCAAAGTATTTATTTGAATTTAATAGCAACTGACTTTTTTTGTTGTCTCTAAAAATCCTAGTAGTACCATGAACACAGCATTTGGCAATTTAGGTTAGGAAGTTCCTACTTAAACTTGCAATAAGTTTTCAAGTCTTGGCAGTTAGCATTATTGCCACACACCTCCAATCTTGCCTCCAGAGTGTGTTTGCATGTTCTGGTTGGTTGGTTGGTTGGTTTCCTGCACTGACTCTAGTTTGGTCTAATACATGCAGTATCTCCAAACTGCCCTCCAAATTGCTCCCCAAATAGTGTGTGATTGGGATTTGAGGTTGTACTGTATGTGTACTTGTGACCTTTGATGGCTTGGCATGCATTTTAGGTGCCTCCCACCTTGTGCCCTGTGTTCCCTTGGATGGGCTCCAGAACACCTCACTGTCCCTACAAAAGAATAAGACTTACAAATAAAGGAAAGGATGGTACAGCACTCCCTGTTGCATTTAATCCCTTGCATAATTATGTGTTGTTGGTCTTTCGGCTGCTTCAGTCAAGGGATCACAACAGCAAACCATCCAATCCAAACAATTCCCTTCCTGATGAAACCCTTCCATTTAATTTTGGTTTGCAACCAGCACTGCATCAAGTGGCTGGGGTTTGGGCTTTGCCTGGGAATCCGAACCCAGTCCTTCCTCATGGCTGGAGCAAAACCTCCCACTGAGCTTACAGCTCGTTATTTTTGCAAGCTTAAAAATTGCGAGCTGGGTATGGGACGAGGTTCTTGGACACATTTTGCACATGTATTTCTACAGGTGTTTTGTTCATATCCAGTAGTTCCTGGCACCTGAACTGCCGTTTTAATCATTCTAGTTCCTGTTATAATGTTTGCCTGATGATTGGCAGGTGAACACATACAGTATTAGCTCAGTAGATCTGGCAGGTCTCTATAAGTTTAGTTGAAGTTTAGTTGGCTGTTTAGTCAATATGATTGAGGAGATTTGAGCCCCGATGGAGTGCTACAAAGGAAACGTGAAGTGTGTCAGAAGTCGACATACGGCAAAACAGTGGAAAGTGAACCGCTGTAGATTCCAAGTAATTTCCATATCCTCATTTTGGTCACTCCGTCATGCACCCGACACATCCTTTCCATACTGTTTCCCCGGTGTTCTGGAGAAAAGTGACCTGAGAGCAGCGGAAGAAAGTAATAGGCCTGGCAACTGACAGACCGAAGTGTGTGACATTTGCTTTGGACTGGACTTCATCAGACTGGACTCTCTCTGCCTCCCCCTTCTGTAGCTGCTGAGTTGGCGGGTTTTTTTGTAAATGATGCTGAATTACACCATTGAAAATATGTTGTTAAGCAGAGTTTATGAGGTGACACGGTGTGCAGGTGATGCTAATTACAATGTCAAAATAAAAGAATGCTGAGGGTAATCATGCTCCTGCGTCATCTCTCCCATTTTCAGAGGTGGCACGTAATGAACTACAACTACTCCATAATTGTACATGGGTCTGGTATATAATAGTGTATTTTTTTCCATGTATCTGTATTTTACTTTGGTTTTTTCCATATGCAATACTTTTAACTTCTACACCCCTTTTTTTAACAAAAAATGAATGAAAAATGAATGAAAAACCTGTACTTTTACGCACTACAGTATATTTTAAATATAGACTGCTTACTTTTCAACCGATGATCGTACAAAAGTACATTTATTACACACTATATTAGCACGCCAAAGTGATTGACGGTTACCTGGGCAGCAGATCTCACCCAAGGGAAGATAAGAAGCTAACTAGCAAACATGCAGAGCAAAAGAGTTAAGCGATTGGTTTGTTTTTCAAACTGATATAATTTATTTTATAGCAAGCCTATAATTATAATGTTTCAATGCGCTCTTTAATCTCCATATCGTATTCTGTATGCATGCAGTCTGCACATGTTTTAATGTATAACTACATTATAGCAAGGGTAGAAATAATAGCAACTATCTAACTAAGGTACCGAATTAATGAAAGGGGCTAAAAATACTTTCTGCCTTTCATTTAATTAATGTTTGTTTGTTTTTTTTTACTTTAAAATACTGTTTAGCCATAACTTCAGAAAAATCTTAACTCCCGGTCCATGCTTCGTTTGTAAATATGCATACACGTTTATATTTTCCGTGTCCAAAACCTTTTTTAATTCAAATCTTTCCATGATCTTAATTGTCATTCAGATATTTATACTGTAAAACTGAAAAAGTGTATTATTCTAAACTGTAAATTCGTTAAGATATTGCAACATGAATGTGATCTGGTTACGGACACTACAGATTTTTTTGGGAAGGAATTCCTAATTTTGCATTGAATGCTTACATTTAAGCAACAGTTTTTACAGGTCACATGCTTCTAGAAGCTTTTCATTTGTTCTGATGGAGGGAGGAGGACCAGATAGAAGGTTCTCACACAATGACCTAGGTGAAGTTTGGCAGTGGTTCTGCTTAAAGGGTTCAAGTTAGGTAAAAGGACAAAGCACTGACTGTGTGTGTGTGTGTGTGTGTGTGTGTGTGTGTGTGTGTGCGTGTGCGTGCGTGCGTGCATACCCACGGTGATAAAAGATGGGACTGTTACCCATCATTCTGTGCTAACCTCAGATGCCCTCCCTGGACCGGTCATGCATGCCATTTACTTTCTCTTTAATTATTGATCTACAGATCAACTAGTGGCGCAGTTAGTAGTGGTGCTGCCTCACAGATTCAGTGTCCTCGAAACGATCCTGAGCTCGTCTGATCATACGCACTCCCTGGGTCTGCATGTGTTTCCTCCAGGTTCTCGGGTTTCCTCCCACTAAAAAAAATTTAATAAAATAAAAAAAACATCCAAGATATATTTCCACCTCACACTTAGCATTTTCTGGGATTGGATTCAGGATTCACTGGACCCTGAGCTGGATAAAGTGCTTTTTAAAGTTGGATGATTGTATAAAATATCAGATACTATATAACTCATTTGATGTTATTAAACATTTGCTTATTCATAGGACCAAAAGTAAGCCTCTCTGCCTCATTTATAGCCAAATGAAAGTAAATGATTCATTACAAGTGTAAATGATTCAATATTCACTTAAAGATATCAATTATAAATGTGGCGTTCTAATCGACTCCGATGAGGATGTTGCGGTTTTGGCTGCAGCCTCAAGTGATGTAATAGATGAGACAGTCCAGAATCTAATTCATCTAATGGGAAACGTTTATTTGAAAGCATGATTTGAAATTTAATCACAGCTAGACTTATCTCAGGCTTGTGCTCTTTTACAAATGAAAGGGACATTAGATCTTAATCGCGGGGTGATGTAATACTGATTCAAAAATAAACAGCTGCACTGCAGACACCCGAACGAGAAAAAGATGACGGAGTAACTGAGATAAATACTACTTCTGGTAGTATAGTATTTTTCTACGTTCAAATCGTCTTCGCTACGCAGCCAAGAAAATTCTGCTGAAAATGAGAGACGTCGGTCCTTCAGTTTTCGCACATACAGGCGGCAATCTGAAAGCTTCAGTTTTGGAAACCGATGCATGTTTTCCAAACTGCAGTGCACCTTATTGATCGTCTTGACTTTTAACCATCGTAAGATAAGAGGGTCAGAAGGATAAAACAGCAAGCGACGATGCAAGACAACGTGGCCACGCCACTAGTGCATGGTTCAGCTCCTGTCTTGCATGTCACCCCATAACCAAAAACACCTCCTGGCCTGTTTTCTTCCCGCTTTGGTGTTTGAGTCTGAAGCGTGGCCTCATAAATCTGTGTGGAATATTTTCCGGAATGCCGCTTGCGGAGAGAGACAGGGGCTCACTGTCAAGAGATGTATGGTCTGAAACGGGGATAGGGAGGAGCGAGTGGCCCGACAGAGATCAGGCCATTGGCTATGGAATATTTACCCTCCCTTTTCGTTTTTTTTTTCAAGCTCGCTCAGTCTTTCTCTCTCATAAACCCACATACACACAAGTATCCAGTGTTAAACTGTAATAGCGAGTCTCACGTCTGTGAAGAAAAGCCTGCCGCTTAAATAGATGATGGCATCCTGAAAAAATGTAAACGGCTGCATTGCCCTAAAAAAAAAAAAATCCAAAGTAAACCAATTAGATTAATTAAGTCATTTCCTATGCTGATAATTATATGAGGTAAGTGCCTCAACGAATAGCCTTGGAACGATAAGGGGGGTAAAAAAAATCTTTCTCTGCATTTCCTGTCATCAGAAAGAAAAATACTTGTGTAAAAATATGAGCTCATTTTGTGTGGTCGAATGAGTTCACAATTCCTGGGCCGTGTGAGGTCTACCGAGGTTTTGTCCTTCATGTGGTTGGGTTAGCACGCTCAACTCCTCCCTGCCTGTTCCCTCAATGCCTCACTTGTTTCAGCGCAGGAGATCCGGCTTTCCTCAAGGAAAACATTTCGGTATATCCAGTCTCGTCCTGCTCAGAAATGAACCCTTTAAGCTCAATTGAAAAGACGCTACATACATCCTGTACAACGGAATGAAATAACTACACTTTAATGACTTCAATGATCTGGATTGTACTGTATAGCTGTTTCTAATGTGAGCACTGATCTGAGCCCGGTATAATTATGGGACTTTAATGCTACATTGTTGTTTACGAAGGTTCAAAACAATCCCAAAATGGTAGTGTGTCTCGGGGATGGTGAAGACCACGGATCATTCTGCTCAACGTGTCCTTTGTATTCTGTACCTCAGGCCAGAGCGTGATCGAGTCATGCAGCCCTGCGGACACACGCCGCTCCTCTGGGGGAACGCTTCACCCCATGTGAACCCGTTTGGTAAAATGTGTATTTATCTAAAGGTCTCCCAAGACTTTAAAATGGCATGCACAGTCAAATATATGTTTACAGACTCCTTTGTTTAGAAAGAAAAGGATTAAGTAGCATTTAGAGAAGGTTTATACTGAATGACTATCATTTAGGGTTCTGTAGAAGTGACTTACAATTGAGAACGGATACAATGCAGTTAGTGGAGTTGCTTAAAGGCTAGGGATTTGACCCCAGGAACGTCTGGTCACGCATTATTAACTTTCCCACATTAGCATTTTTCATTAGAAATGACTTGTTTGTCTTCTGTGTAAATGATCAGAATAATCTCAGGAGACGCTCTATCCACTGGGATTGGAAATGAACCGCCAACTCCAAAATTTTCGTCATCTTTAAAAACAGGCTAAAAGATTATTATTTTGAGTAAATTTTTTTACTCAAATTCCTGCTTTATAAAAATTTTATTTTTAATAAATTTTAAAAATATAATATGATATAATATATTTTTAAATATATTAAACATTTAATAAGTCTTTTTAATTATTTAATGCATTTTGTCCCAGATTTGCTCATCTCCATTTGTATTAATACCTTTAATCTGTCCACTTGCATCTGAGAGATGCATCAGAACACCAGTTGCAACTTACAGGAACTTGTTTGGTAATCATTGCCACATCTCCCTTACAGTGCTGACCTCGCTCAAAGCCATTTCCACATGTTTGGCCCATTAAGGGTGTTCCTGGGAGGCCAGTGTTTCAGAAATGAAGCAGGCAGTTTGATCATGGCTCTGGCGTACTGAGAAAACTTTCTACCTTAATGGTATCCGAGAACTAGTGAAACTTGAGCACACCTCGTATGAACTATAAATCAATTAAAATAAAAAAAATAAATAAAATATTTTAAAATATATTTGAGAATAAGTAAAAACATTAAGTGATTTGCACTTGTGTTTTTTTCTCAGTCAAAACACAGTATTGGTGCTGATTTCATTTTTTTATATTATAAATATAATACAGATAATCTGTGTGTCAAAGACGCTACTTCTGAAGTTTATGCAGGATGGATGTGGCCAATTTTGCTTCCTTTAAAATCTCAAGTTGCTAACTTTAGCCGTTTTGGAGAGATGATTTTGTATGTGTCCCCAAAATGGCCATTTTTCAGCATTATAGTGTCTAGCTTCAAACAATAATAATTTCTAATGCAAATTATTTATATGTCTTTGAGTATTGATACTCAAATTGGTGTAAGCTTCTTGAAGCATATGACCTGTAACAAATGTTGCTTAAATAAAAGCATTCTGTGCAAAAATAAGGATTTTATTCTAAAAAAAAAAAAAAACTGTAGTGTCCGTAACCAAATTCATGTTGCAATATCTTTTAAATGTATCTTTTAAAAATACATTTTGCAATTTACAATAGAATGATAGACTTTTTTAGGTTTGGGTCTTTTCATGTGAAATCTAAATT
>JAQMYL010000036.1:9957476-9968815 GCA_030014365.1 Clarias pachynema
TAGGGTTAGATGGAGCCAGATGATTCGCTGTGGCGACCCCTGAAAGGGAACAGCCGAAAGACAAAGAAGAAGAAGAAGAAGAATAACCCAAAAAAGTCATCACAAAAAAACTCAATAGATTTGAAAAGTAATGAAGATCATGAACAGTTTGTTTCGACTCTGTTAGTGATGACAGAAAGTACTGAACACATTGCAACTCTACTCAGTGCACCACAATTTCAAAAGTTTTCCTCACCTCCTGACCTCTCTGCTGTCCCTCCACCCAGTGAGCTTCATCATGTGGTCATATCCCTCTTGATTAATGTATTATAGCTATGACACTGTGAGGACCCACACGGAGCAGGTTTGTCATTCCCCATGAATTTAATTGACTTTTAATTTGCAGTAGAGATGAAAAGCTACTTGTATGACTAGTGTTTAAAGTCGCATTAGTACTCTAATTAAAACTTTGGGAAAAAGATTTCCATGTGACATTCAAGTCCACCCAGTGGAAAGATCAACCTTCATCTTTGGCAGCTTCACATGCAATCTGTCTGAGGTGCTCATATTAAACTTTCCTGATTAGGGCAAATGTTTAGGTGCATTTTTTCTTTCTTCTTTTATTGAGTTGATTTTGTGTGTGGGAGTGCCCTACATTACCTGTCCCCTGCATGTCTTTTTCCGGCTCCTCAGAGAAAAGCTCTAAAACTAGACGGATTTATCGGATGTTAGCATTGCAGGATTCTCAAAGGGGCGTAGAGCAGAAGTAGGCCTTAGCTAAAAGTGTATGCTCACTGTCAGTTAAGTTCCCTGAGGAAGCTGTACTTCCGCTAGAAAGACCCAGTTAAGCGTGTCATGCAGGTAGCTCTGGAGGACGTCTTCGTCACTGCAGACGCATAACCCCAATTACTGTAAACTCTCTCTCTCTCTCTCTCTCTCTCTCTCTCAGTCTGAGGGGTGAAGTGAATGAAAGAAGGGCAGCATAAATTCTCTTCAATAAGATCAGGAGAGAAACGATTGGAGCTTTAGTAAATAAAACACTTTACATTCAGAATGAGCAGTTGTTGTGAAGAGTTGGTATAAGTAAATGCAGTAGTTTACTGTGTATACACTAGGAAGGAATGTGAAATTTTTTTGTTTTGTTTATTTATTTATTTATTTTTAATAAAAAAAGATGTCGCAGCTGAATGCAGTAATTTTTACCCCCTGAGTGTAGAAAGGAAATTGGAAATGGATTTACAGAAAGTGGGGAAAATAGGGGGGAAAAAAGTCAGTAACACAAAATCATAAAGCAAAACAAGAATTAAAAAGTACTCTTGTTCTACGTACTGTAGGTTACACAACTGCACTGTTTTCAGCATCTGAAAACGTAAGGAAAAAGATCTATTAGAAAAATTATACTGCTTGGCCAAAAAAAGTCTCCATTTCAGAAGGGTCAAATTGCTGGCCTGCATCAAGCAATGAAGAAAATAAGTATCGAGAGGTTTCAAATGATTGGAATTGCTTTAAGAAACCTTTAAAACATTAAAACCTGGAAACATAGTTATGTGAAGAAATGTGGGCGGGTAAAATTATTATTTTTAAAATTATAAATGGCCTAATTTAAACTCTGAGAGAAACCACAGCTATATTTAATGTAATAGTGAATGTAAGAAATTTTTTCACACAAACAATGTGACCAGAACTCACAGGATTGAAAAAGCCTTTGGTTTGCTATGGAGGATAAACACTGGACTGTAGAGCAATGGAAAAAGATCATGATGTCCAATGAGTCCAGATTGACCCTATATTTAAAAAAAGAATCATGAAGCGATGCACCCATCATACATAGTGTCCACTGTACAAGCCTCTGGAGTGGCAGTGTTATATCTGAGGTTTCTTCAGTTGGTCAGGTCTAGACTCAGCAACGTTATGTGGTAATAAAATAAAGTCCGCTGACAACCTGAATGTACTGAATGAAAGCTAAAAGCAGTCAAGCAAAATATATATATTTTTTGTTCTTCTGCGTTTGATAATTTGAACTACAGTTTTCTCAAAGTCTTGAGCCACTTCAAATTTTTTCATATTTTACTTCCAAACAGCCAGACTTTCATGTAATGTAGTCTTGAGGAATAGTTCTGCAGGCTTGGCTCTCATTTTGCGTCCAGTCCCTGTACCTGACCAGTTTCGGAGGAATGAATGAACCTATGAATCATTTAAGCATAAAAACCATCTAACTTTAAGCATCAACCAGTGAGAAACAGGTGCTGATGATGACAGATGATTGGAGCAGACGAGAGGGGAAATGAGGTCGCCGTTGGGGTTGTTACATAAACAACCAGTTTTTAAATTCTTTAGGCACTTTGCAGCTTGTCACAGAAAAATATTTGTTCTCATTTCTTTATGAGGGCGCAGCTCAAGACATTTGGACAGAACTGTTTATGGCAGGTTTTATTACTTGTCCAGTTTGTTTATTCATTTTTAAATATACTGTAAACAAGAGAGAAATATTTTAAATAAAACAATTGCCGCTATGCTAAATATTCTATGAAATTTCTTTTTTCTTATTCCTTCTTCTTCTTATTTCTCCTTCTTGTTGTTGTTATTATTATTATTATTACAAACTTGTGATAATTTTAAAGTGAAGTAGCATGAATAGATTTCATTGACTTGTGCTGAAATACGCTGTTCCTAATACTATCTTTGGTATCAGTTTTATTTCTAATCTTGGAGGTGTATATTGTAAGGGAAGGTTTGGGGCAGTAGAAGAGTAGAGAAGGGAGTGGTGCAGAGATGTTTGCAGATGTGGAGCTGATTTCAGAATACATTTGCCTTGTTTATTTGGGCCTGATTTCCCCTCTGGACATATGGGCTGGTATGAATAACACAGTCTCTCTCTCTCTTTCTCTCACTCACTCACTCTCTTACACGCTCATGCGCTCACTCACACACGCACATATTCAGAAACACACGTATGACCCAGAATGACATCATTAGAAGGGCTAAAGTAAGACCTTCTCAAGAGATTCCGTCTTAATACAGGGACAACAAGCTTAACTTTTCCACTTTCTCATTCTCTGCATTTACTTCACTGGACGTCGTTGGTGAACAGAAGAGAAACTGCTGAACTTTTTAATATGAATAAGTTAATATATACTGTAAGTAACAGAAGGACATTTTCACAATTTTACGTTGTGAGTGACATCCTTCGAAAAGACCACGTCCAAATGACAGCGTATAGGCTGATCCCTGCCTTACAATACCTAACTGTAAATGTATTGGCGTGATCGAGTCAACATGGTCGTTTATGTTTGTCTTACTTAACCTATGGGACATTATCTAAAAATAAGATGGGCTTAATGCAGAGTTGCGGCATATAAGTGCTTTACAAACATCCAGTGATTACCTTCCTGAAATGCTGTATGTGGTGAAGTCAGGAACCGGACCAAGTTACTTGAATACATCGTATTTTTCAGTTCCGAGAAGTGAGAGAAAACAGCGGGGATGTGCATGTTTATTGAGCAACAATTTGCATCTGATTGACGCACAAATCATAATTTTTTTTTTCCTGTGAAATATTTGTACAAATGTTTATCTATATATCTATCTATCTATTCATTCATTCATACATCTTCTATACACACTTATCCTGTATGCAGCGTCATGGGGGGCCTGGACAGGGTGCCAATCCATCACAGGGCGCACACACACGCGCACACACACACACACACACTACGGGCAATTTGGGAACGCCTTTTAACCTAGTCTGTATCTTTAACCCGAGGCCGGAATCGAACCCTAGACCCTGAGGCACAAGGCCACAGTGCTAACCGCTATGCTGCTGTTCCACCTTTTAACTACATACCTACCCTACCCTACCGTGCCAAGTATTTGTTTGCCTGTCTGCACATGAATTGAGTGACACCCAATTCTTAATCCATAGGGTTTAATATGATGTTGGCCCCGCCCCCTTTACAGCTATAACAGCTTCAACTCTTCTGGGAAGGCTTTTCCACACAGTTTTAGGAGTGTGTTTATGGGAATCTTTGATTATTCTTCCAAAAGCTCATTTGTGAGGTGAGACACTGATGTTGGACGAGAAGGCCATGCTCGCCGTCTCCGCTCTAATTCATTCCAAAGGTGTTCTATCGGGTTGAGGCGCAGGCCAGTCAAGCTCTTCCACACCAAACTCGATAATCCATGTCTTTATGGACCTTGCTTTGTGCACCGGTGCGCAGTCATGTTGGAACTGGTGTGGAGTTGTTTTTAAGGAGTTGCACTCAGCCCCTTTCACTTTTTCACTTTCAGCATACCAGGACATTTTGGATAATTTCATGCTCCCAAATTTATGAGAACAGTTTAAGGACGGCCCCTATCCTGTTCCAAAATGACTGCACACCAGTGAACAAAGCAAGGTCCATAAAGGCATGGATTATCGAGACTTCAGTTCTGACCTCACAAATGTGCTTCTGGAAGAATGGTCAGAATTTCCCATAAACACACTCCTAAACCTTGTGGATAGCCTTCCCAGAAGAGTTGAAGCTGTTGTAACTGCAAAGGGGGCGGGGCTAACATCATATTTAACCCTATGGATTACGAATGGGATGTTACCCAAGTTCATATGCAAGGCAAGGGCAGGCGAGCAAATACTTTTGGCAATAAAGTGTATCCATATATTTATCTGTCTGTCGATCTGTGTCTGTTTATTTATTTCAATAATTCACTGCAAGTTATACGTAAGCAAATTGATATCTGACTACCATGTAAAAATCTTTAACATACACTGTTCACGTACTGAAAGGCCTGAAAATTTTGTACCCAGTGGCTGCGAGTAAACATAAAGCTGGTGCTAAATCTGCAGTTTTTAAAACGTTGTTTATGCAGTAGGTTTGGAATTGTGTGATGGTTCACAGATTTAGTATATCAGCAAGAAGCTTAGTATTTCGACTGCTGTTTTAGGAGGAGGGGCTTCACGTCTGCCCGAGCCGAGTACTGTATGTCATTTTTATCGCCTGCTTTGTTTCATGTGCTTGGTCTGTCTGTTGGAAAGAATTCTTGTGTTTGCTTCAAAGAAGCCTTTTCCCTCTGTAGCACCAACAACATTATTTGGACAAATATGAAAATGTGTCTCATGTGAAATTTCCCTTGAAGTCTGAAAGAACTAAATCTGTCACTCCTGTGTGACTATGTGGACTTGGGGGTTTTGTTGACTTTGGGGAAACATTTCTTAAAGCAGGAGGTGGGATTTTGTCCACCAGCATGTGCTTTCAACAAATGTATCTTATAAATGAGGAACTTTGGTCCATGCTAGGCTTTAAAGTGATAGTTTGGGTTTTTGGAGGACTGTCTTAAATCAAAATTGAGGTATATACCAGTAGAATAACATAGTTCTTGGTTGTTCATGGACTCCTATGAAGCTTCTGCAGTCCAATTGAACTAGATAGAGTTGGTATCTTTCAAAAGTATGGTGTATTAAGTACAAATGGATGTTGTTGTTGTTATTATTATTATTATTATTATTATTATTATTATCTTACTGAAAGTAGCCATACGGCTAACGATAAGGTGCTGTATGCTAATGAAAGCTTAATTTTGTCCCAAATCCATTTTAACTTTGAAAGAGACCAACTTGTTTCAGCTAAGTGGGACTGCAGAAGCTTCTCATGAGTCTCAGCTAAACTTGCATTATTGCACAGAACGACAGATGTGGAAATTGGCCCAGATTACTTATATTGTGCGGTCTGGGTGACTAAGACTTTTTGATCCAAGACAGACTAGAAAAAACTGAAACCTATTCCTTTAATTATTCACTGATGGGAAGTTTGGATCATTTTAGTGACTCGATTCTTTGAATCTCGTCCATTAAAATGAACAAATCTTTTTTTGAGTCATTTAGTTCATTTAGTTCTCTTGATCAGAAATAAAATAAAATGTTTCTTTTTAATAAAAAGACCCCCAACACGTCTACATACACAAAACACTATAGTTCCAGTAATGAAAATATTACAGTATAGCTAAGGTCATATTATGATAAACAGAATGAGCAGCTCACCTCTCATATCTTCTGGTCCGAATTGTACCGCTCTTTTACGCTGTTAGCGTCTGTGAGAGTCACGTGAAGAACGAACGACTCGGACCCTAAGACTCATGAGAAGAACCGATCATTTCTGTTTCCTGTACATAACCTGCGGAGGTCTTGCGATGATTTGCGCACGCGCTCCCAGTAGAAAATTAACGAATCACTCTCCAAGACTACTCGTTAGAGACTCGTTCAAAAAGAATGAATCGTTCATGACGACCCGTCACTATACTTACTATACAGTTCTGACAGTCCTGGCTGGAATTACAATCACAGATGTTAATTAATTAATTGTTAACTAATTAATTTATTAATTAATGATCTTGTTCTAATAGATTATCATTTCTATAGTAGTTAAATAATAAATAAATAAAAGATGGGGGGAGAGATTATTCAATTAGCAAATTTCTTTCATAGTTTATTAATAAAAATGGATTCATAAGAAATGAATGTCAGTTTAGCAAAAAACAAACAAACATATGATTAATGAAAAACATACAGAATAATAACCATAAGAAGGTTTATTTAACGTACAAAGAAGGAATTTTGTTTGCGTGTCCAGATACTGTAAAAAGGTCAGTGTCTCCAGGACAGAGGACTTTGCACTTTCTGGTTTCTCTACAACGTGACGAGCTGCACTGTTTTTTTTTTTTTTTTTTTCCTCTTTCTTTTTTTTTTTAATTAACTTCGACAAAGGGGAAAAAAAGAGCCTTATGCAACACCACGGATTATTTACCTACACCAGCACGTCCCATCGTGTTGCATTCCTTACATTATTAAGAGTAAATCTGGTCGAATTCCAGTTTACAGAAGGTCTTACGCAGGTCTTGTGTTCAACACTTCCATTTCTTTTGCAGTTCGCAAGTGAGGACTTGAAGCTTCTAAAATATCCTTATAGGTATATAATCCTAATATACCTTTTTTTTTTTTTTTTTAGTATTATTAATTGTGTGCTTGTTTAAAATCTTTGTGTTTACACAGCAGTGTGTTTGGTTGACCTGCATGATTCAATCATTCAGATTTTTTTTTTTTCCTGAAAAAGAAAGATGTATTGTTGAAACGAGGTCTTGGTTACGTGCACTCCGTGCCTCTCCCGTTAAGGTCATAGTCCGCCCTGCAAGAGTGAGAAATGCAGACAAAGGCTATTGATGTACAGTACAATGCTCTGACAGCATTATATACTGTAGCTTACTGAGCTCTCTGCTCTTACTACCGCGTGTGTGATTTAACACCTCGATTACTGTGTGATTACTAAGATTTTCTGTGGAAGTTTAATGAAAGACTAAACACGAGGTGAAGCGTAAACAAGTAATGCATGGATTATATCAGGAAAAAAAACAAAAAAAACAAAGCACAACAAGAAGAAAAAAAAACAGTCATGGTGGTAGCATTTCCTCCTGTAGGTTTGATCTCGAGCTCAGATTAACTCTGCCTGTGTGTAGTTTCACATGTTCACTTCACGTAGCCATATGGGTGTCCTCTGGGTCCTTTGAGTTCATTCCCTCCTTTTAAGAACAGGGTGGTAAGTGGTTTAGCAATGCGAGTCATCCTCGGTGTAAATGACTGTGTGTAGAACCTGTTAAAGCTAGTAGGAAAAATAGCTAACTATTTATAGATGTGTTTGTAATTTTTATTTATAATTCGTGTAAATGGTACTTATTTAGCAAACCTATGGGGGCATTTACAGTAATTACAGTATTGACAGTTTCATATGTCAAATACGCAAATAGACATAATATTGTGGAGGAACAGTATAGAAACCAATTTTGGAATTCACAAGAAAGTTTTTTATTTTTATTTTTTAAAACCAATAATTACATTTCGTGAATGTTCAAGACATAATCTAGTTATCTAACATGAATGAATAGATTAAATCGCATTTGATCAGAGTATGATTGAAGTAAAATACATCAGATATCATTTTCTCAGCTTTCTCAGATTTCTGTTAAAACTTAAACATAGAACCGGACAAGAACAGTGAAGCTTAGACTTGCCTGATGGGCTATCCTAATTTTCCAAAGAACTAAATATAATATTGTGTTGATTTTACAGAATATGCAGTAAGCTGTTTGGCCGTTATAGTGATGAGAGAAGTTAATCCTGGCCTGTTCCTTATAATGAATGAACAATATACAGCTTATCCTGCCATGCTTTGAACCTTGTTAAAAAGTGAATTGCTGTAATCTAAAGTGAGGTCATATTTAAAAAAAGAAAAAGAAAAGGGAAAGACATGCTTTTTCCATAATAAGCCACACTTTTTAATATAGTTCTCGTCAGATAGGCTGCAGAACGGTCGCACGTGTAAACATTCTGACAGCATTAACTTTTCTATTTACATTACTTATGAGTCTCCTGATCCTTATCACGGCACTCTTTCAAATGAGCCCGCATCGTATAATAGCTTCACGTTCACTAGGTCACGTCACACTCTGTTGTGCGAAACAAGGCTAGCTGTGGAACGTGACCGAGTTTGCGGAAAGCCCCCACATGCCTCTCCAACACTAACACACACCCGTTGGTGATCAGCGGTGATGATTGCGGGAGCGGCCCTTCAGACCAAAACAACATTCCTCCAGCGACTTTGGCATAATGCGATGGCACAGATTAGCGCCCTACACGTCTGGTCTTCTCCCATGCCTACGTGCCGTTCGGCCAGTGATGCTCTGCAGAAGGTTGGCACGAGCCGTCGCACATGCTCACACACCCTCATCAGCGGCCTTCCTTCCTCGCTGCAGACCAAAAGGAGTCGACTCAGACGCTGAATTTACCAGGCAATTAGGACTTCCTTTGTTGATGTAATGGGTTGATTTGGGTAAAGTAGGGATGAGTGATATGGCCCTTAAGGATGAGGTCACGTATCAGAAAGGCTATACTGCGAGAGTAAGTGAGGCTAATACACTTTATGGACAAAAGTATGCGGACACTATGTCATCACACCCATATTTTTGTCACAAATCGTTACAACAAAGTTTAAAGGCATGGGTCTTTACGTGGAAGAAAGAACATGTTCCTGATGGCCATGTAACACCAACAGTGACCCAGGAATCCTCACATGCTTTTGTGTCTGGATGAACACACATCCTCCACACACCAAAATCTTGTTTAAAAAAATAGAACTGAGGATTTTGGATTTTTTTTACCTCCACATCCCCAAACTTTTGCTGGAATGCGCTGAATTGGTCCGAATTAAAATTCCTGTTGGTTCTTGTTTGCTCTACTGTGTGATGTCACCATGCCTTAAATCCCAAACAATTACATTTACAGCATTTGGCAGACGCCCTTATCCAGAACCACCTACATTTACCTTGTTATTCATCTGAGCCGTTGACGGTTGAAGGCCTTGCTCAAGGGCTCGATAGTGGTAGCTCAGGTGGAGTTGAAGTTTGAACCCAGTGTTTTAACCACTGAGCTATAACTGAGATACCACTACAAATTGGCTATGCATTACCTGTGAAATGGTATGATGTAATCACCAACGACTCCACTACAAGCTGTGGCAAACTCATACTGTACCAAACTATCTCAAACTGTCTACAGACTACAGAGAGATTTACCTACAAAGTAGTACTTTCTACACCTCATGATTTGCTATGAATTGAAAAGACTTGAACTGATTATAATTTTGACCTGTTTGGATACCTACATATGACTACGTGAAGTAATGAACCTGCACCATTCAGTAATAAAAGTCACCATTACACCATGTAGAATCTATTAGAGTATACTATTCGGTAGTTTTATGTGGACGGCTGGATTAAGCATTTGGCCTGGATATTTTTTAGCAGATTTGCTCCACTTATATAGAAGTTTTTGTTTTGTTTTTTTGTTTTTTTTAATGAGTAGTGCCACCTTGAAGCTGTCCATGTTGGGGCTTAACATAGAATCCAACATATTTTTGGGACACGAAACACTAATGAAGTACAGGAAGCACTTGAAAACCACTACAACCCACTATCATGTAACTTTTCAAATGCTATGATGTTTTATTTTTTTTAAGTCATTTCCAAATTTCAAGCATGCTTGAATTTCCTTGTTTTTATTCAGAACTTATTACAATACAGAAATGATAAACTTCCAAACAACGGGCCTTTTGCTTTTCTACAATATTAAGAATCTTAAACCTCCTAAAAATACAATGCTGTGTTCAAAAACCACATATTTGCGTGTGAAGGTTAGTTGTCCACAAACTTTTGACCATATAGTTAATATTTACGAGGATATTTTCCATTCATCCATTCCTCTTCAGTAAACACTTGAACCTGGTGAATCCAGATCAAATCCTCTGGGGGGAAAAAAACTGGGCACAAAGTCAGAGTTACTCAATCAGTACTTAAGAACATAATTTACTTTGATTAATTTATGTTTTACTTTATAACTCAGTTCAAGCCCTTAGAAATTATTCTTATTCGAATTGTAATAAAGATCATTAGGCTCTAGGTAAAACTTTCAAATGTTTTATTTGTCTTTTGATCCACTGGAATATAGATTTTAATAGCTTTTTCTAGACAAACTCTGGGGGGGAAAATAAACTAAAAAATAAAATAACATTTTACTAAACCACAATGAACTTTTCTCATTCTTGGTTCTTTGCTGTTTTGAAGAATGATCCTTTGTGTTCATTCATGGTTGTCATGGATGATCTCTGGTGCTTTGTAGACTGTGGCCACGGGTCGACTTGGTCACGAGGCAGTGGTTAGAGAGACACTTAATCCCTGCAGCACTTTAAAGGGGCTTTTAACTTCTGTGGCACTCTGTGTAATAATAATCAGTTCTTTAACTCACAATTACTGCTGGACGGATACACAACACCCCCCGCTGTGTGTGTGTGTGTGTGTGTGTGTGTGTGCGACAGGACCTATGGCTTATAGCTGCTATTAGACGCTTTTAGTTTCTTTTTTTTTTTTTAGGCCGATGAATGAGGTCTGCACCCAGGGTTTGTGTGCCACCTATTGGAGGCAGCAGGAATGTCTGATCTGTAAGTAGGTCAGGTGAGGGGGGGTGAGGTGAGTGGGGGGGCACAAGATATAAAAGATTATCATCTCACGCTTCACTTATCACTGACACAACGGTGTCAAACACTTGTTACAAATTTACTTTTGCAAAGATTTGATCATATCAGTTATTGACCTGTGTTGTGGACCTGTGTTTTAAGGATCTTATAAATGATTATTTACTCTGTTGGTCAATTTAAACACAATGTAAACATGTTAAACTTTCAAATTCAGCAGTCTGGAATCCTTACTTTTTATTTTAATTCATGATATCATATATACAAATTCCAATTAAAATATACCTATTATAT
>JAQMYL010000036.1:9991433-10003887 GCA_030014365.1 Clarias pachynema
AAACCCACCAAGCACAGGGAGAACATGCAAACTCCATGCACACAGAGATGGGAATCGAGCCTGGCCAGGAATCGAACTCGGACACTGGAGGTGCAAAACGACAGCGCTAACCACTATACCGCCGTGCCGCCTGGTTTATGTTAGTTCAGTTTTATTAATTTACCTCAATTTGTCATTGATCAGTCCTCAAATTTATTCATGGAGGATTTACTTTTAGTTCTCTTTAACAAGGCTTAAGATGTGTGTGTTTGTGTGTGTGTGTGGGAGAGAGAGAGAGAGAGAGAGAGAGAGATAGGAAACAGAATCAGACTACTCTGAGATCGGGAACACAGCAGGATTCCCAGCAGCATGATTCACTGTCCGAACACTTCAACTGATTAAGCTGTCGTTCACAGACTTGCTAACACTTTGCAATTTGATAACAGCTGCATAATAATAAGGACAGCCCTACTAATGGATATATATATATATACAGGATAAGGATATTTATATTCATGCTGGTGATGGGGCCTAATAAGACTGGCTGTTCAATTAGGACAATATAATGGCAAGAGGAGAAGTTATTGCGTATCTGTGATAGACAACACACTAGATTGGCTAATCACAGTTATCTGAAGATTTAGCTCATCCTTATCAGGCCGTCTATTAGTCAGACCCGTAAAGTCATCAGTGTGTCCTTTAGATCTCAGTGAACTTAGCCTTTGTTGGAGGTTTGTTTGAAATCAAATGTAAAATAGCTGTTTATCATTACACACACAATTATAAAATAACATTTACGTTATCAAAATGTCTGTAAATCTGCTTGGAATTTGAGATAGTTTTATTATTTTTAGTTCTAAAACATGGCAAATTCATGTAAAATAGGTTTTGTACTAAATCTAATTCAAAATTTTAGATGTTTTTTTTTTCCTGTCATTGTTCCTGTAATGTTCAAGTGGTGTTCATGAATTATGTACCATTCTTAAAGAGAAATGTCTCTCTTTTTCAAGTTGGCAACAAGTTATCTATCGATTTATAAGGATCAGGCTTTCTATGCACTGAATGTTTATGGGTGCTACTGCAGTGGGCTCCGAGCCACCTTGGCCAGGATTGTCGTTCACAGACGTATGGCTTACTTTAAATTATTTGCGCCACTCAAATTTCTTACTGCGGCTAAGAGTCTCATCACCATACTGCGCTCGAAGTCTTCTGTAAATGTCAATCTGTTTCACACCTTCATTCACGAGAAGTCTCAGTTTAAGTCTCAGCTCCCTTAAGAACAAGAAGCCAGAGGTGACGGAAGTGAAGAAAAAAGTATGACATAAGAAAGAAACCTTGAGAGGAACCAGACTCGTATAGACCAGACACCGGATAGAAGGATTAAAAGTAATTACTTTTCCACAATTGTGTACTGTAAACAGTCTGGCAGGGTTTATATGGTTACAGTAGACGTTTTTAGGTCTTAGGTATCCAACTGGAATACACTGAAGAAAGGATGAGGCTTTGGATGAACTTGTTTTGGTAAGGGCAATCTTTAGAATAATTAAATGGGAGTGAAAGACAGAAAGCTCCAAGCAGAAGCAGAGCAAGTTTGGAGGCCAGAGGAGGTCAAGATCACGCACCTTCTTGCAGAAGTACCAGTCAAAAGTTTGGATTTATTTTCTCCATTCTAGAACACTCCTGTTTTTTTCCCAAATAACTGTGATTGCTATTATTACAATAGTCAGTTGTTATTTTGTTTTATTTGCAAACCCATCAAGCACCATGATTAAACTGTCTCTCATGAAGACCATCCCAGGAAAGCAAGACCAAAACTTACCTCTGCTGCAGAGAAGTTCATTTAGAGAGTTTCCAGCCTCAGACATGACCAAGTAACAAACAGCACCTCAGATTAATTCAGTTCAATTCAATTTTATTTATATAGCGCTTTTAACAATTGACCTTGTCGCAAAGCAGCTTAAAAAAAAAAAATTGTATTAAATGTGAATGCGTATGAATCAAAATGATAAGACTGGCCCTGATGAGCAAGTGGAGGGCGACAGCGGCAAGGAGAAAACTCCCTGAGATGGTAATACTGTAGGAAGAAACCTTGAGAGGAACCAGACTCAACAGGGAACCCATCCTCATTTGGGTGTTACAAAGCATAAGTAACAGACACATCTCAATATCGACTGTTCAGAGGAGATTATTGCATATTTTGGATGTCCTTAGCATTGTTTTACAATGTAGAAAGATAAAAAATCAGAAAACATCATGGAATTAGAGAGTGTGTCCAAACTTTTGACTTGTAGTGTAAATACTGTAGCTTAGTAAAGGAATAAGGAAAACCTGAAAGATTATTACAGCCTGACTTGTTCAGTAACCTTCACACCTTCTCGCCATAGTAAATTGGCTAAATAACTCGACTATTCACTAAATACCACTTGTTCTGTAGGTGACTCAGTTGATTTCTACTATTTTGGTTTCTATGTTTGCCTGATCTAGGCATGTTATCCTTGGGTATTTAACCCTTATATCTTTTTTATTATATTTGTGGACTAGACTGTTGGATATAGTAAAATGCTAACAACCTTATCCAAGTGACACTGCCACTCAAATATTGATGCAAATAAATAAGTCATCGAGAATCCGAAGGCAATTGCTTAATACTGCTACTGAAACATGGCCTACACCGTGCACACATGGAGTATGTGTCATACTACAGCCGTGTCTCTAATCATATGACAGTATTTGTTACATCAGAGGGAAACCTTATATATACCTTTACAGTTTTGCACGTTATTATCTAAAAAATACATATGATTATTTGTACATCCAGGATCTGTTTCACCTTACCATTTACTCCATTTGTTTTATGGATTGCTAGGCAGCGTGTTGTTGCTCATGTGCCTGTGAATATCTCGGTGCTGGGGCGTGTGTTTGAGGCAGCGGATGAGTCATCTGAATGAG
This sequence comes from Clarias pachynema, assembly GCA_030014365.1. Taxonomy (NCBI): domain Eukaryota; kingdom Metazoa; phylum Chordata; class Actinopteri; order Siluriformes; family Clariidae; genus Clarias; species Clarias pachynema. Next base: position 9,994,362 of record JAQMYL010000036.1, read on the forward strand.
CGATGCTGCTCTCTGTGGGCTGTCTCATCTCAAGGATGGCAGACATTACAGAGATTAAGCTCCAAGTTGGCTGTCAATGTTAGCCTTAGCTGCTAATGACTAAGCTGTTCTATTTTCTAACCCGATCATTTTTAACCACTGTATCTGGATTCGAATCCCTGTAGCAGGACTCGAGTTCTCTACTGATGCTAAAAATGAGAAGCTGCAGATGAGGGGGTTAATTTTTATTTTACACAACGTAAGCTAGGACATTCAGTAAAATATGTCCTGCTGCACTGGGAACCGTGAATTATATGATAAACCGTTGTTTGTGAAGTACAGTTATTGAAGTACAACTACTGAAGCAATTAGAATATGCTACTGGCTACAAGATCATGTTTAGGCCTGTGATTTTAAGTTTGTCAGCCACTACAGGAATAACGAATATATCAGTTAGACTGCATGAGGGACAGACGCTGTGTAGCTTCGCTGTCTGTCCCAAAGATGAGGTCATTCCTATTAGGTTTCATTAAAATTAGCTGCTCCTGTCTTCTAATTTTCCGAATCACCAAAGAGGAATAATAGAAAGAGAAAGTATTAGAGGGTTATTATCAGTACAGTGTGAGCGCCAACATGGTTGAAGTCCCATGTCTGTTTTCATTGTGCTTTCTCGCTATTAATGTATAAGCTGCATACAGTAAAACACCCAGCCTTTCTGAAAGTATTTAAACATTAAAACTCTACATGACGCCATATATACCTCTTTCCCTCAAAATGTGTTTTTGAGGGAAAAGAGCTATATATATATATATATACCATCTTTCTAGGTATACCCTATTACGTGTATTAACAGTACATAGAGTTAAAGTAAGAGAAATATTTTAAATGGTCACAATGACTCTTAGGCCTTGTTCAGACTGCGGGCAAATTCGAATTGTTTCAAAAATCTGATCCTGAGGACTGACTGTCCACACTGTTATTTGAAAGTGATCAGATAGCGTTTGGTTTCAGTTCAGACTGGCAGCCCAAATCTGACGCATTCTCGACCTATCTGCTTTGATTGCTATGGTAACCATGCCAGAGGCTCACATGCAGCATGATATTTCAGCCTAGCTTTGCCTGTACTGATGCATCCTCTGGCTCTTCCTGTACTGAAAGGGCTATCTGACATTTCACGTCTCCTCTGTCCAGGGACTATTGTTCTCCATGTCCATACTGCAGTTAAACCAGCTGCTCTGTCTGAAAACATGGGCAATTCAGCGGTGCAGCTTCTACACACTTGGGTGATATCCCCAATACTAAAAACCTCCATGACTTACTAAAGCATGGCAACTTAACTTTCTACAAAATTATATATCTTTATTTCCATCGCCATTTTTGTTCATCATCTCACCACTTATTTTTCTCCACTCACCACTCGTGATTGCGTGGACTTACACGCATAACATACACATCATATTGCGAGTGATGGACTGTGGACAGTTTGAAATTAGATATGCAGAAATCTGTCTTTTTTTTCTTTCTTTTTTTTTTAACTGGTGAAAAGCAATCAGGATTGGGCTGGAAGTCTGAACAAGAACTTAATTCATGTAGGCAGAATAACATAATACTCTATCTTTTTAAATGGATAATGGTTATGAAAATAGCTAAGCTAGATCCACCAGAAGAAGCACTGTTACAGGAGATGTTGGAACATGACGGGGCAATGCAAAGACCTGATGGTATCCAATAAATCTCAAAGAGGCCAAGCGGTAAGAGCAGTCTTTTTCTTATCTAGAAGGTCTACAGTGGAAAACCATTATAATGTAATCAAAGTGATTAAGTACAGTATTGTTCAGTTCAGTATAAAACCGAGTTCCTAATAACCTATGCATTTTTTTTTTGTAGTGTTAAAAATTGGTGTCTATAACATGCTTAAGAACATTTTCCAACACTGGATCACATGAAAGTGTCATTGCTTGTAGGAGGGAAAAAAAGGTTCCTTAATGTGCAGCAAACTCTTATCCTCGAATTTGAACTGCTCACTGAAAACATTAATTATAAAAGTTATCAAAATTAATCACTTGTTAAAGACAGTCTAAGGATACTCGTTATTCGGAAGTGCTAGTCAAGAAAGAACATCATCCATCATCATTTGTTTTGCCAGTACAGTATTGCTTGGAGTAAAATCAACTTACTGTAGGATATGAGGAATATCTGTGACTGTGGGCAAACAAATTTTTAAAGAGGTTAGCAGTCCCGCTCACTTTTGCTTTTTAAAATCTTTTAAATTTAAAAGATTCTTCTATTTATGTTAAAATGTCAACATGGCATAAATATACTGTAAAACAAATGACCAATAGTCTTTTTCCCCTCTTGAATTGCTATATAAACAGAACAGATTTAGAGCCACAAACTATAAAGAAAGTATTGATTTGTTCAGTCCAAGTTCATCACAATTTAGTTGTGTTTATGTAAAGAGTTTGAAGAGATTTTTACGTACAGTTCATGTAAATGTTCTTATTTGCAGACAGAAAATCAGACCGGTTTTGATCTCCGATCCAATGTCACTTAATTACCACTGTTACTCTTACCAGCTAAACCGAATGATGTGACTTGGCACTCTAACAGATGAAGTTAAAGCCTGTGGTTAAGCTACAGAGCCCACAGATATTCCTGGAGCTACCCACTTCCATTCCAGACAGGGGCAGAAAGCAAGGACAAGTGATGTGGAGATATCATTTGTCAGGGAACAAAATGACCGTATACAGTGGCCTGTGAATGTATAATCCACTGTTCATGTATCACCTACTCTAGAGCTGAAAAGATTTTTCCCATAGACATCTGTGTTGCACATACAGTAATCTATGAAGCATATCCTAGAACATGAACTACACCCGATTGCAAAATAAATAAATAAATAAATAAGCTGGTTATGTTACAACCAATAATTTTTAACATTTTTATGAATCCACCTTGGACAAACAGAATCAGATCTCTACACGGTTTACACAGTTACAGTAGTTTACAATGCCTGCCTGACTTCCCAGGTTAGTGTGGGTCATGTACTGTACTGTATGTTTAAGCATATACGTACTGTAGTAGGTTGCCTGTCCACATTTTTAGCACTGGCCTCATTGACAGGGAAAAGCTATGAGTGTCATATTACATATTTTGAAGATGTCAGTATACCAGGAATTTATTCCTCTCTATCCATTGTACATTGAGCGAAAGTGGCAAGCAAGGTTATAAGTGCACGGCTATGTTGTTAGTGCTGGCTCTGAGTGTTTTAAAAAGGGTCCTTCGTCTTAAATGACCTGATTAAGTATAATTTGCCATCATTTTAAGGTTCCTCATGAACAGGGAATAAAAAAAAAATGTTGGATAAGATTGGTTTGAGGTTGGGCATGATGGTGGCACTGCAGTCTAGCATGCCCAGAGTTGTGGTTTTGAATTTCGATTTTCCTGGTCCCCCCAGGATGGTGGGTTTATTTCTGTTTGCTTTCACAATTCAAAGACATGCAGTGCAGGCCTCTTCAGTCTCTACACATTGATGGATAGATGGATGAGGGTGGGCTCTTGCCCATGGGCCTTTGGGTTGACATCAGGTCAGATCATCCTGGTGAGTTACTCCCATTGGAGGACACATACAATAGAATGAATCCAGTACCCCATCAGTTCCCTATAGGACACATGGCTAAGGCTCTTCATTTCTGTGACTACTATTTCTTGGAAATGTGTAGCTAGCCCATCCTTAAGTGTAAATACAAGAGAACACACAATAGTGCAGGTAGCAGATTGTGTTGACGTTGGCCAAAAAAAAAAAAAAAAATGGGAGTGGAGAAAAATGGAGTTGAGAAAAAATGAGGCTCTTCACTTAGAGTGATGTCTCCACTCAATCTAAAGGTAAAACTGTTGAATAACATTGCTCTCAGTGAGAAATGTTTTGGACCATAGCCCCATTTGCTTTTAGTGATGACTTTGGTATTCATTGTTTTTTAAATTATTTTATTTTTTGTTTTAGAGGATGATATATGACAGGATGAAAATTGTCAAATGCATATTGGAAAATCTATTATACTGCCTCATTTGAAGGTTGTGATGTACCTAGATTCTCTGCTTATCTAAACAAATTTATAAAGGTGGTATAAAGATGATTTCTCAGTTACAAAGCTTCCACTTGTTAAAACCAAATGCCATAAATTTAACATTTTGATTCATACACATTCACATTTCATACCAACTTAAATAATTATTTTAATTGTGTAAAGCTGCTTTGCGACAATGTCAATTGTTAAAAGCGCTATACAAATAAAATTTAATTGAATAAATGTGCAATTCTTAGTCATGGCCTGGAAATCTAGGGATTATGAAAAATGAAGGCTGCAATTAACATTTTTTAAAGTAATGAATCTTTCTATTGTTTCTGGTTACTCGATTAATTTAATGAGAGTTTTAATAGTATTCATATTTTGGATATTTTTTGCTTGGTTACTTTACCCTTTGGTAAACCTGTCAATAAATAATAACCATAACTTTTAATCTTTCAACCTTTAATTCTAGCATTTTCTCCAAATGATCCTAACTTTACAAATACAATTGTGCTGAGCCACAAATGACACACGATAAAATCAGTGACGTATTTTAACATATGGAATCTATAATTTATATCAACTGTGTAGAATGCTTATTTTATTTTATGGATATTCAGATTTAACCTAAGCACTAAGGAACCAAATAAATGATTTATAAAGTAGCAACACAATCAACAACATATAATTAATGATAATTAATAGAACAATATAGCGAACCCCACCTTTCCAAATTAGACTAACACTGTATACATTTTAACATTTGTGAAGAACAGTGTCATTAGATAAAAATTAAAGGTTTCTTCATTTACAGATTTAAGGTTGAAATGAGCGCTACAGTATGTGCAGCAGTTTTTACTGAGAGAAATACAGTTGATATTGTTCATTGGTCTGCAAAAGGCTGCTCACAACGTCTTACATTAACAGACATCTAGGTTGTTTTTAACTGCTTACAACTTATGAATGTGCTGGAAAGGAGTGCTGCCATACTAGCCGTTAGCCTCCGCTGTAGATGAGTCTTCTACTGAGTTCTTGGTGTAAACTCAGTGTAATGAATACTTACGCTGCTGTCTTGTCATTTTGATGTCTGAGGGTGTAGCAGTTGTACTGTGTTAGGGCCGTTTTAATTTGATTTCACATGTAGAGCGACGTTTGATCAGGTCTCTGTTTTAAGAATCCCTACGCTTCCATTGATGATCAGGTTCCAGCTGTTAGGGATCAAATCTCAATGTCTCATTCCACCTTTAATAAACCATACCATCACCAACTGACAGCTTAATTCATTTACTATTTATGACATTTGTATGCATTTACCTGTATATGGTAACATGATTTAGGTATACAACATTATTTATTCTGATTTCTATGATTGTGGTGAACTATAGCACTGGATATACTTTATATACAGTGTATTAAATTATGTATTTCATTAAAAATAGCAAAACACAAAAGCAATTGTCAATGCTAACATATTAGTGTGTCAAACCTCGTAATGATTTCTAAAGTAGGCAGTCCTAAGGCTTTTTAAACCTCTAATCCAATTACTTAATCAATCAGTGGTATGGCAGTATTTCCCTATAGAATTAAAAATACGATTTTGTGCTACAAAACTGTTATTTTTAGCCATTCTGATACAGTGCAGTTTCTCTTCCCAGACCCGGACATAAACCATTAGATTGACCCGTTGTTCTGTTAACAGGCATGTCAAGGATTTTGCTCAGCTGACATACATTGTCAGGAGAGCACTATTGCCGTTTTTACACTGAGACACAAGGTCTAGACCTTCACCAGAAATTGCTCCGTGCGCTGACTCAACAAATTGTAACTGTAGAGTTCTGAGCACTGCAGCTCATTGGGATCAAGATAGGACAATTGCCAAAATCAACATCTTAATCAAAGAAAGACCAATCACAAGATCATTTGGGGAGAAGGAAGAAAAACTCATCTACTCAAAGAGCAAAGGAAAGAGAAAAAAAAAATCTAAAATGTGCTCATGGACGTACAATAACATAATAAAAATAGGGAACATGGTGCACTTTTGTTAAATTATAAACTATTTATTGTACAAAAATAAATAGTTGTGATGACGTAGGAGCATCTTGCTTTTTTTTGAAAGAAAAGTCATCTTCCATGGCTTCCTAGCTTCATTGTGTATATGTGTGCGTTCATGTGTAAATGCACACGTATTATGTAATTAAGTGCAGTTCAGTACATGGCAGCTGTCCCCTTCTGCCCCCATTAGACTATTAACGTGTCTCTGAACTAGGCCAGATGAGGCTGATCAGGCCACCCGTCTGTGTTTTGTCTCAGTTGTCGGGTCACAGCTGTACTTCAAATATTCCTTCATTAAATTTGGACGTCTTTCACGGTGTCTAATCAGCGTAATCAGTTTTAGACAGCACGGCGCGCTTTCCTTTCTTTCCAAAATGTGGTACCGCATTATGTACACCCCTGAGTCAGTTCTTCTTCTTATTTGTGGCTGGATAAACCAGATTGCTGCTGGTAAGTGATAAGTTAACAAGTCTGTGTGTCTTGTTCTGAATAACCAAAAGATTACTTTTTAGATGCTATTTGAACAATTTTTTTCCAAAAACGCAGCACATTTTGTCTGGATATTAGTGTGGTTGGTTATGTGTAACATTTTAAGATATGTCTTTAGCTTTTGTATGTAAATGCATCCATTTGATGGTTATTTAAAGCAGGTAGTTTGTAAATGCTGCTTTTGTATTCATCCTAATCAGCATGTGGTTATGGGGCTCGTTTGGGGTTCCTGCTGCTGATCAGCAGCTCTAAACAGAGTGTAGTTATAGCAGAGTGAGGTATAGCTGATCTTACAACTTAACAACCTCTAAAATCAAGAACTTTTTGCAAGTTGTTTTAATTATGCCCCTGATCGTGCTTAATGGTAGAATTGTGTTTAATGTTGAGCTTACAGCTTATATTATTGTTTATATCACTGACCTGACTTTTGAAGGTTAATAACCAGTGATCTCATTCGAGTAGTTTTGGAAGCTATTTAGTTTTCCGCAAAGTGATGGGAAACTAAAGGTTTTAGCTTTTTTATTTTTACCAGATGTACCGAACAGTACACTGTCTGTGTTCCTGGAATTTGAGAACTATTACGAAATTTAAAAGATTGATGCCTACAGTTTAAAGATTTGTTTGGGTTATTAATATAGTTGCTACATTTGTAAATACCCCAGTATTAAAAGCTAATTCCAATTGAATATTTTCCTGTTGCTTTGTAATGGATTGTTTTTAAAAAAAAAAATGTATTTGACAATTTTTGTTAATTTTTATGAACAGTGCAAAAACATATTGCGTATCATTTTAAAGCCACTTTTCATAAATGTTGCAACAAAAAAAGGCTTTTGAAGAATAACCCACCCTCTAAAGTTTCAATTTACTTAAGAACGAGACACCATGCTGTTTCCCCATTTATATGATGGGTGTTCAAGTCATACCCTCATTCACACACTACGGGCAATTTGGGAGCACCAATTAGTCTAATCTGCATGTCTTTGGACTGTCAGAGGAAACCAGAGTACCCGGGGGAAACCCATCAAGCACGGGGAGAACATGCACATGCACAACTCCATGCGCACAGAACTGGGGCGGGAATCGAACCCTGACCATAACGGTCCAAGGCGACAATCTGTTTATTATTAGTAGTAGTCTGTTGGTCTAGATTACTTTGATTGCAAATAAACCTTTAATTTGGGTTGTACCATCTTAACAATTGAAGAAAGTTTGGTATAAGTTAACTTCTCTTTCTTCTTATCCAGTGCATTAGCGCTTTATAGGGAAAAAGGGGGGGAAAGGCGTTATATTGCTTTTGCCCAGCGCTAGACAAATGATACAGTACTTTTATATTTACAAGTCACACATGAGGGGCGTTTTGGTCCAGACTTACAGTAGCTTATTTTCTAGTGATGCTCTAATGATCTGTATTAACTTTTCAGTTACTGTTTGTTCTGGTCTGCTTGTTAGTAAATGAAATGCAGCTCATATCCATTTGCCAATTTAAATCAAATATGAATTTGAGGAATTTATTTTCTAACCTCCTTTTCTAACCTTCTAATCTGTGTTACAGTGTACTTACATTGGAGACTTCTTTCATAAATGGGTAATATTTTGGAATTTCTGAGAGATACAGTAATTTAAACCTTGCACTCAGAAGTTCTGTAAGAGCTGTATTGTTATAGCTATTAATCTAGAATCAGATTTGAGAATTGAACACGTCTGTAAGACATAATCGTGGGGTAACGTGACATTTTGGTTTCTGAGGTATACCAAAGCCTGTATATTATAGTTAAACCATTTAACGTAATGTTGCTATGTTCGTCTCCTAGTATTAGTTCTGTATAAATATACTGTATACTGACCTGATACTATTTTGATTCATTTAAATCTGGATTTTCTGCTTTGCTGCCATTGATGCTTGAGTGCACTTCATGATGCATAGCAGTAGTAACAGGGATCTTCAGGGATTAATGACATGATGTCTACATTTCTTGTATAACATAAATTGTTTTATTGTTCTTAAGTGCTAGAACCAGCCTGTGGGAAAAACACCAAAACAGTCAGTGAGCCAGGCTTCTGAGGAAAAGCCCGTGGCTAATGATGTCCCCTGTTCATTCCCTCATTTTCCTCTGTCCTTTGAGCTATTTGTTAAGTATCAGCCAACAAGTCTGCTCACACGACTGATATCATGCCATATCTACAGAGTCTGTTGGATGGTCTAGTGCTGTTGACAAAATGTCACTTTCCGAAGGTGTCTTTTCATCATCTGGTTCCAGTGTTTGGACAGGGTGATGTAAAATCCATTGGCAGAGAAAAACAAGCCTTGACTCTGTGTGTTTAGAGACACTGAAATGGGGATGGAATGTTAATGATGTTTCTTTACACTGCTATATTAAACCTTAGCAGCGCCGCTCTGTTGGAGAAAATGTGATCAATCATTCCAAGCCTTTTCTTCAGGTTTCTAAGGAATGTTATAATACTGGCGAGCATTTTCTGTGGAGGCGAACTGTTGATGGATGTCCGTCCATGGATTCTTCTTGAACAAAATGGTGATTCGTCCATGATAGTATTTTATATTAGATAGATTTTATATTAGTTGGATCTAAATTTCTGCTGATTGTCTGTCATGTATCTCTGCATTGCACATCTACAGTATTTGATGCTAACCTCTTAAAGGGCGGTATTTCAACTCAATTTTACAACAGCACTTTTGAATTCTCAAACTTTCTTGGATCAAAGGTGTTGAATATTTTTCTGGAACAGCAGCTCTGATAGGAATTCTGTCTCCAGAAATTTCCTCATTAAGGTTATGGTAAATCTCGCATGTATCATAGGATATAGATACCATGCACACACGTTTAATCACTCATTTGTACAATGTCATCCACATGAACACAGGGAGAACATAAAAAATCTGCATGCACAATAAACATTATTGTAAGATAATTCATGTG
>JAQMYL010000036.1:10003987-10044176 GCA_030014365.1 Clarias pachynema
ATGTCATCCACATGAACACAGGGAGAACATAAAAAATCTGCATGCACAATAAACATTATTGTAAGATAATTCATGTGTTAACCTTTCATCATCTTCGCAGACTAAAACTGTGTCTCCAGACAGCGTCTGTTCTAGTTTGGGGATATTCACAAGTCATTTCATTAGATCAAAGGAGACTGAAGGAGAGAGAGAGACAGCAGTAAAAGTAAAGCAGCTGCTGCTTCCTATTCCTGATTTACTAGCTATATCACTCTCCACCTTGACAGGAACTTGACTTCCTGCCTCAGCAATTTTACCATGCAGTGATACATGGCTTTGAACAGACTCATTTCTACTGTATGCATTTTGTTTTCCTGCTCTGCTCCTGTTCTAGTAGGTGTTGCTACTGTATGTGTTTAGTTAGGGAATAAAGAATGCCATTAATATTAACAGGGATGTTATAATGGTGACTTACAGTATGTACAGTATGACTATATATAGTTCAATATGCACAGATGAGCCATAACATGAAAATCACCTAGGTTTTGGTTTCCCCCATGGCCAGTCCATGTGTTGAGGAGTAGATCCTTTGGGTGTTGTGGGGAGGGGCCTCCGTTTTGTTTCGGCGCACTGGATACACCAGACGTAATGACCTCCTGGTCCTCTTGGATGCCCATGATACACCAGTTCACCAGTGTATAGTTGTGATCATTGTTGTTCAGTTCACCTGGTGGTGGTGTCGATCTTATGGCTTAGGGATCAGGGGTAGCTCAGTGGTTAAGGCATTGAACTATGGGTCGGAAGGTCCCAGGTTCAAATCCCACGACCACCAAGTTGTCCCTAACCCTCAGATGTATAGTGAGATAAAAATGTAAGTCGCTCTGGATAAGGGCTTCTGTCAAATGCCTCAGTGTAAATGGCTGATTGGTGTTTCATAGGGGATTCTTTAGTGTCATGTTTTAAGTCAGGGGTATCTAAAAAAAATTAAGGCGAATGTTGAACTTCATAACATTACTGGTTTGAAAAAGGTTTTGAAAAGCAAATAACAGGACTGACTGGTGACAACAGTTTATGACTTTACATATAAGCTTGAATAGATTTAAAAGTGTTGCCTCCAATTACCTCTTTAGTGCTGTGAACAGCTAGTTCTCTGTTTTGTACTTGAATCAGAGACACTTAAATGAAGTCTAGTAAATGTCTTTTGTTCTTGTCTACCATTTGTTCTTATACTCATCCAGCAAGCCACAACAGATGATCTGCTACAGGATGGCTAAAACTTAGTAGTATACTGTACAGTAACTCCAGCTAGGTTTTCCATATGTAGATCAGTACTGTTAATGTTATTGTAAAAGCACTCATCTGGACCGAGCTCTTTCAGTTTATAATCACAGTTTTAAATAATTTCACAAAAATGAGAACAATTATCCTGAAAACCTTCTTGTTGAGACAACCTACATTGTAGCTTAGAAACGGTCTTCTCCATTGACAAACCAGTACATGAAAAATGGGAATACCTAAATACTGTAGGCATTAAAAACAGGGTCCGTCATGAAGAACTTTATTTCCCTAAATGATATGATTCAAAATTTTAGTAAGAAGCAAATCTGAACTTATGGAAAGAGGATCAGGAAAGTAAGGATGGATATACTGTAATTGATGGCATAAATAAGGAGGAATGACGAGGAGCCCTGCTTATGGGCATTAGTTTTGGGTTGTTGTGAAAAAGCCCTTCAGGAAATGGATCATTAAAAAGTATTCTGCTTCCTAAAGTTGCAGATTCTTTACAGATCTTTAGTTCACATGCTCGTAAGCTTGATTTACTGTCTTTTCATTATTGCTTATCCTAAAATCTTTTTTTTTTTTCTCTCTCTGATTTTGCCAGCTTTGTCATGACTTCTTTTCCTCTGACCCACTTTAGGGCATGTCCTGTGCAACACTCACTGAGAGAGAGGAAACTCAAGCAGAATGTCTTTTCAGTGTGTGCAGTCGTATAGTTGGTGCTGTGTAAATGTTTAACGCGCATTGGACGTTTTACCAGCTGCAGCGTTTACTGTTAGTATGTTTAAAGTGTGAATAAGAGGCCATGAAATGTAATAGAAATGCTCAGAGTTTTATCTTCTGGCTTCACTCTGCAGTTAGTCATTTTTACCATGAGTCATTGTGTGGGAGGTGATGTGGTTTGTGTGTCAGGTGTTACAGAAATGATGAAGCATGTTATACCGTGATCTTCAGAATCATAAGTGTGCTTTATAAAATGAGCAAAAATGATGAATTAAATTTCCCATCTAAACAGTTACAGGAGGTGATTAATTATTTTGTTTATTAAAAAAAAAAAAACATGAAAAATAGTGGAAATCTCTCATAAATCATAAGAATAAATATAAAATCATACTATTAATCAGGATTGACTTAAACTAAAGGCTACTCTGTAGTAATTTTGTAGAGTAACTTCATAATTGGCAGCAAAGAGTCGACAACATATAGTCATCCAGTATACATTCTAGCAGCTTGTTCTCAGCCTTTGCAGGAGAACCAAGGTCACTGTGGTGCATATGCGTTTCTGATGTACTGTACGTAGGAACATTATCCATGTCATTATCCTCCCTGACTTCATAATTCCCTCTGTCAGTCTACGTAATATATCTTAAAATAGAAATGACTCTATACATCATAACCACGCTGAATGCGCTTGCGTTTTGTTTTGTGTGTAGATTTTTTTAAAGTTTAGTTTCAGTTACTAGCTGTAAAACAAGATGATTGTGGCCAGCCCAGTTTCCGGTTTACCATAAAAACTTGTGACCCTGTCATTGAATATTCTATCCTTCTACTTCCCCTTATTTACTGTAGAAAGAGAGCATCCATGGGGCAGCGTCGTTCCTGTCCCAGTTAACCCTTAAAGCCACACAGATACAAGGTGGCAAAACAGCATTGCTCAATGTTCGATTGAAAAAAGAAACAAAAAGCTTATACGGAATACCTGCCTGTTTGTATTGACAGGGGAGGCTTCAGACATCAAACTGTGCATTCAGGTTTTCGGATATGTCAGGTACTGTAGAACCAAATAAAAAAATGCGTAAATTTTACCGCTATCGGAATGGCGTCGCAATAATGTTGAACTCACCAAATGCTTGTATTAAAATTATTTTTGTAATATAGTATAAATAGTATACAAATGCAAAAAAAAAATGGGCAAAATGCTCTGGGTATAAAGGTCTACCCTCGATTAGCTACTGTATATGTTGCAGTTCCTGTTTTTGACCACCAGGTGCAAATCATGCTGTTACATTATTGCTCAGCACCTACAGTAGGTAACCAATTCAATAGAATAATATTTACATCTGTAAAATATCAATATATTTTTTTTCAGAAACTGTTGCTTGTGTAAAACAGCTAATATTCCTCATTTCAGAATTTAATTTAAAATGTATGGAGTTGTGAATGAACACTGCTGGATGAAACCCCCGCTGCTGAGGTCTATCTTATTTCAGTGGAAAAAGCCTCGTAAGCCCATGGGACTGGGCGGCGGTGTCTCATCCGTTCTGAGAGATATTTATCTGCAGTCTGTTCCACAGGCTGTATGCAAAAGATGCCATCGGTAAACAGAGCAGATGATGATGTTTCATAACAGCTGTGATGTGTACAGTATATGCATGAGGGGCTAAAATCCGCAAAATGTACATCTACACTTAAAATATGACCTTTTTTTCTTCCCCAAAAAAGGTTCAATATTAGTGTCCACTCTAAACTAAGTATCATTTCTACCTTCTGCGTGTGTCTGTAGTTTTTCCCTCTTGGTGCTAATACTAGTGCTACAGATTACTATGCAATTATACACACAACACATCACTATTAGGCATTTTTAGACTGCGTAGTTTATTTCTATGGTTCTCCTCACTTCCTGTTTGCTGGGAAGCCATGTTACTGTGGTTGTTCCTAGATCAGATTAGACCTGGCTAGTCCCTGCTAATTATGTTACCGCTTCTTTCAGATGTGCGAGCATGTGGATGTTATTACGCCACTGTGTCTGTTGGGAACAGCTGAATTACAACGGAATCATCTCTTAAGGCAAACACAGAGAGTAATGTAAACTGCGTGTGTCAGAATTAAAGCTGATCGGTTTCCAGTAGGAACTCTGAGCTTAATCAGAATTTTTTCCTCAATATCTGCTTATTTCTGCTTGTCGGTTTACATGTTGCAGTATTCGTTACAGACGCTCTCCGGAAAACGCCCACCGTCAGGCATCCACTTTTATGCGACATTAATTTGGACGAGTCTTTAGGCTGGCACCACCTCTGGCACACTGACTCGTATCCCGGCCCGTGTGTTTGGCCCTCAGCGGGTACGTGCGGCAGGCTGCGCAGCAGGGAGTGGGAGAGACGGCTGTTTGATTATCCTGATCTGCCGCTTGATTCAATCCTCCAGGGTCTCCGTGGGCCTCCTTCTATCTTCTTAATGCTCTAAACAAGTCCCTGGCTACAATCTGGTACATGCTGGATTAGAATCACTGGCGGTAAATCAAAGCGAATGCGTGTGGGCGTGGTTGTACGCATGTGGTCAACTGTGCTGCGTGAATTGAGCGCTGCCGTGTCAGAAACAGATACACATCCTTGTATACATTGTGGAATTTCTATGCCATTTATTTCTGGAAAGTCAAGAAATATTTTGTATTTTATTAAAGGTAAAAGACGACTTGGATTAAAATCAAGCAAAGAAAAAAAGATATCATATTGATGGGATGGATGGGAAATTCTCCAGAAGGCTTAGCGCTGCTTTGTGGGCCAGATGGCACTCTGTGAGGAGGAGTGGAGAAATATTTAGCATAGATCAATAAAGCCAGTTGTTTTGCAGCAGCTCCCTCTCACTTCCTCAATTCCTGGCTGGATTGATGTGCGCCAGACGCTCCTCCTGGCCCTGAGGAGTGCTTAGAGCTTAGTCCAACTTTGATATACTTTCTGCCTGGTTGTTACAGCTAATCCCAAATGAGCCTTTTGATAGTTCATGTTTGCGACAAGTGATGTGCCCAATTTCTGCAGAACAGCCTTGTGTTTCCTTGAAAGCCTTTATGACCTCTTGGGCACCTCTTGGGTTTTTGCTTGCTTTCTTTGCAGTTTCACAACTGACACATCCTAGCAGCTCGTTAAGGTTTAAAGAAATAAAACACAGCTCAGAGTGTTGTTATCGGGGAAATACTCGAATTAAATGCAGAAGTACAAAAAAAATTTTTTTTCTCTAATATCAGTATTTTATTTCTGTTATTACTATTACCTTACTAATTTGCTAATGCTGTTTTTTATTGTTATTATTTATTAAAGAAATACTTTTGGTAGGGGCAGTGGTGGCTCAGTGTGTTAAGGCTCTGAGTTACTAAGATCGGCAGTTCGAGCCCCGGCTCCGCCAGGTTGCCGTTGTTGGGCCCTTGAGTAAGGCCCTTAACCCTGTCTGCTCCAGGGGCGCCGTTAAAAATGACTGATCCTGCGCTCTGACCCCTGCCTACTAACAAGAAGCTGGGATATGCAAAGAATAAAGAATTTCACTGTACAGTAATGTATGTGTGACGAATAAAAGCTGAACTGAACTGAACTTTTTTACCCAGTTACAGTTTCCTTTAATGTTGTGGACACATAAAACAAGTTAGTTCCTTATGTCACTTACATTATAGCAGTCGTTCCTTCACTTTAGTTTAAATATATATATAAAAATGTTGTAGATTAGATGCAACACACATTGTCCTTTAGTCTGAAAATGTTCCACCTCAAAGACAAAAGCTTTATTTTTTTAATTGCACAACGTGTTCACACTGGAGACTCCTTCCATAATAAAATATTTTTTTTAAATCTGTCTTTGTTATGTTAGCACTGTGGTAAGCACCTCCGTGATTGGGGGGTTGAATCTTGCTTGGAGTTAGCATGTTCGTCTCGTGCTTGGTGTGTTTCCTCCGGGTATTCCTGTTTCTCCACAGTCTAAAGACATGAGGTGTGGTCTGATTGTTGTTGCCTGTTTGTTCTTAGTGTGTGATTTGGAGTGTGTGTGTACAGTAGGTGTGTCTGTGACCTGTGATGGGTTGGCAGCTCATTCAGGGTATACTGTACAGTACCTGAGTCCCCAGGTATTGGCTCTAGCCCCCCTGTCTGCCTCTACTCAGGATAAGTGGTACTGTATGTGTAAAATGAATGTGTTTTCATATAATTTTTAGATTATGGGGAGCAGCCTGTGAATGAGTCATTATTACTGATTTACATTCAGCACTAATGTAAGAGCTGCTACGATGGAAACTTAATCAACACCTTCTTACCGATCATAAACTCAACAGTCCTGTGGTGTAAGGGTGAAACAAGCCATTCAGTAAGACTATAAATACTGACACAGTATGATCTAATAATGCATGAAGGCCTCTGTTCTGATATCTGACGTCATGGGTCAGTCTCTACTCGTCTTTTTGAACTAGCAGTCGTTTTACAAACGCATAGACAAAAAGTACAGGCTGTCTGTTGCAGTGAGTAATGTCTGGATAAATCCCTTTGAATCTCTGAGCGTTCGTGTTTTGTGCACGCCGGTATGCTGGTGTCTGAGTTCATCTTTCACTTTATCCACAGGATTGAAAAAACGCACCAGGAAGGCCTTCGGGATACGGAAAAAAGAGAAGGACACTGATTCCACGTAAGTTAAATTTCTATTTATTTTGTTATTTAATCCAGGATATGAAACAGTCTTTAAAGGCTGATGTACTGTATTACATTATGTTTTTGAAATTGAAAGAACTGAAAATGGGAATTAAATCCCTCAGATGGTTCATATTTGTCTGCAAAGCTGTTGTCCATACTGTACAGTCGTTTAGGAGTCTAAACTGCATGTGTAATGATTGATAGAAAGCATGTTTGAGTGTTTTAGGGAGCATTAATTTTTTTTTTAATCCGTTAAGGATCAACATAGCCATAACCTATAATTTTGTGTCTCTTTGGGTTTGTAATTGTGTTTGGGTTAAAATTAAAATTGGGTTTTCTCTTCTTCTCTTACAGAGGTTCACCAGACAGAGAAGGGGGAGTAAGTACTTACAGTATTTGGCAGCTTTTGTTTGCACTTTATATATAAAACTATTTCCTCGATAGTTACATGTCTACATTTATAAATAACTTTTTATCTACAGTATATTCAGCTCTCATTAATGGTAATAATTTACCAGGGTTGTCCTTTTCAAGCAAGATTTTGCACTAAGCCGATGTTTAGAAACTACCAAAGAATTTGATCAATATGAAATGATCACATTTATGAATGAAAGAATATTTTCAGACTGCTGTGGGCTTCCACAAAAGGACCAGCTGGAATCATCACTGAAACGTGTCTTGTAGTGAAAAAAGACCCCACAAAATGCCACCACCCTGCATATTTTGGTATTTTTCCTACTCCCCGTTCAACCTACAATGCCTTGTATAAGTATTTACCCCCCTGAAACATTTGTTTTAACCTTTACTAGTGCAAGGCACTGTATTGTGGGCTTACTGATTAGTTGAAACAGCTGAATGTCTGGTTCATGAAATACTTATAAATAAAATATGGACATTTTTTAAAAAGTCTTGAGCCACCCCTCATTTCTTCATATAAATAAATTAATAATAATAATAATAATAATAATAATCAAATATTAATTAAATTATGAAGATTTAATTAAGGATATAAGAACAAAGATTCTTGCTGCAAAAGACTCTAAAGATACAATTTTTAAAAAATGGTTGTTTGTGTAACAAAACTCGTCTGTCCCAACCACTCAGCATTTAGCATCACCAGTATCCTAATCATCGCCCAGATCATCTGTCCTCATCTGCACCTGTTTCTTACTGGTTCATGTCTCACATTAGATGCTTTTTATGCGTGAATGATTCATATGGTCACTGTGTGGCTTAACAAACGGGAAAAGAAAAAAAACATTCCAGTACAGGGACTGGACTGAAAATGAGAGCCAAAAAATTCCTTCAGCAAGTCTGGAGAACTATTTCTTCAGTCTGGCTCTATGGAAGCAAAATATGAAGAAATGAGGATGATCAAGACCACCCCTCCCTGTGCCATGCAGGTCACTATCAATCCATTCTGACGCTGTTTTATCAGCTGTCCCTTCTTCCTAAGAAATTCAGTACAGGGTTATTTCATTGGTCATGATCCTTTTGTCAATATAAAGACTCATTGTCTCAGGCAGTCTGACTCTCTCTGTTTTGCTGTCCTGTTCTTTGCACAGCCGTATCTGCTTTAGTTAATTCACACGCTGACTTTTTCCATGATGCATTTAAGTCCTGTGTAATAAAATATTTATAGACACGTCTCAGGTCAAATTTTTACTCAGCTCATCATTCTGAGACAGCACAATCACTACAGAATGTGTAGGGTGATGATGATCCTCAGGACCAGGATTGAAAAACACTGATCTGTAGCTCACTATGCATATAAAACTTACTGGATATGGATTAAATTGTGCCATGTACCTAATTTCTGATTTGATTCATTCATAGCCACCGAGAAAGAGTAATGGAGCTCCCAATGGATTCTATGGCGAGATTGACTGGGACCGATATGTAAGCAATTAGTTTTTTTTTTTTAATTAGTCGAGTTAAAATATATAAGGCAAACAATACTTTTACACTATTTTTACATTCCTTCTTCATCTGTAGCTGGAAAATGATGAGAATGAAATAAAGGAATAGTTAATAACATGCTTTCACATGAGAGCCTACTCTGCTGATACAAAAAGATATAATGAAAATCAAACATTGCATTTAACCAGAAACAGGTCCTTGACAATAAATCTACTGTAAATGCAGCCAAATCTGTAGAAAGCGATCAGTTTAATACAGGAATTTAGGTGTATTGGAAAAGACTTTAGGTTCATCATACTTTTTAACCAGTTACACATAAACTTTTTAGTCTAGAAAACCTTAGTGATTTTTTTTTTCCTTTGTACAATACAATCTGTTTAATTAAGACTGCATTTTTTAGTTTTTCCTCTTGTGACATTTCTAATCCCTGGTCTGGGAGAAAGCTCATATTTAATTTTTAACATTTTTAATTTCTATTACTTTGTAAAATACAGGCATCATATCATATCGTATCATTTTAAAAACTCATATTTATACAGTATAATTACAGGGTGCGATAAAAGTCTCTATACATACAGTAAAGGAAAGGGACACACTGTAATTAAGAAATTAAGCCATTGATAGTGGAAAAAAAACAACTAAATAAATTGCAATCATGTAGAGGTTGTGTGTAAATGTGTAATTTAAAGTTCATTTTGTCTTTAAAAAGTGTTAAACTCCGCCAGGCAGCTCAGTGGCATAGGGGTTAGCTCTGTGGCCTCGCACCTTGTACAAGTCTCACTTTAAAGTTTGTATGTGGAATTCTCCGTGTGCCATGTACTCTGGCTTTCTACAATAGTTCAAATACATGAGGATTAGTCTAATTGGAATTTCCAAATTCCCAATAATATGTGTGAGTGTGTGTGTTCTTGTGCCCTGCGATGGATCGGCACCCCAGATTTCACCTAGTGCACCTAGATATGCAGGGCCCGTATTGACAGAGCTTCCTAAAATTCTCTCAGAGAGCTCCTATCTTAGCGTAAAAAGCCCTAGCTGGGAGCCTTAGACTAAATGTCTAATCACTTAGACTAAAAGGGATTTAGGAAACTTCTCAGAGCAACCCCGAATAAGGAAAGTACAAAAACCTTTACCTTGACCCCGTTGCTAGAGATGGCTCAGCAATTCAAGAACTGTGATTGGTTGATTAAAATTCTTTTAAAGGTCTTTAAATGCTCTCTTTGTGAAAATATAATATATGATAATAGAACAGGCAGTGAAATCATAATGTTTGTATATAAAGAAATTGTACAATCATGAATACCGGCTACTTTATGCAAAGTTTCTGTTATAGGCTAAATATCTTTGAGTTAATTAAAAGAGCCAGATGTTGAAAATGAGTCTACTTTTGAAGCAACCAATTTCCACGCAGTAGTTACTTTATTTAATTTCTTACATTTATTGACAATACTGATTTTATTACTTGTTATCCATTTTAGATTGATGGGAGCAAAATGACTCACCTTTTACCAATTTACATGATTGATGGACAGTCTATTTACTATACGTTGCACTTTTGGATGGTATGTAGCCAACAATCCAGGAAATAAAAGAACAAGATAACCAAGTTGGACAAAAGAGCAGTGTTTACTTTTAGCTTTACGGTTAGTGTTTGGAGAATATTTCTTCGTTCCACCATTTTGTCCTCTGCTATAGAAACTCTTTAGCCTCTTGAAAGTCTTCCTCTCTACTCTTAACAATTTTTAATTCTTAACTAAATTTAAGGAACAATTCTAAGAAAATGTCATAATTCCAAGAATTTTCTTCTTAGAATTAGGAAGAGTAACTAGGAGCAACTTTTAGGCTTAAGAAGCTTTGTGGATACAGGCCCAGGCATCCCACGATCCTGTAAAGGATAAGTACTGCAGAGAATGAGTGAGAGAGTGAATAATGTCCCCCAAGTTTTGAGACTTTTAGGACACCCTGCATAACAGGTTGTGGGGAAAATGCATTTAACTGACTTTTACTGCTCTATGTTGTAGAACTCTCCCATGGTGGATGAAGAAGGTTATAGCATCAGACCAGATGAAGATGGAGATATCCTGAGCTCTACCTGTTCTTTATAAGAACCCAATTGATTAGAATACCTCCTGTTATTTGTCTACAAGAGAGGAAATTTGTCAGTTGGAAACACATTACAGGACTTGGGGGGGAAATGTATAATAAAGTGTTTTTTTCCCTGTTTGACCAACAATAACGTCCATCCTCGAATTGGAAGTGCTTTCCTTAACATCTATCTACGATCCCCTAAAGACAAGTCCCACTTCTTCTCATCCAGCGAGTCAGAGGAAGAGGAGGACCACCGCAAAAAGTTCAAGATCAAGATCAAACCCCTGCTTGCTGACAATGCTGATTTTGTGTCTCCTTCGGTTGATGAGTTAAAAGCCTCCATAGGCAACATAGCTCTGTCTCCTTCTCCTCTGGTGAGTCCTGCCTACGTTACCTATAATTTTCTTGTCCATTTATGGTATTTCCTCCTGTGTCCCACACTGTTGCTTTGTTTTGATTACTGCTCATGTTTTTAGTTAGCTTAGTTTGTGAGAATATTCAACTTGACAATGATGCTCATTCATACCACATTACTTCTTTATTGCAGTGACTGAAAAAAAAACCACACTTAGGAATGCATGAACTGATTTGATGCACTGTTGGGCTTAATTATAGACACTACATGCATAAGGGCTGTAATGTTACAGCTCCCTGTGATTAAGGCACAACTCTTAGGGTGTGGCCTTAGGTTTTTGGACTCTTCACTTCCTACATTTCCTCATTTACTGAGCCACATGTCGGTGTATTTTTTTAGCTACTGTTGATATTAAGTCAAATGTGCAGTGTTGTACTGCCAAAGCCATGTTTTATAAGGTCAGGTTCTGTCAGTGAGCGCATTTAGCATCTGTTTAATTAATGACAACGATCATCATCTTCATCAGATGTTCACTGCTTACTCAAGTTATATGCTCATGAAAAGTGTTATGGTTTTGACTTGAGTCATCGTTTCTGAGGAGAAATCTCCTCATGTGGTCACGAAATATTTCATATATTTTCCTCAATGGTAGTTTATTCAAACTATCCTACAGACGAGTGTGGTTTGTGCCCTGTTAGCAAATGTGTCTGTATCTTAACGATGTGGCCTTTAAAGCCAGACTCAAAGCATTTCCTTTTATTTCCTTTTATCCTTACGGATTTGTAGCTCTTTAAAGGCTGCCTTAAAATATTGACTTCTAAGACGGCGTAGTCAACAAGGCAGCACAAGCATCGTCATAATTTGACAATTCTGTGTTATTGGAATTTTGGTAGCCTAAGCTAGCTGCGTATTTTATTTTTGACCACAAAACCACTTCTAATCTATAAAGATTATAAGTTGTATGTGTCAAATAAACTCAGTGTCACCACTCCAAGGTCCCGGGTTTAGCTTTACGTTCAGTGTTTGGAGACTATTTCTTCTTTTCACCATTTTGTCCTCTGCTATAGAAACTCTTTAGCCTCTTAAAAGTCCTCATCTCTACTCTTAACCATTTTTATCTTAGGAGCTGTTTTTTAGGGATAAGATGTTTCGTGAATAATGTTTATCTTTACTAAGATTTAGTCCTAAATTTAAGGGGAAATTCTAAGAAAATGTCATAATTACCCATGCGAGTGTATGGATTGGTTATGTGAAATTTGACCCCAGGTGTGAGTGAGTATATACGTATGTGTGTGTGGTGCCCTGCAGTAGAACAGTTTCACATCCAGTGTGTATTTTTTTGATAGCCTCCAGATCTGCTTTGGCAGATCCAGTAATGTCTGGTCGTTGGAGTAAATTTAAACGATGCATTAACTATTCATTTTACTTCAAGTCATGATATGAAATTTTTGGATTATTGCCCAACCAGGCTTGTAACCATAGTGATGGATTTAGCATGAAATGTGCAGTGTACATTAGCATAAAACAGAGCAGTCTTTTCATTTTTCCCACTAAAATGGAATCAATCAACAAATCAATCCGTTTCATATTAGTAGTCTTGTCACTGATGCAATCGAATCTCAAAGCATGGCTTTCTTATTTTCTGTCAAGGTAAATAAATAGTGACTTGAAGTTTATTAGTGTAATTTAAAAAGATATAAAGTTCATATTTGACTTAGCTACTGTAGCATCCGGAAAGTACACAGTTGCTGTGACTATATGGTCAAATGATTTGTAAACACTCGTATGCACTTTTTAAGCATCTCCTTCCAAATTTATTCCCACTTTCTGTTATAATAACCTGCACTTTGCTGAGGTTTTTCCACTAGATTTTTCTAGTATGTCCACAGGGATTTGTGTTCATTCAGCTGGGAGTTAGTGAGATCAGGCCGTGATGTCAAGTGAGAAGGCCCGGGATGCACTCTGAGTACCAATTCATTCAGTGGCGCTGAGGTCAGCACTCTGTATTCTTCCACTCCGAAACTTGGCAAATCATGCCTTCATGGACCTCCCTTAGTGCACAGGGGCGTTGTGATAAAGAAACAGGTTTGCACCTCTTAGGTCTTCAAAAATGAGTTTAAATACGTGTGGATGAATTAGACGCTGGCTAGGGATCAGTCAGTTTCAACAACAAAGCGACAACAAAAATATGTAACTATGTAAAAAAATGTATCAGGCCCATGACACAAGTTTTACAAGAGATATTGAAAAAGCATACTGTATGTAAAAGACCTACATTCAAAAATGTATTTTAAAAAAATGTTTTCTGCATTTGTGCTCCTTCCCATCCATTTACTCCCCCAAGCAATTTGCTTCTACTCTACCTGTAAACATGTTCTGTCAGAGCGACAGTTTCTCCTACTTTCAGTGTTCGTCTGAAACGGGTTTATTGAAGTTCCTAAGTCGAGACGGGTGCATGTAATTCTGCCCAAATACAACACTTTGGTGGGCAGCGTCCTTCTGACCAGGACTGTGCTTATCTTAGGAATGCATAAACACTGCCCGAAATGCTGCCCACCACCTAGGAAGCCAAGCCGCCTTCTGATTAAAGCAAACCGCATGCTTCCTTTTGGATTTTATAAACATTAGGCTACATACTGTACTGTAGCATTTGCAGATAATAGCGAAGCAAACATATATTGCAATTATTGCACAGCGTGATTAACTGTTACGGTGCACTCGAGGTGAGATGTGTGTTCTCTCTGACCTAGTGCAACGGGTCTAATGCACACCAAGTCTCAGGTGTGCTGGAGGACTGAGTGTTCTTCCTCAATAATTTATCTCGGAAACTAGGTGCAGTGACGCTGATGACATAACACCCCGCGTAAGAACAGAAGCACAAGTGCAGCGTGTGTCGTATGAAAGCCACACTGAATAATTCACACAAATGCACTGAAACAAGAATCACAACAGAGTTACGGATATAGATTTATCAAACCTGTTCAGTTTTAGTCTTATACACTTTTACATGACGTGACACTGTAATGCCGTGTAACCACTCCAGGGTCGCGGGTTTCATAATACATGTGACTGGATGGATTGGTTATGTGAAATTTGATCCTAGGTGTGCGAGTGTGTATATGGGTGTGCATGGTGCCCTGCAGCAGAACAGTTTCCCATCCAGTGTGTATTTTTTTGATAGCCTCCAGATCTGCTATGATTTTTTTTTTTTTTTTTGGTCTGGTAATGTCTGGTCGTTGGAGTCAATTTAAATGATGCATTAACTATTCATTTTACTCCAAGTCATGATATGAAATTTTAGGTTTATTGCCCAACCAGACTTGTAACCATAGTGATGGATCTGATCAAAGGTTAACAGACCTGATAAGCTCAACAAGAGAAATGCGGCTTTCATTGTATTCGGTGCTGTACTTGAGAACACAGTGATTATTTGTGTAGGCTGTTGTATTCTCTGGGGAGTGAGTTGAGAAGGGCTGAAACGTTACAGAAAGGCTTTCCTAATATAGCACATAGAGGAACCATGTGCTGGGTTGCAGGTGCTGTTTGGGCTTTATTGATTAGACCTGCATTGCAGTTAGGACTCTTGCACATGGTTAGTCATCCATTTAAATGTTTACAAAGCTCCAAGAAAGAAACACTCCCATATTTGTTTGTTTGTTGCCTAAAATCGGGAAACTATAAATCAAATGCTCTTTCTGGGTCCCTTTTTAACCAAACACTGGATCTACTGTACAATAAATTCATAACCGTCTGTTTTGTCACATTTTTACGCACATTTGTGTAGTTTTGTTAAACGTGTATTTTATGCAATTGCATTCACCTGCAGTCCTGAGCTTATGAGACCACACCTGCACTAATGTAGTACCTCTTTTTTTTCTTTTCTTCTGCCTCTCCCCGATGCTGGCCTCCTCAGAGGAGCAGTCCGGTAAGCTCTTTCCCCATCTGTCTCTTCAGGAGTGCTGTGCTCTCTTTCTTATGGCCAAGGGTTCATGGGCAGTTCTAGGCAAGGTTGCAACTGAATATCGTGGTTCCAACTGAGTCTCCTTGAGTTGTTGTAGAGCCAGTGTGTTATGTAGGTCTTGTAAAATGTAAATGTTTTTTTTTTTTATTGGTAACATAGAGTTTTAAAATACATTTCAAAATAAATTGGGCATTATAGGTTTAAGTAAACAAGGAATAGAGTTGTTTGTTTCCTTATAGAATTTAGTACCGGACACCTTCATAAACCATCATCATAGAGCTACATGACACCTACAATAGCCATGATCATAGAGCTACATGACACCTACATAAGTTTGATAAAAGAGCTACATGAGAGCATTGTAAGCCATGATCATTGAGCTACAAGACATCTACGTAAGCCAGGATCATAGAACTACATGACGCCTACATAAGACATGATCATGGAGGTACATGACAGTTACTGTACATGACACATACTGTAAATATGATCATAGCGCTGCATGACAGTTACATAAGCCATGATCATAGAGCTACAATTATAGCTACATAACCCATGTTTATAGAGCTACATTAAACCTACATAAAGCATGATCATATATCTACATGACACCTACTGTACATAAGCCATGATCATAGACCTACAAAACACCTACATACTGTAAGCTATAAGCTATAGAGCTACATAAGCCATGATCATAGAGCTACATTGCACCTACATAAGCCATGAGCATAGAGCTACATTACACCTACATAAGTCGTGATCATTGAGATACATGGCAGCTACATAAGCCAAGATCATAGAGCTACAGTACATGACACCTACATAAGTTGTGATCATTGAGATACATGGCAGCTACATAGGCCATGATCATTGAGCTACATGACAGTTACATGAGCCATAATCATAGAGCTACATGATAGTTACATAAGCCATGATCATAGGGTTACAATTATAGCTACATAATCCATGTTTATAGAGCTACATTGCACCTACTGTACATAAGCCATGATCATAGACCTACATGACACCTACCTAAGCTATAAGCTATAGAGCTACATTGCACCTACATAAGACAAGATCATAGAGCTACATGACACCTACATAAGTTGTGATCATTGAGATACATGGCAGCTACATAGGCCATGATCATTGAGCTACCTACTTAAGCCAGGATCATAGAGCTACATGACAGTTACATGAGCCATAATCATAAATCTACATGATAGCTACATAAGCCATGATCATAGGGCTACAATTATAGCTACATAACCCATGTTTATAGAGCTACATTACACCTACATAAAGCATGATCATAGATCTACATAACACCTACTGTACATAAGCCATGATCATAGACCTACATAACACCTACATAAGCTATAAGCTATAGAGCTACATTGCACCTACATAAGCCATGATCATAGAGCTACATGACACCTACATAAGCCATGATCATAGAGCTACATGACACCTACATAAGTCGTGATCATAGAGCTACTGTACATGGCAGTACATAAGCCATGAGCATAGAGCTACATGACACCAACATAAGTCGTGATCATAGACCTACATAACACCTACATAAGCTTTAATCATGGAGCTATATAAGCCATGATCATAGAGCTACATTGTACCTACATAAGCTATGATCATAGACCTACATAACACCCTACCTAAGGCATAATCGAAGACCTACATGACACATACATAAGCCATGATCATAGAGCTGCATGACATCTACGTTAACCCTGATCATAGAGCTACAGTACAGTACATAGCATCTACATAAGTGATGATCATTAAGCTACATCTACGTACTGTACGTAAGCCATTAACATAGAACAACATGACACCTACATACAGTAAGCCATGATCATAGAGCTACATGACAGTTACATAAGCCATGTTTTAGAGCTACATTTCACCTATGTAAACATGATTATAGACCTACATAACACCTACATAAGCTCTGATTATTGAGCTGCATAAGCCATGATCACAGACCTACATTGCACCTACTGTACATAAGGCATAATCGTAGAGCTACATGACACATGCATAAGCCATGATCATAGAGCTACATGACACCTACATAAACCATATTCATTGAGCTACATAGCACCTACACAAGCCATGATCATAGAGCTACATGACACCTACTGTTCATAAAGCATAATTATAGAGCCACTTAGCATCTACATAAGCCATGATCATAGCAAGGATCATAGAGCTACAGTACATTGCACCTAGAAAAGCTATGATCATAGAGCTACATGACGTTTACCTACGTCATGATGTAACCTAAGATCATAGTTAACGGTCACCTACATAAGTTTTGTTCATAGAGCAACATAACTTATACATAAGCCATGGTCATAGAGCTACATGTCACCTAGATATATCATGTTTATTGAGCTACATGAAGCTGACATATGCTGTTGTCATTGAGCTACATACAAAATACTTAAAGCATGTTTATAGCACTAGTTTTGTAGCAACTGGCATAATCCAGATTATTTGAGCAAATACTTTCTTTAACAGGTGAAGACACTTGTATTGAGTGTCACCGAAGTCAGATAATAGATTCTGTAAACAGAAGGTTGTGTTATGACACATTTTGGAAAGGCTCACATTGAATCTAAGGTTAATTCAGTTACTTTTGTAGTAGTGTAGTGACAAGATTGCCAAGATTTCTATATACTGTACATTATACTTACAGTAAATGGATGATTAAAGCAGTGACAAAGCCGTGACAGTATTTAATGCTCTTACATTCTAGGTCTGTTTTTTTTTAAACCACATCAAGTCATATTGCAGATGGTGCTAACATCTATCTGTCTAACTCCTAGTGGGTTATTTAGAACCACTCACTTATATCAAATAAGTATTTGATCCCCCACTAAGTATTTGATGCTGGCTCTCACAGACAGGGTACTGTATGTGCACATGTGGTACACAGATTAATTTAAGAAGGTTACAGCAACTTATGTGTATAAAAGCCACCTGTCCACAGAATCTCTATCTTCTATTTAAACCTCACCACCACTGGCATGACCAAAGAGCTGTCCAAGAACAAGACTGTAGATTCTGCATAAGGCTAAACGGGCTACAACACCATCAGCAAGATGCTTGGTGAGAAGGAGACAACTTGGGAAGCAATTATTCGCAAATGGAAGAAATACAAAATAACCATCAATCAAACTCGGGTCTGGAGCTTCGTGCAAGATTTCATGTCTTGGGGTAAGGATAATCATGATAAAAGTAAGAGGGTCAGTCCAAAACTACACTGGAGGAGCTTGTGAATGATATCAAGGCAGTTGGGACCAGAGTCACCAAGCAAACCACTGGTAACACAATATGCTGCCATAGATTGAAATCCATCAGTGCTGCCAGGACCTTCTCGTCCAGAAGGCATATGTACAGGCCCGTCTGCAGTTTGCCAGTGAACAGATAAGGATGGGGAGACAGTGCTGTGGTCAGATGGGACCAAAATTGAGCTCTTTGGAATCAACTGTTGAGGGGCCAATGAAAAATTTTGAATGAGAACCTTCTGAAGATGGGTCATGGATGGGTCTTCCAGCATGACAATGACCCAAAACATACCGCCAAGGCAACAAAGGAGTGGCTCAAGAAGAAGCACATTAAGGTCATGGAGGGAGCAGACAGTAAACCTTAAAGTAAAAGTGACAGACAATAAACCTTAAAGATTTACAGAAGATCTTTAAAGAATAATGGACCACAAATCCATTGTGATGTGTGTAGATGTGTGCAAACCTGGTAACCAGTTACAAGGAACATCTTACCTCTGTGCTTGCCAACAAGGGTTTATCCACCAAGTTCTACTGTAAGTCACGTTTAGCTTGGGGATCAAATACTTCTTATTCTCATTAAAATGCAAATCAATTTATATCTTTTTTATCATGTGCTTTCTCTGGATATTTGGTCGATATTCTCTTTCTATCCTTTATAATAAACCTATAATAAAAAATTATAGACTTTTCATTTCTTTGTAAGTGGGCAAACTTACAAAATCTGCAGGGGATCAAAATATTAGTTTCCCAGCTGTATGTTAACGAATAGTTTTGTAATTGATTCAATGACATTATGAGTTTAACCGATTAAAAATGTGTTAACTAAAAATTTTTGTTTTGAACAGGGATAGAAAGAGCGAGAAAGGTTAAGAGCTTCAGAAACACAGTTCGATTTTGTATTAATCTTGAATTTCGCCAGAAATATGGCAAGGTGTAAAAAGACTAAAAATACTCTGTATACTTGATTTCTGTTTTACATGCACATTGTTAAATAACAAGTAGTCATCATGTTATTTTTGATAGAGTATTGCTCATGTTATAAAGCAGCAGCCTCCCACCTGTCTTTTAAATGTGTAAGAAATAGTTTAAGATATATTTGTTCTTCTCATTTCACTTTATTGAGGTAGTTTGTATAATAAGATCTCCCATGTTGCACAGTGGAAAATAGCTGCTGTCTTTTAAAAAAAAAATACTCTGGATTAATTGTAAAGAGTTTGTTTTGGCCAAAATGTGAACAGAAAGCAGCAGGCCATGAAACAAGCAATTAGCACGGGCATAAATCCTTAAATTAAAATGTCATTCTTTTTTTTTTTGGAGTGTTTCTGTTCAGATATTCACTTTTTAACCTTGAGTCTTTGTCTGAAAACATGTTTTATCTTTTATTTTTCTCAACTTTTTACAACAGCTTGAAACACAACGTCTTTTCTTGACTGTGGTTTGGGGGCAGCGGGTGGTTTGGGTTTGAATGCTTCACTTTCTATTCTGTTTATTTTAAGAGTGTGTATTACTGATTTGTCACTCTCTGACCAGGTGTCTCTTCTCTCTTCCTTTTTGCTGGTCACAGAGACGTAGCCCGGTAAGTGCTGGATTTTTGCTATTCTCTCTTTCTCTCTCTCTCTCTCTCTCTCTCTCTCTCTCTCTCTCTCTCTCTCTCTCTCTCTCTCTCTCACATTGTAGTCCTTTAGCTGGAACAAGCACGGGGTTGTGAAGGCTATGAGGACTGGGAGTGTATTATTATTAATTAATAATTTAGTGCCATGTATGTGTAACAGCTGTGCTACACTTCAAGGTCTTTTCTATTGATGGGCTGTGTGCTCAGCACATTACCTGCACCATATTGACTAAAATACCCATGAGGACACAAACCTGCTGATACTGCAATGCATATACTGTACTAAAAGCCAAAGCATTCGTGTGTGCTGCAAAGAAACACTAAAAAATAATAATGATGATGATGGTGAGGAGGAGGAGGACACGTAGAAGCAGTAGAGATTGTAGCTTGGTCATCAGATTTGACATACATACAGTATTGCATTGTTATCATTATTATTATTATTCTTTGCTATAATTTATATTTGCACCAAAGATGATCGATATTTGTCCCTTATATAAACTACCAGTGAGGGAATTTCCTGCAGTTAATGTTAGCTCCTGGTAATAGCTATTTTTCCTCTTCCTCTTCTTATTATTATTATAGTAGTTAGTAATTTTCATAGTAGTAGGGTTGTTAAAACCCAGCTAAAATAATTTTTTGTGATTTTCTGTGTTCTGCATAAAACCATATAAGCTTTTCATAGACCGGGTCACAAATTATGAAGGACAAAAGACAATAATTAACAAAATTGTTATTACTTCTTATAATTATACTTATAATACGAGGGGCTTTTAATTCAAACCATGACTTTTGAATGTGCAGAACACAGTTATGAGAGTAAAATCTCCTTTTATTTCTGAATATAATCCCCTGCTACAGTAATGCATTTATCTCAGCATGTCACTAGTGCTTGGATACCATCAAGGTAGAAAGTTTTCTCTGTACACCAGAGCCATGATCAAATGGGATCAACATTCATGGATGTATTACCGTCTTTAAAGCGTTTGCACCGTTCTAATGTTTTGCTGCGGCGAAGAGTCTTATCACTGAACTGGACTTGAAGTCTTGTGTAAATGTCACTTGGCTTTGTGCCTTCCTTAACCAGAAAGTTCATCACAAGTCCAGTTTGACTTGAATGTCCCATTTATTATAATAATTATATTGAATGATCTACTCTTACTTGTAATTCAGTTGTGTGTTGAGCATTTTAAAGAAGTGTATCTTTCTGCATCTCAGGTTTTTCCAGGTGTTTTTCTTTTTCTTTCGTTTTTTTTTTTTTTTTGGTTAATATAAATTAACAATCAACAATAATTTTTAAAAATTGTTGTTTTTTTTCCTTTTGCTTGTTTCAGGGTCTGGCAAAAAGAGATGTACCAGGTGAGTGATTGTGAAAATTATAAATGGTCACACACAGACACACAAAGTACCGGTCAAAAGTTTGGACACATCTTCTAATTCAGCGTTTTTTATTTTGTAATTTATTTTCTACATTCTAGAACATACTGGAGATTTTAAAACTATGAAATAACAAATATGGTATTAGGTAATTGAGTAACAATAACAGCAACAGTCAGTTGCTATTTTAAGACATGAAGGTCAACGGTCCTGGAATAGTTCTTTCAAGAACAGTATTGTAAAGTGCATTTACAAAACTCGTCATCGACCATGATGAAACTGGCCCTCATGAAGACCTTCCTAGGAAAGCATGAACAAAACTTAACAAAACAAAAAGAGTTACCAGCCTCAGAAATCACCAGTTAACAAACAGCACCTCCGATTTGAGCCATTATGAAGGCTTTACAGAGCATAAGTAACAGACACATCTCAATATCAACTGTTTAAAGCATATTATTGCATATTTTGGATGCCTTCAGTATTGTTTTACAATGTAGAAAGAAATAAAAAATCAGAAGGTCTGTCTAATTATGTGTATATATAATATTTATCCATATATATTATATTGTCTTTAGGTGAAGAAATTGAAATTGCACGACCAAGACGCTCAGTTCCCACTAGTAATCCAGCCACAGTCTCTTCACCTCCACCTGCGTCTGCACCTGCGCCTGCATCTGCACCAGAACCTCACAGGTATAACCTCAAAATCATGCTTCATTGTTCAGTGTAACATTACAAAGCGAAAAATATTTAAAAGGTTTAGATGTGGAATTGGTTGGAGATGGGATGAAATCAGAGCTCCAATGTTTTTTGTACATCACGCGCACACACACACACACACACACACACACACACACACACACAGACACCTTTGTCTTGCTTTTTCGTCTTCTCTTCATTTTAGCAGGAAGAAATCTCCAGTGCCCGAAGACGCAGTAGCCTTATTTGGCCCTCCACTGGAGACAGCATTTGATGAGCAGAGGACAGAAGGTACGTTGTGCGGTTGTTAATGACTGTGTATTACCGATTACTGATCACTGATGTTTCAGCTTAGTGTCGCAACAGTGCGAAACAGAAACACAACCTTTTACTTACTGTTCTTTCTCCCTCCACATCCTTCAATGTATGTACATTTATAACAATTGAATGGATTCGTAAAAGAATATAAGATGAGATTGTACTGTATTATAAAATGTACCAGTATGTTTGATAGAATTCTACATAACTCTTATAGTATATAGGTTTACAAACAGTAAACTGTAAACCTATATTGTCTAGAGATGTTAAATTTAGACATATTTTATACTACATTGCGAAAATTACGCAAAATTATTTGAATGGTTTAGGTCTAGAACTGGGGTGTCAAAATCATTTTAGGGCATGGGCTATGTTACTCTTTGTCTGATGTCAACTGGGTTAGACCAAGATATCCATTTAGTAGACCAGTTACACCATTAATCAGCATCTCTCAATGCACAGACTAGTGTATTTATACAGTATGTGCTTACAGTCTACTTTAAAAGGAACATTTGTCTACCAGCTCATTTATGCAGTAATCCAATCAGCCAGTGACATTAGAGGAGCACAATGCATAAAATGAATAAAACCAGCTGGTCTAGAGATGCAGGTGATGTTCACAGCAAAACACTGGAATAAGAACCATTGTGGCATGGTGGTTGGTACCACGTGGGCTGGTTTACAGAAACTACTGATCTCCTGGAATTTTCACATTATAAAATATAATATATTGAATACTGTGCAAAAGTCTTGAGCCACACCTTATTTCTTCATATTTTGCTTCGAAATACGTTCTGGTGTTTTAATGTACTGTAGTTTAAAATAGCCATCAGTTTACTGCTTATTTCCCTCCCTAGTGGAACATCAAAGCTCTTGAAACTTCTTTTAGTTACAGTCAGATACCTTTATAGTTTATAGCTTAAACAGTGTGTCGAATTGAAAAATTATATCAGTCTTGTCCCAGATATTTTGACACCTCTGGTCTAGGACCTTCATCTCTAAGCTCCATGATGGGTAACATTGCTCTCCACTGGCTGTGTGTTGTGCCATCTTCCATATGTTAGTGATGATAGATGAACCTGAGGTTTGGGGTGTTCCTTTACATGAGCCAAACCCAGACTCTTCTCTAGGAAGACCTTTTCCTCCTGGACGTAAGTTTCAGATATCGTGGCACGGATTGTCTCTCGTCGGGATCATGAATTCTTTCCCTCCATACTTTCCAGATAGTTGTATGAGCGAAGAATCATCCGGGAATGTGGTTTTCATTAACTTTTGGTTTTTTACAAGCTCCAGTAACCCACTAATTTCACAAATCCTTAGTGAGGAAAACTAATCAAACTCATATCCCTGAAGTCATCCAGTTTAGCCTGTGGCAATCTCCTCTGATGACAGTTTACTTGATGTGGCCTCAGTTAACTACTTTGTAAAACTCTACATATTAAACTCTAGATATTTGTAGGTGTGGGTTAAAAGTCTAAGATAAAACTATATAATGAAGTTTTATAAACCAGTTTTTTTTGTTGGGTCTAGGAGACCTAGTCTCTATTCTATGGTATCATTAAGAGTAAATTGGTCAGGCCACAGGGAGTGAAGTGTTGTCATCCTATGTGAGTTACTCACCCCATGTCCCAGCCCTCCCCACCTTCTCCTTGCATCCAGTGAATAAGCTCTTGCATATGCATGGTGCTTTGGGCATGGAGTGGTCCTGTTTTTCTGAGCTAGTACAGCGCAGGCATCATGTTTGACCACTAGGGGCCGCTTGAAAAAGCTTGCTCAGCCACCCTGATGTCATTGCAGCGCTCCCTCCTCTTCCACCCAAGAATGTGCCGACTTCCCCCCCTCCGAGCAACACTACGAGCCCAGATGCCTCCGGTAAGACCGGTGCTTCTTCCTCAACCATATGTTACTCCATTCCATGTCTTGTATGTTTTTATTTCTGTACGGAATATGTCGTTTGTTTCATATCTCATAGTTTTTTCTTTTTCTTTTCAAGTTGAATAATTTTTTCAATTATGCTGTCTTCACATGTTACTGTGAAGCAGATGTGAAAGCAGTGGACACTTCAGCGAATACGAACAAACCCTCCATAGCGGATCTGGACACCATTTTCGGCCCAGCGGACTCCACTAACCCTGCAGACAGTGTTGCAGACAAGTGGGTCTGCTTCAATGACGAGTCACCTCAAAGACCACCACTACCAGAAGAGCCGCCTCCTCCTTTACCAAAATCTCCACCACCTCCTGAAGAACCTCCACCCGATCCACCAAGAAACACCACACCCTCCCCACCAGCCCCCATTCTGTCACCCAAAGATCCTTTCCCCCCCAAATTGCCCTCTCCTCCAGTCGCGGTAGCCCTACCTCCTCCAAATGAACCCCTCCATCCTAATGCTGAACCACCTCACCCTGATACAGAATCATCTGAATCAGCCAAGACGCCACCTAGTGCTCTGGAGATTAATGCACGTACAATCCCCCCACCTCTGACCCTTAACCAGGAGGATAAGAACAACCCTGAGGAGGGCAATGCAAAAGAGGACCCAAGTGAAAGCAGTGCCTCACCCAAAGAGATCGAGCAGGGCCCGAAATCAACACCACCGCCTCCTCCACCTCCCACATACAGGGCAGTGGTGTCATCTCCTGGGCCTACACCTCCAGTCACGAGTGGAGTAAGTGGCAGCGGTGAGTCATAGCAGTGCGCCATTAAAAAAAACCCGAACACATAGAGCTTAGTTCATGTTGTACAATCTGTTTTAAACGTTCAGAAGAAGTCATTAGTCTTTGGCATATTAAATTAAGAATGACTCAATTTCATAAATACATATGGGTTGTAAATGTATGATATCACGTAAAAAACATTTATTATTTAAACACTAATACAAAGTTATTCGAACATGGTGTTTCTTAACTTCAGTAAGGTGTGAATCAGATCCACATCGAATGCTGAGATCCAGACTAGTCACACTAGAACTAAAAATGGATTTATCTTCATGCTCTCAGGGCTGGGCAATAAATAATAGAAAATTAATCGAAACTGACATTTACCTCTAATTGATGCAATCTTGCCCATGCCAGTTATTAAATTTTTCAAATTCTGGTTAAAAAAATCTACTTATACTTTCCCGACTGTTTATTTTCATGTGTTTTTGTGTCGCCTTAAAAAACACACCACCGTGTGTAGTCACCTGACTCCGCTCCATCCGTCAGTTTGTGACATGGAAGCAACATGGAGGAGAAAACTTTCATCAGAAAAAACAATAAATAAATCTCGGCTTCAATATTTAAAATATGGAGCATATTTACAGTACAGACCCTGTCAATAAAATATAAGGGCAAAAAAACAAACTCAAATAATTATTCAATAAAAATTTTTTTTTATAACAAATTAATAAATAAAAAATGTATTGTTAAGAATCAAGGTAGAATGTTCAATTAATCAGTTAGTAATATTGATTTGAGGTCGTATCACCCAGCACTAGCTTTGGCCCATTAAATGCAAAATCGTTTTTTTTTTTTTAACTGGGAGAAGCCTGAAGTTAAATAACTGATTTTATGTTTTTATTAAGTACTGAATAGAAAATGATAGCACTTCCTGTTGCACGAAATAATCAAAGATAATATCAAGCGATGTAAGCAAAAAAAAACTACGTATTATATTTTTGTCAATTTGTAGTTATTTTTAATGTTTTGGAACAGTCGCAAAACAAGATTGTTTTTGTAAGGTCCAAATTAATCAGCAATGTTTTAAGACATAAAAGAAGCTGTTGCCTTTCACTTGATGTTAATAAGAGAGGGGGAAAAAATGCAGCTTGTTAGTAAGAAACATCAAAGCACAAAACAGCCAGAAGAATAGCTTTCCCTCTGACTGCGGCACAGCACAGACACTGGAGAAACCCCCCAAAAAGAGTTAAATAAACATCTCCACACAGTAAACTTCACTGTGAAAATGTACGTTGTTCTTTGTCACATTACAAACTTGTGTTTTAATCAAGTTACTGTTTTTAGACTGTGCCACACAAGTCCATGTGGAATGCCTGCTCCTTTGGAAACTACAACATTAGAAAGTGCATGTTTCTGTAATCCTGTGATTCGCCTTGCAATCAGGAGCTCTGGCAAGCTAGGTTCAAGAATTCAACAAGCATCAGGCAAAAGCCAGCCAGTAATAAGAACGAACATGACTGAAAAGCGAGGCTCTTAATAATTTCTTACCCAACCAGTATGCAACACCCTTGAGCTCTTTCACAGTTCTATTCAATTTATTGGCAGAATTCACTTGTATAGCACGTCTCTCAACAGTGATTGTTGCAAAACAGCTTTACAGAAAAAAAAATGCAGAAATAAATCAGTAAAAAGGCAAGGAAAACAATATCAAGTATAATTGTCAGTTTGTGCCTGTGATAATGTACTGTAGTGTATTTCACACTAACTAGAGTTAAAAATGTAATGCAATTTATACCAAATAAAATCGTCTGTTAGCTAAACGTTGTTGATTTTCAGGCT
Organism: Clarias pachynema; assembly: GCA_030014365.1. NCBI lineage: Eukaryota > Metazoa > Chordata > Actinopteri > Siluriformes > Clariidae > Clarias > Clarias pachynema. The sequence continues at coordinate 10,030,769 of JAQMYL010000036.1, forward strand.
CCTCGTCCCCCGTACACCCTGCGACGCCACTGGCTGCCAGCAGCCCCCCTCCGCCCCCTCCTCCTCCACGACCACCCTCCCGTCCCAAACTAACTTCTGGGAAAGGCAGCGTTGGAGAAACGGTATGCGACAACACAAAGCTTCTAATACACACCAACACGATTAGCAGTGGCACAGGTTACTGTATATTTACATGAAATGCAAGAAGCTATTTAGTCAGCGTGTTTTAATGTCACGCTCGTTTTATGTGTTTCTACGAGGGCTGTACTGAAAGTAAGTCAAAGGTGGGCATAACTTCAGGCCATTTAAATTGCACATGTTGGTTCAGTAACTTTTCCTGCATACAAAAGTACTGCTCAACATGCAGTAATCTTATCACATGAGATGAATTTGCACCCAATGGCCTCCCACTGTGTGATCAGATTTTTTGACGGTGATTTTTCTTCTTTAAACATCTACTGTACATCCATCTATCCACATTGCACCTGTGAGTGTTGTCATCTCCGTAAACATCCTGTAGCGCAGTGAGAGACCATCGACTACGAGAAATTGGATTCTGAAAGAGGATTCGAAAGTTGGCTTCCACGATGGTGGTTTTTCACTTGTGATGGAGACTGTAGTATGTTGAGTAGTACTTTTGCATAGAGTAAGAGATACTCAAGCAGGAAGTGCAATTAAAGCAACCTACAGTATGTCAGTTAATAAAAAAGTTTTGCCTACCTTTGCAATACTCTGCAATACCTTTGCAATTAGGCATTTTTTTTTGCACTAGCTGCACGTAGTTTAGTAGCATAGTATATGTGGTAAAATCTGAAAACTATCTGGAAGCTAAAGACTTGTACTTAAGGAATGTTTCTCCACATATGTAAGTATGCGGAGTTGCTGTGTCTGAATTCTGCCAAACAGCCAAATGAAAATAAAATGCACAGGCAAAATCTATTTTTTATTTTATTTTTTCAGTCCAAAATTATTTGGAAATATTTGTATGTTATATATAATCTTCTGAATACTTTGTCTGAATTCAAATTCTTCTCCTTTGCAAAATGTTGACTATGTAAGGAAACCATCAACTTCTAATCAGTGTAGTTTATAATCAGATCCCGGCTCTCAAAATATTCACATTTTTCAATTTTAGTAGAATAAAATTAAAAATTAAAAAACTAATCCAAATCAAATAGTTTTACCAAATCAAATCTTACTTTGAGGGAAATTCTTATCATTTTGAACAGCACTACAGATCAAGCCTCACTCAAACAAAGACGCAATATTGATAGCACAAGGACTGCTAAAATTCTTTGTTTCCTTTTCTGGTCACACAGAATCGACCCTTCAGCCCTCCGGTTCACTCATCGAGCCCTCCACCTTTAGCACCTCTGGCACGAGCAGAGAGCACATCCTCGATCTCGTCCACCAACTCCCTCAGTGCTGCCTCTACGCCCACTGTCGGTAAAGAGCTCTCCGTATCTGTGTCAGGTGTGACTCCATTCTTCCTGCCTTGTGTGTATACCTTTGCAAATCGAAATAGATTTGCAAAGCCCAATGTGGCTGCCTAGCTAGATCCTCAACTATTTTTTCCTTTTTCTTTTTTTTTTGACCTAGCACGCAGGTTACATGCTTTATTGGTATTCTTGATGTAAGGGTGGTGTGTGTCAAATGTTCACTGTAGTAAAACTTCTGTTTTAACCAATTATCTACTCTTTGATTAGAGTACTCCATAACTTTTCCTGGAGAGAAAATACAAGCGATTCATTATGTGCAGATTGATATTGCTCTGGAGGCGAATTTAAAACCAACACACATCAGTTACACATGAATAATTATGTGTTGGATTTGGATTTTGAATGTGTCCCAGGGTTGCGAATTTTAACACAATATTTCAGATTAGCATAACGGCATTATGTTGCCTAAAGCAGCAGGAAATGAATGAACAGGAGTTTGAGGTGTGATAATGACGTACAGTATGCAGTATGTCTAGAGCCGTTTTTCATGCAATCCATTTGAGTTACATTTTGTTCATTTGTCATTTTCAGTTTGTACTGTGTGTCTGTGTAGCGTGACCTTGTCTTGATGTGTTTAAAGCTTGTTTTTTTTTTCCCCTTATAATATCTGTCATTTTGATTTGAATTGCTTTTATCATTTGTTTCTGTTTTGATGTCTGTCTCGTCTTGTGTTTCGCGTCTGATGTCGGAAGATGACGTTTTTGTAGACAAACTGCCCAGCTTTGAGAGGCGAGCTGACCTCCTGGCAGGTACGGTATGGGACCTTTTTAATTCGGTGGCTGATTTGGATTTGAATACAAATTTAACCCATGCCTTTCAAATGCCTGTGGTACCCACAATGCATTTGAACCAACTGGCATAAGATCTATTCAAATTCTATATTTTGCAGTATTAATATTAGTGAAAGTATTAATATTTTGCAGTATTAGTGAGTTCATCTTTGTCCTACTCCCTTATTTTTCCTAGAAAAGGAAAAAAAAAAAATCCCCTACACATACACACCATAGATATTAAATACCACCCTTAATGTCAACAATACAGAAGGCAGAAACAGCTTGAACATTTTACATCAGTTTTTCCCCATACTCTCATAATTCACTCCATTTGCCTGAAAAGACATGCATTCATCGTTCATCCAAGTACACACTTCTGTCATAGCATTGCCAACACTGTCTCCATAAGCTTAGCTGTGTATCATTTAAAGTGTTTCCAAAGAGCATCTGTCTCCCAGGATGCGCTTCAGAACCTGATAGAGACCATCCTCGAGGCCAGACACCAGACACACTCAAGCACACACAAGGCCTCTGTGAGTTTGACGTCTGGTCTGGAAAGTAGCCCAGACAGCACCAATGCTAATCAGTATGCCTCTCTCCTCTCTTCTGAGAGTGGAGTTTATTTCAAACATTTGACCTGGGTTTAAACTTCTCCTGCATTTAGTTAATGCCTATGTGGAAAATCCTGGATTCTTGAATGCGTTTTATTGTCACAAATAATACACTTCAGAATAAAAATGAGGAACATGCACATTACTTAAGACTCTTCAAAATGATGTATCCACTTCAAAACCTCTTCGAAATAATTTTGAGTTCAAGTATACACTCTCTGAATCTATCTTACTCTTCTGTGTCACTCATTAGTGCCCCCTGTTGTCTGTTATCTACACCACAGAGTTACAGTGTTTCCCCTTCTCCAAGGACCGGAGATGGACACACAAGCATAAAATATTACTACTGATGGCCATATCTTTTTCTAAATGTACTAGGAACAGGATTAACAAGGAAAAAAAGTTTAACCATACTTCAATTTTACCTGATTTTGAACACACAATAGTTTTAGTCAACATTAAGGATAATGACAGATCTTTTAGGAAAGTAAACCAAGTCTATGATTTCATGATTTCTGATTAAACTGGCCATGATGATAGCTTCACGTTTTTATAAATGTCCAGGTTTGAGATGCCCCCTTATGCCTAAAACAAGTTACAGCATGTTGTACAGTATTTATAACACCTAGAGTATTTATAACTGGTATTTAGATCTTTGGAAACCAGAATGGAGGCCAGTCTGCAATATCTGAGCTCCTGCCACTATTTAGTCAGTAATGATGCACACACATGCAAGCCCATGGCCTCTATAAATATCATATACAGTATGTTTATTCACAGTTTTCATCCCAAGCTCGAATTGTTCAGCTGATGCAGAGTTTGAGTATGAAACGTTATATGGGGAAAACATTATAGTTCATGTATCATGCCCCACATCTCATGTGTAATTTCTGAATCTTTTATGAATGACAACCTTCCCAACTGGAGCCCTTTGACCTAATCCCCTGGCCTCTTCTCTGTGATGTTACTCATGCTAGTGTCCTTCTCTCCCCCTTTCCCCCCACATCCTCCCCTCCTCATCCTTCTGCCTTCCCTCCTCCCCTCACACAGAGACAGACCAGCCCTCCCTCGTATGGTTTGACAGAGGCAAGTTTTATTTAACCTTTGAAGGTAAGTCAGGTTTTTTCCACCCTAGGACGTAGCGCGTACACGCACTCGAGTCTTATCTCCCCGTCGCCTCATCCACTTCTCCCTCCATCAGTCACTCCTCCGCCCACAGCGACTCCTTCGTTTTGGTCACCCAGTGCCTCCTTCCTGCTCACCCGCTCTCCTCTGCATCACAGCACTCATCTGCTCATGTAACGCAGGAGCCTGACTTTTTATTGGGAATTACTTTTTTCACCTCCGGCACTAACCTGACATCACTGATTAAATGCTTTGTTTTTTGGGGGTCTCTAATTTTTTTTTTTGTCTTTGGACTAGACAGTTCAGCTTTTAACTGCATGGATTTTGGATGCATTCATTCTTGATTTAATCACCTTATCATCTTGGCACCTGTGTTCATGGTTGAGTTTATGTTATGTACATGCGGCATTTGCACCATTAATTGTTTGTTAATGTGAGTTTCCGTTTATTAGTTACTAGCCTGGTATGCTAAATACACTGGCATGTCAGTGTACAGTATATATACACTGCATATGCATGTTTGTACCAGATTCCTGAATCACTGAGATAATATTATTCTAGTTAGTTGACAATTAACAAATGAATCACAAACCTTTTTTTCTGTGATGTGTTCATATATATATATTGGACTCTTGGTTACAGCCCATACCCCTATACCCATACAAGTGTCGCAAGGTGAAGGGGAACCCACCTACAAAAAAAAGTGGATGTGTCACTTACATAAAAAAGTACTTTTTGAAATGTATTCATTTAAATGGGAGCCTTGGGGTGCAAATTTGACAAAATTTCGTTTGTTCAATTGTAATAATTTGCACACATACCCAGTATCCTTGACGTGACTTTCAGGTTTGCTTTAAATCACATAATTAATTCTTTTTGTTTGCTTCTTACATGGTCCCTCCTCGAATTATGCTTTTTATTATTTTTTTTGCAACCCAGAGTAAATCAGCTTATGGTGGATTTGTGGTTCAGGGCTTAAAATCCTCACCTGAAACATAGGTGTTTGCACCAAACCCAGTCACTGGGGTTTCACGAGCCAGTACTGCAGGTCTCACACCCAGATAACAGAACAGCCTCATGAAGGGCATAAAACGTGTGCCTCAAATACATGGAAAGGACCCGTTGTGACGACCCCTAATGGTAGCAGACAAAAAAGGGAAGAAGTGACTCAGGACTCAGATTGCCAGGTTATTCAGTATCCAGAGCTAGTTACTAATAAACCACCAACTCAGTAGATGTTAAAAAAGTCACATGTGTCCAGTAATTATGGTACACAAAGGTGAAGTTTAAGTCTACCTCTTTAATTCCATGTCAGGCAGTTAGTTTAAGGTGCCTGTAGATAGAGAAGGGAAGGGTTGTATTTGTAAGTAGTTCTTTACCTGACAGTTATAAATACCTGACTTGTACTGTGTCTTCAATCATCTTTTATGTTTGTTACGTGTTTTTTTTTCTTTTTCTTTCCGTCTTTTCTTACACATTGTAGATGTCTTTATGTCTCCATTACGTCATACTTAATGGTATATATATGTGTATGTGTGTGCGTGTGTGTGTATTCCAGGTTGCTCTCGTGGGCCCAGTCCCCTCACCATGGGCGCCCAGGACACCCTGCCTGTGGCTGCAGCATTCACAGAAACAGTCAATGCTTACTTCAAGGGAACTGATCCCAGCAAGTAAGCCTACTGACATATTTGTTTATAATCCAATAAGATCTTGCTAGATGCAATATTAATATGCAGTCCTGTAAGGCCGCATTATCCATTAGTTTAATCTCACTGTCCATCTTTTAGGTGTGTGGTGAAGATCACGGGTGAGATGGTGTTATCCTTCCCAGCTGGCATCACCAGGCATTTTGCCAATAACCCCACACCTGCAGTGCTAACTTTTAGCATAACCAACTATAGTCATCTGGAACATGTCCTTCCTAACCCCCAGTTACTGTGCTGGTAAATAACACTTCTAACATACTTTTATTGTCTACAGTATATGTTCTCATCTCAGGACAGCCAGGGCAGTAACACATACTGTTCCACTGTTTTATGATTTTTGACATGTTCCTTGTCGACCTCATTCTATTGAAACGATAAAATTTTTTCTAATGTCAAGCTTGTGTTTGTGTATTTTATTTGATTATTTTGACTGTCTGACTTATTGGTCTGGGCAATGTTTCAGCTCTTGCGTAATTTTTTTCCCCTTCGAGTCAGCTGATGGTGACTCATATATGACTAACCAGCAGAGACCATCGCCTTCATTGCCAACTTCATTCTTGGCTGTTCGTTTACACACTAGGACTATAAAAAAAAAAAAAAGATTACCCATGTTAGGATCTGACCATACGTACATCTGCTGTACATTGTCACGCCATTGTTTCCACAGTGACACCACCCAGTCCAAACCCAATTCCAAGGAATTCTGGGTGAACATGCCGAACCTCATGACCCACTTAAAGAAGGTGGCTGAGCAGAAACCTCAAGCCACATACTACAATGTAGACATGCTGAAATATCAGGTAGGATCTCAACTTACCGGGCAATGGATGCTAATAAAATAAAATTTTCTTTACAAAATAATAATGTGTGTGATAGAATCTTCAGTATAAACACATATTGTCTACACTGTGTGTATCAGGTATCGGCACAGGGTATTCAGTCTACTCCTCTGAACCTGGCCATGAACTGGAGGTGTGAGCCCACCAGCACTGATCTGAGAATAGACTACAGATACAATGGCAGTGCCATGACCACACCAGTGGCTCTCAATAACGTGCAGTTCCTCGTTCCTGTTGATGGGGGAGTTGGCCAGCTCCAAGCTGTTCTTCCTCCAGCTGCCTGGTAATAAAACTAGTACTTTTCAGTCATGGTGAAACCACATTATTTATACTAACTGCACTGAACTGAACCGTTTATTCTACCAATCACAAGTGATTTTAGTGAAATTATCCCTGAAATATGAAATACAGACATTGTGATCTAACAGAATCAGATTTGTTATTGTATTATTAAATGCAACATAAATTTTACATTATTGTTTATAAAAGTATGCATTGTTAAAATTCAACAATTTTTTTCAGCTAAAAAAAAAAATTTCAATCTAACAATAATTAAAAGACTAAAATGTGACTAATGTAAATTTAAATCATAAGACTAAGACTAAAATAAATCAAAATACGTTGCCAGAAGTAACACTGCTTTTCAGTATTGACCATCTTTACTTTCTTTTTATGATTAAGGGTCTACGGGTTCTTTCTAGCCAGTTAGGTTTGGACAGGTAGTCTTGGACCATGTGTTTTGGGCTACTCATGAAGGACAGTATTTTATTCAAGTTGGGCTAAAAACCGTACATGGGAAAGTACCCTAATTACATACTGTATGTTACAACTCAACGTTCTTTATGTTGCACTTTTTTACTTTGAAAGTATCAAGTCAGCTTATAGCTAATTAAAAGAAAATACCTAAAAAAGTCAAGAAATATGGTTACACATTAGGTAATTATATATAGGAACAGTTTTAAAAGTAAATTTCACTTGGATTTGAATATCCTTAAAACATTTTCCACAAAATATTATGTCTCTGAAAGCAATTTCTTCTGTAGAATTTTTAATACAAGGTATTAAACAAAGATGATTTATACCAGGCTTCACATGCATAGCAGGTTGATAAGGTCCAGTTGTGGCTAAAAGTATTAGCGACAAAAGTAAAATTCATTATTTTAATGACATTCTCAGTTGTTTAAAATAATTACAATCAAGATGAAATGAAATGAAATTTCTATACAACAATCAATATTTAGTATAAATTCCTTTATTATTCAAAACCTGCTGCATCGGGCTGGGAATAGAGTCAAAAAGACGTCCTCAATACTCTGGTTTCACATTCTACAAAATATCTGTAGTTAATATGAAATGATTTAGAAAAGAGTGCTTTCTTAAATCTTTTCCTGATTTTTTCCTTTTGTTATCTCCAACCCCAGTGCATCAAGGTTTTCTCATTAAATGTAAATGTATAGTGTCTTATTATTTGTCTTACGTCTTGGGAGACAAATTGAAAATGAATTAAAACCTTTATAGAGCTTGGCTACTTTTTTCAATTTAAAAGTCATATGAGTAGAATTATGTGAATTTGTTCTTTTTCTTTGATCAGATACATTATTGTCTTGTAGAAATCTTAAAATGTAAGTGAAATTGAAACCTTTTAGTTCTAATAAAAACACTTTAGTTAGAACTTGATCATACCTTCCAGGCGTTATTGTTCACCTTTCATTCATAACTGTTTTAGTTCATGTATGGTTTATGTAAGAAATTGTGCCAGTTTAAGTGTTTTAAGTGTTTTTAGTGCTTTTATGCGCTTAGAAACTTAAATGAAAACATTTACTCTGAACTTGTAGATACAGTATGTGAAATAATGCAGCGTGCAGATCATATGGTAGGCTAGTTTATACAGTAAGTGCAGCTTGAAAGAGCAGTGGATTAAGGCCATGCTGAGTCTGACAGATGATGATTTGTTTTTTTCATTTGGTCTACTTAGGAATGCTGAACAGCAGAGGATCCTGTGGAAGATCCCGGATATCTCACAAAAGTCTGAGAACGGAGGTAAAAAAATAAAAATAAAAACATGCCCAAAATTTTACTTGATCTCCATCCAAGCCTCCATCCATCCATCCATCCATCCATCCATCTTCAACCCAGTCGGGTCGCGGGTTACTTGATCTCATCGCTTTTTATTTAATCTCACATTGCCCGTTTCAGCTATTTTTTCCACCCCGCTCTTACTTTCTCCTCCAGGTGTTGGCTCCTTGCTGGCACGATTCCAGCTAACAAACGGCCCCAGTAAGCCAGCGCCTCTGGCAGTGCAGTTCACCAGCGAGGGCAGCACACTGTCTGGCTGCGACATCGAGCTGCTCGGCTCCGGATACAGATTCTCCCTCATTAAAAAGAGGTTTGCTGCAGGTAAAGAAGAAACCTACAGTATTGATGAGAAAGTGGCATTTATAGTATTATAAGGATTATAGTACATAAGGATTATTGTATATCATATATAAGATCATTAAACTTGTGTCTAGACATTTTACTGATGTAAAGCTTTAAACATGTTTAATCACATATTTAGTTTGGTTTGAAGTGCTAGACATATTTGATGATATTTAGGTTTTTTTGTTTTTAACCTTTTTTTGCCTAACATCATTTATTGCAGTAAACGATTGCCTTTTCCAGTTACATCTGGAATTGTTGCCAATAAATAAAAAGTCGAAAATATTTTCTGACATTTTGAAATGGTAATACAGGTTGTTCTAAAGCATTTGATTGACTGTTTGCTTGATTATACCAAATATTGTAAATACTGTAAAACGTAATGTAGAAACTTCACAAGGTTGGAACAGTCCGCTTTTCATCGACTAGGGAAGGGCTGGATCAAATATGTTAAATATATCTAAGCAGTTAAAGAACGTCACTAGAATGCACCTTTCTGCAGGATTATTCTGGATCTTGTGTGTTACTGTGTTTGTTCTGTAAAACTACTCAAATCTTCCTTTCTTTATAGGAAAATACCTGGCAGATAACTAATCTGCACCTCAGCCCAACTCAGAAGAGTGTGTCTTTATGGACTAAATGAAATTTACTCAAACCGTAGGAGAGATGATCACTCTGACCTCTGACCCGGCTCTTTTGGGGATCTTTTCCCTTTCTAGATGTCTGACCCAGGCAGAGGCCACACTCCAGCAGTATTTTTAGAGTGTACTTCTTGTATTTGTAAAATCGTAAAAAAAAAACAAAATAAAACAAAACAACATTTCGGAACTGTATCGCTGCTGTTAGACAGCATGGGTTTCTCCTAAGACTAGCCTGTCGTCTGTCTAACGTCTAATCGTTGAACTCGTTGGCTGTGGCTGCCTGAATACTTGATATCTCTCTAAACACACCATCAGTGTTAAAGCTGTTGTTAAAGCGAAGGATGAAAAGCTTGAGGTTTTTCTGCTGATAGAGAAATATTCTGGAGCTCTGAATGTGTTTCCGAACTGATGCGATGCTTCAGATTGAATATGAAACCGTTCAGGATTCGGCCTGCCGCTTCTTGACATTTGAGGCAGATCATTAAATATACTTTTAATTAAGTAAGATGAAGGAAAGGAAAGGTTGCAGCAGATTCAAACTATTAACGTAAAAAACATGTTTTTGTGCTCCTGTTTAGCACGTAAAGTCTCGTCCTGTTTTAGCTCCTGTTTTAGGCAGCCACAGCTGAATCTATGTCTTGCTTGCGATTGTATTTAAAAAAAAAAAAAAAAAAAAAGATTTCTTTCCATTGAGGAAAAAAAAAAGAGCTGTTTAAAATGTAATTTAAATGGATAATATATATCTTGAAGGGCGTTTTGGTGTTTTTCCTCATACTGGTGAATAGCCTTTCTGTTGTTCCTAAGACAGCAGTGTTAGACTTCGGAGTACATCGCTCTATTTTTATTTATTCCTGATCATTTGTTGTACAAAAAAAAAAGAGAAACAAAAAATCAGTGACTGTATCTGTATAAACTTTGAATGGTATCACAGTTTAGGATCCTTAAAGTTATAAATATTTTTTTTGTTTTTGTTATCTGTGTAGTTGGGTAAACTGTGTACAGTATAATGCGGAGGTATAATTTTTACATTTATTTCAGATATAATTTTTTAAAATCAAGCGCAACAGAGAATCGAGCTGTATGTATAAGGGTGGGCGGGGAGGGGGTAAAGTGGATGAATACTGTATCGGCGTGGGTGGATCATGCTTTCTGAAAGCAGTGTTACGTGTTCCTGCACTATTAGTTGAAACATGAATTGGTTTCGGACACCACTTTTACACCACGTTCACACCATTGTGCTGTATTCTCATCTTCCTGTGCGTTTTCTTTGATGTCTCGAGCATGAACCCTTGTCAAACACCCCAGCGCTTGTGTTCATGGTTTTTTTTTGTTTGTTTGTTTTTTTGTGAATCATAACGTCTCTGTGAGATGACAAGGATAAGGTTTGGTGAGTGGTTAGTATGACCAAAAAAACACTTCTTCCTCCTTTTTTTCCCTTTCTTTCTTTTTTGTATTTGTGTGTATCTCAAAACTGTCCCCAAAAGAGAATAAGCTGCATATTTTTAAATGTTATGAACTATTAATAAAGTCTGAAAAATATTGTTTCTTGTGGAAAGAATAATACCACTGTGCTACTTTTAAACTTCCCACATGCTATCAGATATGAAGAACAAAAGAAAAAAAACCGTCCTCCTATCACATAAAATGGCTGCTGTAGAGAAAACACTGGTGCTTTGAGAAAGTTTATTCATACTTAGGTTTTTTTTTTCTCCAATTCATACCTGCTGTGTTTGTGGAGGATCAGTGTAATGGCCTTTAACAAGAATACAACGTTTTGCGTTAAGATAAAGACATTTCTCTCCATAATCCAAACTGAAGTGTTGTCCAGGCTGTGCTTGAGAGGCAAGAAGCTGTGCTGTATGTCAGTCAGGTACTGTAACTGAAGTGTGTGTGTGTGTGAGTGTGCGTATGTGAGGTTGTGCGCATGTGTGACTCTTGTTAGATCATTCTAGAGTTTTCCTGCCAGCAACATGTGCAAGCTGTGTTTGTACAGACAGTGTTAACGATGAACCCGAGATTCTTTGCTCTTTCCAAATCAATAAAAGATGTAAGCCGAGTGTATGAATGTTTTTTATACACATCAAATATATACATCGTAAGAGTGACCTATGAATTAATTACTGTAGTATCATTTATCTTCAGTTCTCCTGATAAGATTGAGGTCCAATATTCATAGGACATTAAGTGCGAATACACCGTTGATCGCAAGGCACTGTGCACACACACACACATACACACACAGTCATACTGTAGGCAGTTTATCCGTTAGCATGTTTTTTGGAGGTGGGAGAATGACAGGGATCTCAATAGGTGAAGATCTTAAATAAACTGTAACCCAAGCGGCAAGCCTTTGTTGCTAACTGTATGAAATTTACTGACGATATTAACCTTATATTGTATCATATTGCAAACTGTTGGATATTGGAAATATTATATTGGAAAAGGAACCGTAAGATTGACCATAAATTGGGAGCAGCTTTTGCAGTGATGTGGTCGCTGTACTGAACCTTCGGGGTGGAGAAGCAACTGAGCCATACAGTAAGTCCAAGCTCTCGATTTACCAGTCGGTATATGTCCCTACTCTCACTTTCAATATAGTCATGAGCTTTAGTCATGAGTAATGACAAAGGACGAGGTCATGAATACGAGCAGCTGAAATTCCTCTCTGGTATCAGGTGAGAAGTTTGGAAATCCAGAAGAAGCTTGGAGTAAACTTACTTCTCCTCCGCATGAAGGGTAGCAGCCACTTGAGGAAAGGTGCTCTGGACATCTGATAAGTTGACCTTTTTTTAGAGATGTACCAGTCACAGCCAGCTGGATGGAGGACCGACCCAGTATACGCTGGAGGGATTATATCTCAGCTGACCTGGGAGTGGTTAGGGGTCCTCTAAAAGGAGCTAAAGGAAGTTGTTGGAAACAGGGACGTCTGGGCATCTTGGATTCTAAATGGATGTACTGTATGACCTTGTATAGTTTAAACAAGGGCATTTATCATTTATTTATTTATTTATTTATTTATTTGTCAAATTTTTCATCACATTAATGAACATTACTGCAAGTGCACCAGAGTTAGCCAGAGGCTAATTTTCATCTACTGTTGGTGGACAGATTTTATAATTCACACCTAAAAATAAACTGTAAAATTAGACATAAATATACAATTATGCATAAATACGCATACATAGTGCGGTATATACTAATGATTTACAGAAAAGCAACAAATTTTAAGATCGCAAAGGCAAATAAAAGAAAATTTCAGATTTGGTGTTGGCACCAATTTATTTATTTATTTTGTAAATGTGCTGTATGTTGTTTGTCTTTGCAGATCAACTGGAAGTTCAATTCAGTTCAATTCAATCTTATTTGTATAGCGCTTTTAACAATAGTCATTGTCACAAAGCAGCTTTACAATCAAAAGAATTATTGAAGTTTGTATGAAATGTAAATGTGTATGAATCAAAATGGTCAGATAGTTCCTGATGAGCAAGCCGAGGGTGACAGTGGCATGGAAAAAGTCCTTGAGATGGCAATAGGAAGAAACCTTGAGAGGAACCGGAATCAACAGGGAACCCATCCTCATTTGGAAAGGTGACTTTATGTGATGCGCATTATCAAATCCTGACTGTCCAAAGGTGCATGGTATCATGCAATCACCTCGATCACTAGATCTAGTGTGTGTGTATATATTATACAGTGGCTTGCAAAAGTATTAAGCCCCTTTGAACTTTTCCACATTTTGTCACATTACAGCCACAAACATGAATCAATTTTATTGGAATTCCACGTGAAAGACCAA
>JAQMYL010000036.1:10050655-10077689 GCA_030014365.1 Clarias pachynema
AGCTGGCTGACCCTGCGCTCTGACCCCAGTTTCCTAATTGGGATATGCGAAGAAGAAATTTTGCTGTGCTGTAAAAGTACATGTGACAATAATTGAATATTCTTCTTCTTCTTTAATTTTCATCAGAAATTAAATAAAAACTAATCAACTAATTAAAAGCTCAAACTCACTCACTCATCCTCTATACCACCTATCCTGCACAGGGTTGCGGGAGGCCTGGAGTCTATCCCAAGGCTACTAGGTGGGGTACTAGATGGGGTACACCATGGACAGGGTGCCAATCTATTGCAGGGCACACAAGATGAGATGAAGAGTTTGCCTTGTTGAAGCTCACCTCTGTTCCTTCTCCTGCTGAGAAGTTCTTCAGCTTGTAGATGCTGACCCGGCCCTCACTGTCCCCAACTATAATACAGTCTGTATTTATGGCAAATAGCATGGAAGTTGGTTCAACTCCTGGAATGGTCTCACTTACTAATGTTGGACTCAGACTGTGGAAGAGAAAGTATTCACAAATGAAAACAAAGCAATTTAGGCAAACTAACTAACAGAAGGAAAGACTAAAAGGTTAGACATCTGCCAGTGAAAAGAGTTAAATGGAACTAAATAAGATTGGTGAGAGCGCTTACCTGCTAACTCCCAAATCCCAGATTTCCACTCTGTCCTTGTTGACCACCCCGAACACAGTAGCCCAGCGAGGGGACCAAACGACATCATACACAGCCTTCCTAATGGAGGTAAAGCTCAGCAGTAGAGTAAAGTGATCCTTACTCCACAGCTGAATGGTCCAGTCTGAAGAACAGCTGAGAAAGACATCTGGACAAAACGGTGACCATGTGACCTTATAGACTGGACCCTAATGAAATTAAAGCAATATATGATCAGTTGTTTGGGGGCCAGTCAGAAAATGCAAATCAGTTACCAATAGATTAAGAAAAAATATAATGTAAGAATACTCAAAATGTACAGTACCAGTAGCATGGGATATTTTATCCTATTTTTCATAATATCACACAATAATCTTAAATTTTCCCCCTTAAAAATATGGTTTAAGGGGGTGAATATTTATATATAGAGGCATTTTGAATGTAGGAGACCTGCTACAAAAATGTACAATACCAGTCAAAAGTTGGAACACACCATCTATTTCAATGCTTTCAATTCAATTCAGTATTATTTCTATAGCACCTTTAACTATGATCATTGTAAAGCAAAGCAGCTCTGCAGAATCATAAAGAAATGTGAGAAAATAAGTTTGAAATTTATAAGGAAATATTTTTCAATCAAAATAGTCAAATTGTCCCTGATGAGCAAGTCAAGGGCGACCCGTCGTACGGAGAAACTCCCTGAGATGGCAATAGGAGGAACCTTGAGAGGAACCAGACTCAACAGGGTGATATGGATTTGGATTAAAGCTGCGATTATGAAATAACAAATATGTCATTAGGTAATTAAGTAATAACAACAGCAACAGTCTAAGACATGAAGGTCAGCTGTTCTGGAATAGTTCTTGCAAGAATAGTATTGTCAAGTGCATTTGAAAAACCCATCAAGCACCATGATGTAAGTGGCTCTCATAAAGACCATTCCAGTGTAAGCAAGAAATCAATTTAGAGTAGCCAGTCTCTCCGATTTACCATGTACCATGATCAATATGTACGATATAGTAGTAATATTAACGTTCCTACTGCATGTGTGGTGGTAGTGTAGTACAGAAGGAACCTACTAAGTGTTTTGAGTAGGTCTCCAAGAACTGCTCAGTGTATGAACAGGAGCATTCATGAATATATCCATCTTCTGTTCCAACCAGATATATGTTGGGATCCTGTTGTGTATATAAAAGCAAACAACAATAATATGTCTCCCTGATTACTGTTATAACTTTTATTTAAATGATGTTCTCCTCTACCTAAATGCAGTCAATCATCCAAGACATGTTTCTAATCTGAAGTTTGCTTCCTTCATTTCGCACTGAATCTACAAAGCTAATGTAGCTAAAACTGAAGCTTGTTACAACTTCTTGGTCATCTTTTCACAGATTAATACAGATTAATTCTGCTGTTTTATGAAATTGTATATGCTATGTGGTCAAAAATATGTGGACACCTGCCCATCACACTCATAGGCATGAACTTGAATAACCCATTCAAAATCCATCATCGATTGCTGCCTCTACTGTTTCAGAGAGTTTTTACACTAGTTTTTGGAATGTGGCTTCTCAGATTTGTGAGGTCGGGCATTATCCTGCTGCACAGTGGTGCATGGTCAGTGATTCAGTTTAACCCTAAGATGTCAGTGGGGTTTAGGTCAGCGCTCTGTGACGGACAATGAAATATTTTGACAAACCATGTCTTTACAGATCTCTCTTTTTTTTTTTTTACACAGGGGCATTGTCATGCTGGAACAGAATGTGGTGAGGTCTCAGCACCAGTGAGGGCAAATACTGTATATAGCATACAGACATTCTAGACAAGTGTGTGTCTCCAACACTGTGACAGCATATTTTACACACAGGATTTGAGTCACACAGGATTTGAAACAAATTAAGTCAACTTTTTTTTTTTTTTTTAAACATTTTCTCACAAATGGGTCAATTAGCTAGAGTAACTCAATGGCTCTTACCTGTGGAGTGTGAATGCTAGGAGCACGGGAATGCTGAACACGGAAAGCAAATGTTATCTGCTCATGAGCTCAAAGACAGTTGCGTGTCAGGATTCATACAGATTCAGGCCATGGTGTTAAAATAGTCGCTATAAAACATCTGTCAGCTACATTAGCTTGTACGTTCAGTACATATCTAAACAAACAGACATCATGTACCAAAATTGTCTTGGATGATCAACTACATCTGTAGTTTAAGTGAATTATTATTATTCTGTAATTTGGGGCAAATTTGGGGTAAAGTAAAAAAAAAAAAAAGTACAAAAACAAAGTTCGGCTCAAGTTAGTAAATTCCTTCAGTGTAACATATCTAATAGCTGTGAAATATTAAACATCAAATTTTTTCAAGGTAAAGGATGGTTTCACTACTGAGTTTGTCACTTATATTACTGATATAACTTTTATCTCAGTGCCACGTGACCAGCATCATATAATGCAATTTTGTTCTGTGGCATACATTTTGATCAAACTTGTGCTGTGCTTCTCTCTGCTCCTCTATATATACTGTACTCCTCTCCTTGATCCTAGGGAGCCCTGTATCTCCTTTCTTATCCATTTAAAAGAATTAGATTTTTTAAATGTGTTTATGACAGATCACTTTCTCCATCGTTAAAACATTCATTTTTACAGATTCCTAATTAATTTAATTAAGAATCTGTAAACCGTAATAGTGTACCTAACAGAATTGATGCTCAATTATTATCCTCAATGATAATAAGCTATTGTAGATAAAATATTATGAAAAACAAGGAAATACTTCACACACTCACTCATCCACTCATCGTCTATACCGCTTTATCCTGTATACAGGGTCACGGTGGCCTTGAGTCTATCCCAGGATACTTAGAGCACAAACTGGGGTACACACTGGATGGGGTGCCAATCCATCGCAGGGCACACACACATACACACACACACTCAAACGCTCATTAACACACTATGGGTGAATTGGGAATGCCAATTAACCTAATCTGCTTGTCTTTGAACTGTGGGAGGAAACCACGGGAGGAAATCCACCAAGCACAGGGAGAATATGCAAACTCAATGTACTGTACACAGATCCCGAGGTGGGAATCGAATCTGGACCCTGTAGGTGCAAGGCGACAGTGCTAACCACTAAGTCACCATGCCGCCACACTTAACACAATGTGTTTAAAATGTATGCCACAGAGAATGACATCATTTACTGCTGCTCATTTGGCATTTGTACAAATCATTTTTGAGACATCAATAAATTGCTGATCAATTTTAAAACATTGTTTAAAACATTGTTTATTCCCTTAATTCCCTTAATAGGTAAATTATGATATTTTTGAAGAAAATATTTACAATAAATACACTTATCATCAATGCACATGGAATGTGCCCCAAATTACAGAATGACTCTGATGTGTTTGAGGCAGTGTAAAGGTTCTAACATGGTGGTGAAAGTCGAAGCACAGTCCAACCGCCCAGTGGAAGATCAACGGCTTCTCCTTCCTCAGTTGCTTTTTTTCCTCATTCCTTATCCTCTTCAGCCTCATTATTTCTGTTGACGTACAACAGACACGAAAACAGTAAGTTGACCTTTTACCACAATGTTATATAAAAATGATTTTTGATCAGTCACACAGACCAGTCTCGTTTAATGATGAAAATGGACCTGGAGCACATCTTATCAATTCTGATTATCTCTGACCTTAAGAAGAATTAACCATCCATTTCTACCGCTACACAGACATGTTCTATGATTTGCTTGTTTCTTTTTTCTCATTAAGTTTTTTTTTTTTTTCTACTGTAATTCTATTTACCGGTGCAGTCAAGGCCTTGATGAAGGAACCATTCAAGGATCCTTCCTTCAGCAGACACGGAGAACAGTCTCTCTCTTTTGTCCTCTCCCGATAACCTCTGTATCCTTTCGACCCACTTCACCTGCCACACTGGAGCCATGTGTTTGTTGGCACAGTCCCTGAACAAGGTTATGAAACATGATCATTGGTACATCAGCTAAAGTCAGGCCTCAAAGTCAGACTATCAGGGTTTTCACGTGTGGGATTTCACGCCTCACTCTTAGCTCTTTTTTTTTTTTTTTTACTATGTAGCACCCTGCACTATATAATTCCAAGGCTAAAGAAATTTCTAAAAACAGACGAAAAGCTGGGAAAATGTAAAAGATGTGAGGTCATGGAAAACAGGAAACTTAAGAATGTTGTTCTTGGTAATGTTTCCTCATTATGTTTTCAGTACATATAGAAGTGCAGAAAAACAGGTACATGGCTTTGAAAACCTCTTAACATCCTTAACTTCCTGCATCAGCTTTGTCCTTTACTGCTTTAAATGTTTTAGTGTTGAGCAGAATCAATAGACAAAGCATTAACAAGTGAACATCTGGCGTCATAACATGCAATGAAAACGCTTTTAAAGTTTTTTTTTTTAATTTAACCTCATTTTATGTCAACTGCAACAAACCACTGAAGTTATTACACCCACTGAACACTGAGATTCATAAATGTACTGAGATATATTGTACGTTTCATGTTTTTATCTATACTTTATATAACAGTCTATAGTCCATATGTGTAGTATTTGCCACATCTGTACATCTATAAGGCTCTAGGTTGTTGATTTGGGCATCTGAGAATCCGGGTTCGAGCCCGCTGTTGGGGTCGCCACACCCCATGCTACATATTCATATTGCTCGATGTGGATTGTTCTACCTCCAAAAAGCGAATAGTTCAGTCATGATGGTTCCAATGAAGTTTACCAGTGATTGTAGTACTACCTGCTGTCACAGAGCAGTGCTTCTTCGGCGTTCGTCATGCTGTAGATGGCGATGGTGCCATCATACATGCCCACTGCTAACTGACTGGGGTTAGACGTTGAGAAGTCCAGAGACGTTACACTGGTTTTACAGTTGAAAATCCGCTCAGGCCACTAGGATACATACACAGAGACAATTACGAATGTTCACAGATACAGACTGATTTCCAGATTTATTCTGATGTATGATGTGAACGTGACTCATACAGTAAGATTCTTCAGAGACCAGACGCAGACCAGTCCAGATCTCTGACTCTTGTGATCAAACTGCCCGTACCCCACCGCAAGGATGTTCTACAGTAAAGCATAAAATGAATGCTAGTTAATCACAAAATCTATCAAGGTAATTCAATGATATCATATTTGTATACTGTGTTTAACAAGAACATACAATATCAAGAACATATTGTATCGCACACAGCAATCGTATGACAGGAAAGAGTGATGAAATGACGTGTGTAGGATATTACTGGACATTTCTTGTTCCAGGCCATGCTGCTGACACGGTAGCCCTTGGTTAGCTCACAGCTGAAGGTCCAGAGGAGCTCCAGAGCAGGGCTGAGTGTATCCTGTTCTGTAACTTCTGCTTCCTCCTCTATATGGTCTGGATCTGGACAGACAGGAAATCATGGACATACACAATCTACAAGAGTCAATAGATAAACTAAAACATACACAAGCTGTTTACAGAGTAAAGTTAAAAATAGGCACTCACTGAACGCATACAACACTCATTCATCATCTATACTGCTTTATCCTGTACACAGGGCCGTGGGGAGACTGGAGCCTATCCCAGGAGACTTAGGGCATGAAGCGGGGTCATAATCCATTGCAGGACACATACTGTATACATTCATACACTTTGGGAACGCCAATTAGCCTAATCTCCATGTCCTTGGACTATGTGAGGAAACCCCCCAAGCACAGAGAAAACATCCAAACCCCATGCACACAGATCCAAGGTGGGAATCAAACCCAGACCCTGGAGGTGTCATACCAAACACTTTATGAAAATAATGATGAAAGTTTTGCATTACCCTTCAGTAGGGGCAGTCCTCTGTAGGCAGCTATTTTGTGTTGGTTGGTATTCATGAGAACCATCCTTTCCATCACCTTCAGAGACTGCCGGAAGTTCTCTGAGTGCAGGATCTGCTCTGGGTCAGGCTCAACCACCATGTGCACTGTGGACGTCTCCATTTCTCTTTGGGAGCTAGAGATACTTCCTAAATAGGCTACATTAAAAGAGAAAATTATTTGCATGTAATGTGATGTTCTTTGACCTGATCTGATTATTTAGAAGGAGAGTCAGGAGTTACAGAGTTACAGTAACTGTAGGTATTTTGTACAGGAGAATCAAAGAACTAGAAGATGTGATTGTTTAAAGCTGCTATAATGTAAGTGATAGGAACGAATTAGTTTTGTTCCATGACTATTAATGATTAACTATTAACAAGCATGGCCTCCGAGTGGCGCAGTGGTAAAACGCAAGCCTTATCATCCGGGGATCGCTGGTTCGAACCCCGGGTGATGCTGTTTTCCTCTCACAGCCGGAGGCACAGAGAGAGCTGATTGGCCGAGCTCTTTCAGGGGGGAGGGATGAGAGGTACTCACTCGCGCTCCCACATTAATCACGGCTCTACAGCCAATCAGGGGCGTCTGTGAGCTCACGCACACGGAAGGAGCAGCTAATGCTTTCCTCCGAGTGTGTTATGCCGCCCCTAATGGTGCGTGAGCGAGCAGTTCGAAAAGATGACGTCACGCGGTTCGGAGGAAACACGTGATAGTCTCCAGCCCTTCCGACTGAGTGGTAGTAGTAGCCTTAATGTGGGAGCCCCCTAGTGACGAGGAGGAATTGGCCACGACTAGATTAGGGGAGAAAATCGGAAAAATCCAAAAAATTTATTTAAAAAAAAGAAAAAACTATGAACGAGCATTATTAGGGAACAAAACGTCACATTACATCATGTCATCTACGTATAGTAGAATAACCAGTTGTGTTATTTCTAACAGGATAAAAAATTTTTTAAATAGGCTGAAAAATGGATGTTATATTAAATTGAGATGCTACACTTGCCTGTGCTGGTGGCACTGTCTCTAGACATGGTCCTCTGGAGACTGCTTTTTGACTGATGAGTGGAGGAGACATCTGGGATTCTGGGTTTCTCTTCATCTGTATTGCTGCCTGGCTCCTCTGCCACACTGCTGCCCACAGTCAGGTCATAGATGTCCCATCTGGTGGCCATGCAATCTGCAGAAAGAGATACATTTTATTTATCCTCTTTGTGCAGATTTTATTTATACACTACAGTGCAAAAGTTTGGGATCAGTTTTGGGATCGTATACACACAGTAAATCAATACTTTAATTGTTTGCGAAATGGATAAAATCGTTTGTGAATTGATTAGATTAAGATAAACTGTATCTCTGAGTCAATTAAACCAATTAAATGCTGATGTTAAACAGTGCAACCCATCAAAATCTTTTCATTTGTCACACGATCAAAAATTTGAACATTACACCGTAACTTGCCTTTTTCCTCGGTGGTGATCGGATTACTTTGGGTTTGTTTACATATCGTTGGTGCGTTAATCATCTGCATTGCTCGATCCACGAATCTATCATCGCCCTTTTTGTTCTTACAAAATTCTGTATATATCTTGTTCCTTTCCCTTCAGGCACAAAAAGAGAGACATACAGTATGTAACCATCAAGCTGTACGTTTATGTATAGAACTGATCCAACTCTGTATTTCTGTAAAACAAATCAATTAAAGTAGATGTTTATTAGTGAACAGTTTGAATGATCACATCAGGGCTTTTTCAACACATCAGCTTATGTTGCTGAAACGTACAAAAACTGCAGTGAAAGATGAACCAGGATCTTACTTTAGTGCTTCAGCCTCTTGTGTGCCAGCAGATACACACACGCCATGAATGTCCAGGAAGCACATGGTCTCAGTGTCTGTGAGGTGAATATCCACTGGTTTGTCCAGCATGTGCTCCTCGATTTGCTCCTCTTTCTCGATGTCTAGTTCTTTAAGGAACAAATGCAAATCAGCGATATAGGTTTATATAAACGTGAGTACTGAGGAATTTATTTATATTCATATATTTTTGCCTATTTCAGATACACATAACCACATATAGCAGATAGAATCACAGAAAAATGACATTAGCTGAATATCTCATTCCAGATGTTGTTATAATAACCTCCACTCTTTATGGAAGGCTTTCTACTAGATTTTGGAGCACGGCTATGGGAATTTGTGTTCATTTAGCCACAAGATGTTTACTGAGGTCAGACACTGATGGAATACAATGGAATACACTTTATGTACAGTGTAATGCTGGAGAAGGTTTGGACTGCTTAGTTCCAGTGAAAGGAAACAGTAATGCTACAGACATCCTATACAATCGTGTACAGTTCGCAGAAGAACCACCTGCGGGATGGGTGCGATGGTCAGCTGTCCCCATTCTTTTGGTCATATAGTGTAGTGTTGATTTTTGCTTTGGCTAAACACCAAAACCATGATAACCATGGACATCGTGGTTAGCATTGTGGCCTCGCACCTCCAGGGTCGAGGGTTTGAGTCAAACATTTGGGTTTGTATCCGTGGCGTTTGCATGTTCTCTATGTGTTATGTGGGTTTCCTCCGGGCACTCCAGTTTCCTACCACAGTTGAAAGGTATGCAAATTATATGCGAATTGGAAACGCCAATTAGCATAGTATGTGGGCCCTCTGTAGGCCCCCTTCACCCTGAACAGGATAAGCGGTATAGAGGATTAGTGAATCTATGCTAATAATATGCAGTATTTCGTCACCTCTGCATTAAGCATCCATTTATATAGTATTCCACCAAACCTAGAATTAAGCAAGCAAGAACGCAGTTGTATTAAATATCAGCAAGGATTTGATTCAGCACTAGACACGGCCTTCTGGTTCTATTAAAGAATTAATTTTGAAGTGACTGACACAATTTGAATGAATATTGTTTATTCTCATTCCAACAAAAATGGTCCACCAAGAGTCACAGCTGTATAGAGCTTTGTTTGTTGGAAAGCAATGCAACATACATTTTGAGTGTAATAACTAGAGTAACGGTTCAAACATAAGATAGTAGTAGTAGTGCACATGGACAGGCAAAGGATGTTCCAGTGCTGTTATAATGTATATCAGCATGCCTGGAATATGGCTTGGCCAAACTTTTTTCATCACATATTCATTAGTGCATAGTAGGGGCAGTGGCGGCTCAGTGGTAGGTGTTTCGCCTGCCATGTGGAAAGCCCGGGTTCGATTCCCAGCCAGTGCCCAAACCCCAGCCAGGGGATGCAGTGCCCAAGCCCAGATAAAATGGGACGGTTGTGTCAGGAAGGGCATCCGGCGTAAAACCCGTGCCAAGCTCGTATGTGGCGACTCCTCGAGCACTGGGAGCAGCCGAACAACCAACATACATTAGTGCATTTATTACACATCATGTTGTGTAACACACTAAATACTTTTGGGGTGAACCGACTGCACCCCAGGCCTCCGCTCACTCCATCAGTGCCTGACATCAATATTGCTCTTGGTGCTAAATGAGCACAAATCCACGCTCACCCAAATGAGTGGAAGTTATTATAACAAAAAAGAGAGGAGATTAAACCTGAAATCAAAAATTAGATGATTGTTATGATCAGGTGTCCATCAATCTTTGGCCATATAGTCTAACAAAGCAGACAGATCTGTGAAGAAGCTGGCAAACCTGAGAGACTCGTCAAAGTTTCCAGTTTGGCGAAAGGCTCCTCGTTTTCATCGCTCACTGACTCGGTCATAGAGTGACTCGCCCTCGACACAAAACTACTCCCGAGAACAGACCTAGAACAGACAATCCTTAATCATCATCATCATCATCATCATCATGCTGTTTCATGTTGAATGTCAGACTCTGATTAGCACTGATACACTTTGAGAGGGATCATGTCCTATAAAGAAGATCATAGTTACATGGTAAATGGTTCTGCAGAGCTCATGCTCCTGGTGTGGTACGTCGTGGACAGGAAGTCAGAGAAAGTGCCATCTGATGCATCGTGTCTCGCGAATAGTTTGCTCTGCTTGGTTTGCATCGCTCCGGGTTCCAGCTGGTAGAGAGGCTGAGGAGTGATGTCCTTCCCTGTTTCATCAAACACCTGAGCAACACATCGTCATACAGAGGGTTTAGCCGGAAATGAGTTCTCAGTGTTCAGACTCGTTAGCCTGGGGTGAGCATCGTTACCTGTGCAGTTTGTTTAGGGGGTTGAATCGAGGTTTTATCAAGAACTTTACTGTCTCTCGCTACAGAGAATTTCTTTCGGCTCACAGACGCATTAACACTCCTCCTGGTGGTGGAACTTGACTGATTCATCGCTCGTGATGGCCTAAAGATAATGACAATAATCAGCAGCATCATGAAGCTTGTGCTTTTAAAGCCTGGAAAGTTACTACAGTAGGTTACCAAATTATTAAATTATGGATTAAGATAGAAAAACTAACAAAAATGCCAATGTCAATTAACACACCACAAATCATTCATAAATGAAATACTGTACGTACACTTTATAGACAAAAGTTTTTGGGCAAAACTGCAATCACATTGGATCCAAATACATATTGTTTAATACAGAGTCGGTCCCCCTATTGCAGTTATAACAGCTCCCACTCTTCTTGGAAGGCTGTCCACAAGATTTTGGACTGTTTCTGTGGGAATTCGTCCCCATTCTTTCTGTAGAGTTTTTATGAGGTCGGGCACTGATGTTGGACGAGAAGACCTGGCTCGTGATCTCAGTTCCAGTTCATCCCAAAGGTGCTCGATATGGGATTGAGATCACGTTCATCCACACCAAAATCATCAAACCATATGGTTTTATAGTCCTTGCTTTGTGCACTGAGGCACAGTCATGTTGGACTAGATAAGGACCTTCTCCAAACTGTTGCCACAAAGTTGGAAGCGTAGCATTGTTCAGGATGTC
Source organism: Clarias pachynema (assembly GCA_030014365.1). Classification (NCBI taxonomy): domain Eukaryota; kingdom Metazoa; phylum Chordata; class Actinopteri; order Siluriformes; family Clariidae; genus Clarias; species Clarias pachynema. Next base: position 10,062,098 of record JAQMYL010000036.1, read on the forward strand.
TAGGTATGTTGAAGCATTAGGATCGCCCTTCACTGGGGATAAGGGGCCTGATTGAAACACCTGAATTCAATAATTAACAAAAAACCTTTGTTTTATTTGACTTTATTTTCCTTTACTGTATACTGTACACTAAAACAGCCTGTTTATTCATTGGTTTTCTATACCACTTATACTGTACAGGGCCTCAGGAGACTTCGGGCATGATGAGAAGGGGTACACCCTGGACAATCCATCACAGGACACACACATACACACACTTGCCAGTTAGTCTAATCTGCATGTCTTTGAACTTTAGGAGAGGGAACCCATCATGCACGGGGAGAACATCTCTACACAGGGGCAAAAATCAAACCCTTGACCCTGGAGGTCCGAGGCCACTGTGCTAACTACTACGCCACCGAGCTGCAGACTGTTTAAGGCTATATAATATTGATTTTATACACCAATATCATATATACAATATATGGAAGAAGAAGTAGAAGAAGAATTTATGTAGTTTCTTGTCTTGTATACATAATTATTTTCTTTTAATTAGAAACATGAAACTTTTTAAAACTGTACTTTCTACTTTAATTCTACTTTACTTCAATTGTAAAATATTAGAATAAAAACCCAACCAGTTAATCTATATCTGCCAGCTTCTACCCAGCTTCTGAAGAAATGTATAGGCGAATTCAGACCTTTTTCGATCTTATTAGATCTTATTAGAACTTTTTTGCTCAATGTTGTTGTTGGTCCTTCGGCTGCTCAATCACATGTTATTATAAGCAGGGCGATTCTCAATGCTGCTCAATCACATCTAAATTTTATCCTAGCACCCTAAAAGACAATGCTAATAAGAATGCATCATTATTTTTAAAAAAAAAAAATCATTTTTAGCACTCTACAGTTACAGTTCTCTGTTAGGAGACACGACCAACAATTACAGATTTATCTTAAGGTTTAATGTCCAGTATTCTTAATGGAATGATGTTACGCTCTGGTATACTGTAAGTGGCAGCACAGTTTACATCACATTACTGTAGTTTGTATGCCACTGGGAAGAAATGAAGAAGAAGTGGTTATTGAATGATTTACATTAGAGCAGTTTTCCCCCCGCTTTGGCCCAGGTGTAAGGGAGACAGAAATTACATGACAGTTTAACTTTGTTACATACGGATTAAAAGCACAAGTAAATTAAAACATGACTCATGAGTAAGTGATAGATAGCTAATGTAGGCGTAGTTTGCCAAAGACTAGTTCTGATTTAATGTTAATCTGCTTTCACAGTCAGTGCTATAAATTCATCAGTCTCTCATCCCACGCATGAGCAGATCAAAAAATACATGCTGCTACTCCCAGCGACTATTGTATTCATGTTTAGTATTGAGACATTTTTATTTTATTTTATTATTCTTATTGTTTTGTGACTTATTGTACATTTGTTTTGCACGTTTAATTTAGCAGTTGATTAGTGGATTGATGAATAACGTTAATGCAAAATGTCAGAATGTGCTACCAGTATTAAAGTGATAGGAATTATAATCTGATACTGTTAAAAGCATGTCAAAAATTGCTACCAATATCGCTCACTCATCGTCTATACCGCTTTATCCTGTATAAAGGGTATCCCAGGAGACTTCGGGCACAAGCTGGGGTACACCAATCTATGATGCACACAGACCCGAAGTGGGAATCGAACCCAGACCCAGGAGGTGCATGACGACAGCACTATCCACTAAGTCACTATAGAACTTTATAGAGCACCTGTCCACTTCAACGTTAAGTTACTAGATAGTGCTTCATGATATTGAAATTTATGATGGAGCATTCTGAACTATTACTATTATTATTATTATTATTATTATTATTATTATTATTATTATACACAACAATAAAATGGTTAAATAGTTTTGCATGCAGGTTTTCATTCTTAAACTAGTAATACTAATGCTAATATAAAACAACATACATAATAAGACACTCCTAGAATCGCCCTGCTTATAATAAAATACAGATTTTATTACAAAATTTTAAAAAGGAATAACTTACGGGGTCACTTTTAACGTAGGTCTCACTGGTTTTGTCATGATCTTGGACATTTTTACTCCACTATAAAACAGAAGTACATTCAGCTGTACACGGCACGCGCTTGTTTACTCTAACCATGGTAACAGACTCCGCCCATTAAACACTCATCAGTTCGTCCGTATAACCGCTAGATGGCAGCAGCTGCACACACGCTACAGAAAAACACACGCGAAGAAAACGGCTTTACGTCAAAATAATATGAAGTGCACTAGATAGGTTGTAGAAGCCACTGGTTTATACCTCATATAGTGTACATGTAAAGGTAGTAGTAAGAGGATTGGAATACAGCATGTGTGCCGTCCATGCTGTCATGTCTTCAGAGTTCAAATAGACGTTGGCATGATTTCCTGAAAATGTAATTTTTTTTCTTATAGTCACTGCAGATAAATAGCAGCTGTATTTTTTTTTATTATTATTATTATTGTTATTATTATCATAATTTTACACGGTAAGTTGGGTTAATGTCGTGTTGCTGGTTTACTTTCTCTTCACCGTTAGCAGGATTACTATCAACCTTACGAGATATAAAATCAGGCTTTAAGTTGTATACAGTGTATTATGTAATCAGCTGTTACAGTGGACAGATGTGTAGAGTCATTTCATTTTAACGCTGAGAATAAGTTAGGACAGAAAATATTTCATCATTTAACCTTATTATTTGCTGACCTTGGGGTGTTGGTACTGTAGCATGAGGCTATTTTAATTCACATAGAAACTGTGCAGTGATATAACAGTGCAGCTGTGTAGAAATCCAGATGTCAGTGCAGCTGGTATAGTAATCCAGATGTTGTATCGGATCCCTAATAAGCATTAAAAGCAGAGGATACAGTGGTGAGGGAAACCATGAAAACCTGAAAGAACTTGAAAGACAAAGACACAAAGAGAAAGCTCTAATGAGAGACATAAGATTGTGAACTTGTAGGACATTACAGTGTACAGTAGGGACAGAAATCACCAGAGACCAGGCGACAGGATATATATCACGATACCTACTGTAGGTGCTTATTCGATTTGTATTGCGATTCTTTAAGTATCACGATTTTATAAATCCTGTATAATGATTCAGAATCCTGATACAGCACTGAATGGATTTTCAATGAAGAGTAAAGGTAGAGTACAGTTGGACTAAATACATGTGCATGTGCAGGAAGAGTATCATGTTAAGCGTGCTATGAAGAACACTTTAATATTACAGCAAGAGTCACCTGGAGTCCAGGTCAGATTATTGACCAACACAACTGCAACACTTGAGTATAAACTATATGTAATCTGTAGGGTGTCGATATGGGACTGAGTAGAACAGCAGAAAGCAAGTCGCAAGCACAGAAAGTCCATTTAATAATAATAATAATAATAATAATAATAATCTATTAAGATATCTATCAGTCAGTCAAAAGTTGGGACACACCTTCTAATTCCATGGTCCTTCCTGATTTTTATTTCTTTCTGCATGGTAAATCTGTATATGTATATATTATGTTCCATGTAACATGATAAATATTGTAGGCTATATCAAATATATATATAGTCATACAGTATATTTGGCCTACAATATTTATAATATTATGATGTTCAATAATGGTAAAGGCATGCAAAATATGCCATAATCTCCTTTGAACAGTTGATATTGAGATGTGTCTGCTACTTATGCTCTGTAAAGCCTTCATAACGCCTCTAATCTGAGGTGCTGTTTGTTAATTAGTGATTTCTGAGGCTGGTAACTCTAAACGAACTTCTCCTCTGCAGCAGAGCTAAGTTTTGGTCTTGGTCTTCATGGGATGGTCTTCATGAGAGCCAGTTACATCATGGTGCTTGATGGGTTTTGCAAATGCACTTGACACAATACTGTTCTTCCAAGAACTATTCCAGAACAGCTGACCTTTGTGTCTTAAAATAACAACTGACTGTTGTTTTTGTTCGTGTTGCTTAATTACCTAATGCCGAATATGTTAATTCATAGTTTTGACATCTCCAATATAGTTCTAGAATGAAGAAAATAAATAAATAAATAAGAAGGTGCATCCAAACTTTTGACTAGTACTGTAGATAGATAGATAGATAGATAGATAGATAAAATTTTATTGATCCTGGTGGAATTTGCAACATACCCTCTGTCTAGTTCTGATTGCTGTTGTTTCTTGTATTGTATTTGCTATATTATAAACTAATGTTTAATTGGAGTTGAAATCAGAAATTCCTCCGAGCTCATTCAGAAGACTGAATTAATCTTTAGATCCTCAATGTTTCTTAGCTGTTTGACAGTAAAGTATGACTTTATATAATCTACATCAATTCAATCTACAGATAGGAAATACAGTTCTCATTTCGAGAGGACAGAAGAAGATTCATTTGAACAAGAAACAAGATTTATACATGTTCTATTACTTACTTGATGACAATCCCAGATTTTTTTTAATTATTTGAAGGCAAATATTTTAATTATTTGTTTCCCTTTATCTATTTCCTGACAGACGCCTTTGCAATGGAGGTGGTGATGCGTCTCTGTCGCTGGAAACCATGTGCCCTGCTGCCCAGATCGCTGAGCAAAGCGTTCAGGAGGAGTCACCACTGCCATCCACAAGAGACGCAGTGTTCGAATCGTGTTTCCTCCAAACCAGCCATTCCGACACCTCTGGTGTCACGGCTCTTTCAGCCTTCGAACCTGCGCGAGGGCCAGGATACGGGCGACATGACGTGCCGCAGCCAGAGGCTGATGCTGCAAGCTGGTCTCATTTATAGCTCCAACCCAGGCTGCTTCTACTACCTTCCTGCTGCCCTGCGCTCCATGGAGAAGCTGGTGAGGCTGATTGATGAGGAAATGCAGGCCATTGGTGGGCAGAAAGTCGACATGCCAGCTCTGTGTGGAGCCGAGCTCTGGAAGCGGAGCGGCCGCTGGGAACTCATGGGAAAGGAGATGTTCAGGCTGCGCGATCGACACAATGCGGAGTACTGTCTCGGTCCAACGCACGAGGAGGCGGTCACGGAACTGCTGGCGTCTCAGAGCACGTTGTCTTATAAACAGCTGCCACTGCTGCTTTACCAGGTACCAGGAATTTCTTTGTTATACCTCATGTTGACATGATTTGACGACATGGTCATGTACAGTTTTGATTTTTCCGCAGGTCACGCGGAAATTCCGCGATGAGCAGAAGCCGAAGTTCGGATTGCTTCGAGGCCGAGAGTTCTACATGAAAGACATGTACTCGTTCGACATCAGTGAGGAAGCTGCTCTCCACACCTACCACTCTGTGTGCCACGCCTACTCTCGGCTGTTTGACCGTCTCGGTCTGAGGTGGGTACAGGTGCAGGCTGCTACAGGTAATATCGGAGGAACGCTCTCGCATGAGTTTCATCTGCCGGCCGATATAGGTGAAGACCGTCTGCTCATGTGCGGGAATTGTGGCTTCTCCGCTAACTTCGAAACCGTAGAGCCGGATCAGGCTGACTGTCCTCGGTGCCACGCGCCTCGCCTCACTGAGTCAAAAGGCATCGAACTGGGACATACCTTCTATCTTGGAACAAAGTATTCCAAAGTGTTTAACGCTACATTTGTTAATGCTCAGAACAAGCCTTTGGTGACAGAGATGGGCTGTTTTGGCCTCGGAGTTAATCGCATCCTAGCCGCGTCCGTTGAGGCGCTCTCGTCTGAGGAGTCCATACGCTGGCCCGGGCTTATCGCGCCTTATCAAGTGTGCATCCTGCCCCCTAAAAAAGGCAGCAAAGCCGCTGAAGCCATCCACTTGGCAGAGGAGCTCGCCCAAAGCTTAGGAAACAGTTTACCAAATCTGAGAGGAGAGGTCGTTCTGGATGACAGAACCCAGCTGACCATTGGGAAGCGACTAAAAGACGCTAACGTGCTGGGCTACCCGTATGTGGTGGTGGTTGGGCATAAGGCCACGGAGGACCAGCCTGTGTTTGAGGTGGTCTGTCAGCACAGTGGCGAGACCATGTTCCTCAGTAAAGACGCCTTGGTGCACTTATTGACGAGAGTCGAGACAATCTAACGCACAGATTCACAACCGTCCAGGTTCAAGACCAGGTTGATCATGTTGGAAAGATCTAAAGCTCTGGAGGAAAGGTGTGTCTCCAGGAGAAGAGTCGAGTAACTGTAATTTAATATATTGAAGCTACTTTGGTGTGAGTGTAACATTAGGGAGCATTTAATACTGAGAGTTGTCCAGTGTCGGTGTCCTTCCTATTCTCGCTGATAATGACCTTCTTTTAATAAAGCTGCTCTGTTCATACTTCTTAAGCTTGTATTTTTATATTTTTGTTTAGAGATTTGAATACATTTTATTACATTTCTTTAAAAATAAGTGCTCAGAGAACACCTTTAGGCAAACTACACTTTGCATTTTATGTAATAATTACTAAAAATCAACTGAAAACAACTGTAATTATAATATTAACCACTATTTTCTTTCTCGGTTACATTTATCTGTGTTCATTGTTATTAACATTACTTATTTCTCTCTCTAAACAACTTGTTAATTCTTTCTAATTCTGTCTACAGTAGGTAGTCTGGATTGAATACTGTATACTCTGAATATGACGTGTATGAAGGATTACACCGTGTTATTCAGTGGCGTCATCATGGCTTAATCTATAACCTTTTTTAGACAAATTCAGAAGTTTATCAGTTTTCCCACAGTGTTACAGTTTGTTTGGTCAAAATGGTGTTACAGAGCTTTTTATAGCTGCCCCTACTCTACAATAAAACAGCATATCTAGAACAACAAAATAAATAAATAAATATATGTATATTTAAAGATATTTTATTTTACTTTTATCACGGCTCATCACTTCTGGGAAAACCATTAATATGTTTTGCTGAGTCATCATACACTAGGCTTGTGTACTAGGGCTGCATGTGAATCATGAGTTCTTCTCCAGGGGAATTGAGATCACGATTCTCTCATATGTTGGACATAAATAGAATGTTAACTATAATAAATAAAAATAGCTAATAAATAGTGCCTGTGTTTTTTGGACACTGCCATCTGTAGTACTTTATTGTTGCATGCATTAGTTTATATTATTATTATTATCCATATAAGGTAAATGTCACAGAGTTTGTTAGGTAGTTTGTAATTAAATACATAGTTAGTTTACAGAGTAAAATTTATTGTTGTCAAAGGTTTTATGGCTTAAAATACTTCAGTTTATTATCTTAAAATATAGTACAATATATCTAGTACAATTCTATGTACATGTAGCTTTCAATCTACTATAAGAGTCTCTGTGTAACAGCTAGGTTTAATTAACTAATACGCTAAGGTATATCCTAATTCCAGTAAGATACTGTATATTCCAAAAGTAAGTTACATGCCTGTCTCTACGGGGCCCCTCTGGTGACATTCGGGGGGAAAAAATTCCGTGGCCACGATTCCCACTAAAGCGTGGGAATGAGGCCACAACGTAGTATGGATATACAGGAATAACAAGGGTCTTTAAAGCAAAGCTACATGGTCAAGATTTTATTATTATTATTATTATTATGGAAATCCCATCCCAACGTTATTATTGTTACAGTCACTGGTCCAAGTGTCAAAGTTAACATAGATCTAATGTGTTGTATCTATAGAAAAATTTAATAATAGTATCAATATTTAAGAAAAATCTGTAAGTGACATTTAATGAGTCATTTTACAAAAATGGTGGAAAATGTGGCCGTTTAGTTTTGCTGATGCCAAAATCATTTACATTTACATAACAGACACATTATTTTTATATGTTCAGAAAATATAGTATGTACTTTCAATCATGAAATAAGTTTTCTTACTTTAATGTTCAATATATAATTGTAGCATTTCTTTTAAGTTCAAAGAAATGTTTTCTCACTATGATCATACATCAAAGTGACCATCTAAAGATATTTTTTCATTAAATAAATGAAAACATTTTGTAAAATGAGTGAAACTTATTTATTGTAAATAAACTTAATAGATTATAATTAATAATCTGAAATAAAAATGTTACCCCAAACTACATCACTCAATCACTCACTCACTCACTCATCATCTATACCGCTTTATCCTGAATTCAGTTTTGCGTCCCAAATTACATTATTGGTGTTATTGTTACACAAAGATAGTTTTATTTTGAAATACACTTGAAATTTGAATTTGTTTCTGCGTCAGAGGTCAAAAGCAAAATGTATGTCAGATGTCTCGCTTCATTTGTTTAGAAATATCATCATTTATTTTGCATGTTTATGTGAAGTCTATCATTGGTGTTCCTCATTATAACTTGAAAAAGTTAGATATACTGTAAAAACTGACTACATCTGATAATTCATTGATTTTAACATAATTTAAAAACCATGGGGTCTTACACATGGAATCGTTTTGTAAATAGTTACAATTTTTCTCTAAATTCTCATCTGTACTACTGTGATTGGTGTTACCGTTATTGGTGTCACCAAGAAGAGAAGTAACATCAGTAGGTTCAGTAGGTTTGAGAGCCCTTGCTCTAGTACGGAAGCGCAATGTATTCACAGAAAACAAAATCCTGATGGCAGAATTATGACTTGCTATCTCATAATTATGACTTAATATCTCATAACTGTGAGATCCTGATACTGGGGGATATTATCATTAATATGGGAACACTGCACAGGTATCTAAAGTGCTTAGGACTGTTCAGGAGGAAAACACATTTAGACCTTCTCGAAGTGGCTCTCTTCCTTCAGGAGCAGCTAAACCAATATGGAAAGCATAATGGATACAAAATTATTAAATTGATAAACCATATGGAATATGTATTAATGGCGCAAATGATGGATTTTCAGAAATGTCCAGTAGTTAATTCACCTAGTGTGAGAAAAATTCTTAGGAGGGTTGATTTTTAAATCAATTTTGTACTCCGGACCACAAGGTGGCGATAAACACGCCCAGCAGGTTTGTAATCTCACTCGTTTTAGAGTGACGTCAAATCCCGGAAGTAGTGCACGGCACATGTGTTTACTAACTGTACAGTGTGGTTCCGGTTTAAGAGTGAATTAAAGTCCAGGTGTGATGTGGGAAATCAAATAAGGCTCTTGTCATAAAAATACACTATATTTAGAAGATAAAAGCGATGGCTTCACAGGCCCGTGACGAGGAAAGCGATGATGGCATGGACGAGTTTATGGAGAAATTTAAGACTCATAAATACCAAAATGCGTTCAGTGAAAGCAACTGGGAAGAGGTAAGAAATGACCAGCCTGCACACTGATTCGTAAACAGTATAATACCTTCATGTGTTATTAACGGTTGTAGTCAGAAACCTAGTAAACTGTGTTGTAATGTTGCATCCTAGGAGTTTGATAAAGTGCCTATGTTCATGAAGTCTGCTCCAGAGGACATAGACCCAGTTAAACACCCTGATCTCGCCTGTCTCCAGTCCATCATACATGATGATGACCGACCACCTGAGGGTATGAGAGATTCCTCACTGCAGAACCTAAAGTAAAGGGCTGGACCTGATTGAACATCTGCACTACATCTGTTAAACCAGTGTGCTGGAGAAGCTCCTCTCCTGTACATTTTACTGTTTCCCCTGACACTCCTACTTCAGATCAGTAAAGGCTGTTAATTAGATGCTTAGTTAAAGGACCAGGGTTGAGAATCACTGCCTAAAATCAAGGATCAACACAATTAATACCTTTTATGCACCTTCTTTTTCCCCCCACTCCTTTGATTTTCACCAAATTGACTTTTGGTTTTGCAGTACGTAGGAGAATATCGCCTATATTCATTGTCTAAGTTGTTGTACGAGGTGGTATCAAAAGGTTTTGAGATTATCAAAATCTCAAGCTCAAGTTTACAAGCGCTGTTTTTTGCCATATGTCCTCAGACGCCTTAAAACCTGGCAGTAGATTTTGCTGTTAACGTTCTGGCCCCTGGGGACATTTTCTCGAAGCACAATGTCGAAAAAGTTAATGAGAGTTAATGCACCTGGTCGAACTGCAGACCTTCCCCGCCTTTATAGGTTGTGGAGATGATGGGCTCTTCCACTGTTGCTTCGACTCAAGGTCGTACCCACACAAGTTTCATCACTGGTAATGATCTTGTACACTAAGGACCGGTCATCCATGGAACACTGACGGAGATCTTGATAGACTTTGATGCGATGGTCCTTCTCCTCCTGAGGGTCAGCAGCCTGGGCACGAACCTAGCACTAACACGGCGCATGTTCAAATCACACGTGAGCATTGCCTGGACTGTTCCCTGTCACCCACCGACAGTGGCAGCAATGTTGTAGATAGTTCTCTGATGATCATCATGCACAAGTTGCTGAATGGTTTGGACATTTTCAGGGGTTGAGCTCGTTGAAGGTCTTCCTGATCCCTCGTTGTCTCACAACACCTCACCGACTTATTGCAGCATCACGGTACACTTGCAGAATCATGTCAAACGTACATGAGATTTGAGATTTCCCTGTTTCATGTACAATTTCACGTTCAATCTTTGTTCTACATTGCTGTCTATGATAAAATGCCAGATGTGGTAATGCACTAGTCTCAAAACTTTTTGATGCCACCTCGTAGGTGTTACTTAAGGTGTATTAAGTATACCTTACAACATTTTCCTTAATCTACCTGTCCTTCTTCTCCTACAGAGCAAGCAAAGAGTCTAAAGGATGAGGGCAATGAGTACTTTAAGGAAAAGAACTATAAGAAAGCTATAGTGTCCTACACAGCGGGCCTGAAAAAAAACTCTGCCGACTCGGATCTAAACGCTGTTCTGTATACCAACCGTGCTGCAGCCCACTTCTATTTAGGTAAGGATATTAGACTCTCTTAATCTCTTAGACTAAACTTTCTTCATCTTGATCTTGTTTGACACCGGAGTAAGCAACAGTTTGGGACAAATTAAAGGAAAAACTATATAAAAAAATGCAGTAAACTGTTGAGTTTACTACAGTCCACCAGTACGCTTCGTTGGTTTTGACATGGATCCTACAGCTAGAACTGAAATATACAGTGGGGCAAAAAAGTATTTAGTCAGCCACCAATTGTGAAGTTCTCCCACTTTTAGGATTTTAGGTATACCTCAACTATGAGAGACAAAATAAGAAAAAAGAATCCAGAAAATCACATTGTAGGATGCACTGCATACTGAATGAACGAATACAGTTTAAAGATTGTTAGTCATAGCATCTGATTTAAATAATTTTTATCTAAGTTGCACCATTTAGTGAACCTTTGTGAACTGTATATAGGGGATGGGGTCGTTATGGATGAAACTATTCCCATCAGGACAAAATGGTCCATTGTACTGTGATCAGTCAGAAGAGCTTCCCTCTGTTGGGGACGTGTAGATGAAAACAAATGTCCCATTGCATAACACAGCCATTTTTCCTCAACACTGATATGAGCAAAAAAGGAAATTATATTTAGCTTTTTATAGAGGATTACTAATTTCTATACAGCAGCAATAATGTACATTAATGAAATGCATTCATAACACATTTTTTCTTTTCCACCTTCTGTAGGAAATATGCGATCAGCTTTGAACGATGCTTCGGCTGCACGGAAACTGAAACCAGGCCACATTAAAGCCATCATCAGAGGTGAATAGTAGGAGCAATAAATCCTAATAAATATAATGTCAGGTTTCTGATAAATAGAAACTGGTGCTTTACTAATAATAAAATAACATTGTGTGTGTGGATTGTACTGTGTTTGTGTTCGTGCCTGTACAGGAACCCAGTGCTGTATGGAGCTGCGTAATTATGCAGATGCATTGCAGTGGTGTGATGAAGGCCTGAGGGTTCAGCCTACTGATAAGAAACTGCAGGAGCTCAGAGCCTCTGCAGACAAGCAGAAGGTAGACAGAACTTAGACTGGAAACTACATAAAAGATGAATGTAAATAAAATAACCACCCTGTAAATTAGTTAAACAGGTACAATATGTTAATTTACTTTCTTACCTCAATACCTATGCATCAGAATAAGGAACAATTTAATCTATGATAGTATTATTATTATTATTATTATTCTATTTGTATATTGTAATTGCAATTATAGTATTATTGTCATTAGTATTTATACCGCTTGTCTTGTTCCAGAGGGCAGCAGAGCGAGATGCCAGAAAGGCTAAAGCTAAAGAGAAAAAGCAGCAGACAGAGAGAGGAGCCCTGTTAGCTGCTATTAAGGTAATTCCTTGTATCACATGCGTACTTTCAGCACCAATCACTTTCCAAAAGTAGAACCTGATCGAGATGCTGTTTGGACCAGGAGCGTGGCATTAGGCTTTTAAAGGCCGAGAAGGCTCCTCACAAGGGCTCTGACAGTGAAGATGATGATGATGACGGTGATGAAGGATCCACAGCAGCCATGGCAGAGTTGAGTCTGGATGGACTGAGCTCTCAGGAAGTCACAGGAGCACAGGTGTACCTGGATGAGCAGGGTGCCCTCCACTGGCCTGTGCTCTTCCTTTACCCTGAGCACAGACAGACCGACTTCATCTCAGCCTTCTGTGAGAACTCCAGGTCTGCATTTATTGCTCATTATTATTAATCAGAAATGCTTGGTCCTGTTTCCTTGGAGCAGCAGAAGCATAAAAAATATTAAAACGTATACTTATAAGTTATGTATTCTTAGATAGCAAAATCAACAATTAATGACTTTAAAAAGAAAAAAAAAAACAAAGCACTGTTTAGTTCTCAGATCTGGTTGGTCAAATTAAGTCCTCTTCTTACTGTTTCTATAGTATCAAATCTTTTAGGTATGTTTGTCTCGGACACTGTTCACGATTTAATAGTGATAATAGAGTGTTATGCAACAGAGAAAATAATGGATACTTGTTGATGCTAGGTACTAAAGGTTTTACTAGTTATTTAGTTTATATTGTCTTTATGGACGAGGGATAACATTTTTGTATAATTAACTTAAAGTAAGAGAAATAAAGAAAGCTTCTCTAAATGATAAATGATACCAGGAAAGAACTTTCATTGGATAAACAACTAATTATTGTCACATTAGAGGAATTGGACACTTCAGGATGTGCTGTTATAGAAAGATAATCCACTTCAGGGCGACTTCATGTCAAGTCACGCTGTCATTAATGGTTCTGTCATTTTATTCCTGTAATAAAATACATACGGTTATTGCCCATTTTTGGACGCTACTGTATAGTATGTGTGCATGTTATAGAGTCACCTGGTCATTTAATAATGCGTCTTTTGTGTGTTGTTCAGCTTTATAGATCACTTAGCAGTCATGTTTGGAGAGGAGCTTCCTCCATGGGACACGGATAGGAAATATCAGCCACAAAATCTCCAGGTCAGATCTGAGTCCTATTCAACCCAAATCAATGAATTAGATTTTTTTTTGCATTTAATGTTTGTGTAATTTTTGAGTCACATCCTGGTTTTCATGATGATGTCGTTATAGCTGTTTTGCGAAGACCACGAGAAGGGGCACCTTTATGAAGTGGACTTGGAGACGACTCTTCTGAAGGTCTTGCAGAGTCCAGGGTAATTTCCATATTTCAAGACTTGTCAAGTTGAATCATTTATTAAAAGGAATGTAGCTTCTGCTATTCTGATGATTTTTTTTTTTGGTTCTTTGTTTAGGTGTTCTGTGAAGGCAGGAACTCCAAGCTTTATCATATTGGTAAAAGGGTCGCCATTCTGTAAACAGTTTTTATCAGGAAAGAAAATCCATAAATTGAAATGAAAGATGATTAAAGGACACTGAGCGTATTGGTCATTCAACACCTAATATAATTGTGGTTTTACTTTGTGTACGAGTTACAGTAAGTGACTGCTGATGATTGAGATCACTTTATACTTTTGCCAGAGGTCAGATTCATGTTAATAATCAGTGGTTCACGTATTCACATACTGTAACACATGTAACTACATGTTAAAAAAAAAAAAAATCATGGAATTATAAAAAAAAACGTCGAGTACCTGGAGCCACATGTTCTGGAAATGCCAGGTGTGTTTACATGCCCCTAATATTTCAATAATAATTGGAATAATAGCCCAATCAGAATAGAAATGTATCATCAGAAGGTGGGATTTATTAGAAAAGATGGGAAGCTATACCTAAAGTTGGAGAAACATATATCTCCCTCTTCTTCTGTGGACAGAACCAAGTCAGAAATGTTATATTCTGATTACTTTATTTGAGCATGTAAATCCACATCCTACTTTATTTCTAATCAATATAATTTCAACAGGATGGAAGTAATATTGTCCATTTAAACGTAGTTACTCCTTGGCTCAAGTAAAGAGCTACATCTTAAAATAATACTATCATCAATGGGAAATGTTTTGATTCATTAAACCCGTTTCCAAAAACGCATTTTGGTCCACATTTTGTTCCAACTCGGTTATTAAACTCACCTTCTGAGGTTGCAGGCAAGCAGTGCATTGTTAAAGAGAGTAATATATACAGTATATAAAGAATGTGTGCAATATGTATACAAACCATATGTAATTTAAGCAATAGAGCATGAGATGAACTGTTATAAAGTATTGCTGTTGTATTGAAGAATGTTTACATGCTAATGGAAAAAGACACAATGAAAAGGTTTTTTTATTATTTTGATTTGAAGTGGTCTGTTGCTAGGCAACAAAGTATGTAATTAGGGCTAATTAGTAGATGTCAAGTCTGTAAAATAGCAGTGATTTAATAAGACTCATTATCTCCTTGTCATTACAGACAACATAGATATGATGTTTAGTAAAGACATTTATTATTCCAACCTCTGTGCAAATGATGTAACAGTGAAAGCTTTGCAGATGCAGGTTCCCTCCTAGCGTCATGCATTTTTACTTTTATCTTGTAATAATAAGGGTAATTGACGTGATATGGTTATCCATCTAGCAGCAAGGATAATTTCATGTGCAGAAATTATATTTATTTTTTAACTTAAAGTGACAGTTAAAACTGCTGAGGCAACTACCCAGTGATCTGTTATTGTTATACAAAGTTACTGCTTAAGGTACATTACATACACAATTTAAATACACTGCCTTTCGGAAAATGTCTCTCACACACACTAATATTTTTTTCACTGCATTTATCTTTATTTAGATATGATTTTCAATGTGGTGGCCAGTTCATGTGTGAAAATGATTTCTCATCCTCTTATACAATTAGAGTCCTGGAATATGCCCATGCCGTCACAAAAGGAAAAAAATGTATAGATGTGATAACCTTATCATTCAGGTCGTCGGCTGACTTCATTTTATTGTCCCATAACGTTGCTGAGTCAAGACCTGACCACTGGCCACTTTGCCTGATGAGTACATCGCTTCATGCGCTTCTCTCCTTACCCATCACTCTGGACTCATCAGACCACATGACCTTTTTTCCACTGCTCTCTAATATTTATGCTCCCTAGCAAATTAAATACTTAATTTTTTTAAGAGTCTCACTAATTGGTTTTATGGCCACACAGCTTTTTAGTCACAATCCTGTTAATTCTCGTCAGGTTGTGTGTGTAAATGGTATTGCTTTCACTATAAGACATAAAAAAGTAACATCACACACTTTCCAACCCTGACCAAAATACAATTAAG
>JAQMYL010000036.1:10082232-10105107 GCA_030014365.1 Clarias pachynema
TTAACAATGGACATTTTCACAAAGCAGCTTTACAGAAGTCCATATGGATATGAATTCAGCTTTATATCCGTTAGGAGGAAAAACTCACCAAGACGACATGAGGAAGAGAGGAATCAGACTCGAAAAGGAAACCATCCTTTTCTGGACAACAATGCATAGTGCTATTACTGTATGTGTCACTCGGGTTCATACTAACATGGCATGCACTATCATGCTGAGCATGAAAGTGGGCTTTCTGTCTAAGGCATCTTATCTCACCTGTCCCATCTCCAGGTGAGTACTGAGACAAGGCTGAACACTCAGCACCCGCTCAAGGTCAGCTCGGGCATCTCTCAGGTCCTGACGATCAGGAATCCCACTCAGCCCCAAATTAGCCTGGTCTAAGGCCTTCACAAAGCTTGCGATTTTAAGCTGGGGAGAGAATATAAAACAGCTATTAGCCAATTTTTTTACTGATTGCTTGGACTTGCAGAATGCTTAGAAATGCTTGAAAGATGATCGATTTATAATCTAAGGGTAATTGAAATAACCTCTTATATTTTCTTAAATCTACACTGCAACCTGTAAGTGATTTCACAGGAATGTAACTGCATTTTTCCCCCTGATGATACAGTATGTACCAACTTTCTGACTTCCATGTGAATAATGTACTGTTTTCTTTGCATAGCAAGAACCTCCAGCAACAAATACCATTTATAAACTGAACTTTAAAACTTTTGTTAGCTCTTATGCTTAAACTGTTGATGCTGCAGCACAATAATAGATTTTGTATAAGAAAGATTACACTCCACTTTTAAAGTATTGGAATGGGAAGGCCAATTGTGTGTTGTTGTTGTTGTTGTTGTTTTTTACACTGAAGATATTTGGTTTTGACATCAAAAGATGAATTAGAGACAATAGATCAGAATTCTACTGGTGTTTACAAAAACTTATAACTTTGGAAACCTTGGAAAATTTTATATTTTGAGAGGAAACATCCAATTGTTAGATGAGCAAATGTATTGGACCAGATTTTACTAGTTTTAAAGTTAATAACACTTAAAATCTGGTTGTATATCTGGGCATTGGTGTCTTAATGGTAGGTTTCTCGTCTGCCATATGAAAGCCCGGGTTCGATTCCCAGCCAATGCACAAACCCCAGCCACTGGATGCAGTGCCCATCTCAAGCCAGGGTAAAATAAGCTGCTTCAGCAATCTACTTGACATCATCGAACGGTTGCACTAACTCCACTATGTTTGACCTATGAGCTTATACTGTATGTTTTGGATCATGACCAGATATTTTTTTCCCCACACTTTGGTACTTTGGTAGAGGTTGATCTTGGTTCCTGAACCTTTGTAAGTCTTCTTTGTATTCCTTTGTGAAAAAAAAATTGCCTTCTCATTTTTACTATATATATAGGCAGCATGGTGGCTTAGTGGTTAGCACCTCCAGGGTTTGGGTTCGATTCTCGCCTATGTGTGCATGGAGTTTGCATGTTCTCACTGTGCTTGGTGGGTTTCCTCCGGTTACTCCGGTTTTCTTTCACGGTCCAAAGACATGCAGATTAAGCTAACTGGCTTTCCCCAAATTGCCCATAGTGTGTGAATAAGTGTGTGAGTGCCTGTATGTGTGTGTGCCCTGCGATGGATTGGCACCCCATCCAATCGCCTCTTCCCTAAGTCTCTTGAGATATTCTCCAGGACCCCCCTGGAACCCTACAGTATATACTTTGCCTCTTTGCTCAGCTTGAAAATCGGTTGCTTTTCTGCTCCAGACTGCTCTCTGGGTTTTATGTTGGTTTATGCTGTTTAACAACAAATGCAGTCCTCTCAGGTGAAACCCAGGATAGACATGCAGAGCTATAAATTGTTTAAATAGTCAAATAGGCCACACCTGGGCAACAAAAAACACCTGTCAGAAATGTTTATTGATATTTTTAATCACCTGAAAAATGGGAGGGGTCTATCTTTTTTTTTTAAATCCCAAATTTAAGTGTCTTTAGTGCATAGCAAAAGTACATGAATTTAAATTCTGATATTTTTGGAGAAGACTCTATATACAGTATATATACGATTTGGTGTTCGGGAGCTGAACATACCTTAGCTCGAGTGCAGTACGCTTTCCAGTTTAGCTCTGCATCAGGCAGCACATTCAAGGCCATGTTACAGATGCCCATTGACATCTCATGCTTGCCTGAGCGAAAAAACACATTGGCTAGCTGATTCAATGTAAATGCGTCATCTGTGGCCAGTTTGATTCCCTGTAAACACATCCAAAAAGACAATTTTTTCCTTTCCGGAGCATCTCAATGTAAGAATGTAGTGTTATTCTCATCAAACATGCAGTACAAGCCATCAGAGATAAAATACAATCTGTATATTAGTTATACCATAAAAATTCCTGTAGCTAATTTAGTACTAACATTCCTCAACACCTTAACAACTAATCTATAGAGCTTCTGGATTAACATGCAGTACCGATCCGTAGCATGACAGCGGCTCAGATCCAGACAGGCCACAGTCATGAACTGACATTGGGACGGTGGAGAACTCGTCTTTCCTCTCAAGCATGAGACCAATGTAACACCAGGCAAGTGCTAAGAACAGAAAAGAGAGAGGTATGAAGAAGAGGCAGTAATGACTAGACAGGCAGGTCTGTGACATTTGGACTGTTAATTAACAGCTCATCAACCTCTCACCTAAACCATGTTGACTTATAAAAGCCATTTGTAAAAGGCAAAACAAGCTTTCAAAGCCAGATAAAAAGTTAAAAGTGAACAGCAGAATTAATAGCTAAAGCTTTTGTGGGTGAGAATGTTAATAAGACGTGAATGTTTACCTTTGAGGTGTGTCGTGTCTGAATTAAGAGTCTCTGCTAGCAATGTCAGACCTTTGTTGAAGTGTGCGAGCCTGGCGTCTTCTAAATCCTTTGAATCATTGGCAAATCCATATAATCTATAAAGTCAAGATGGTTTCAAAAGAATGCCTCGAATGTGTGGAAGAGCTTATTATTGTCTATTATAGAGCAAAGTTAGAGTTGGCTGAGGTATAGTAGGTATTAACAGTTATGTTAAATGTGGAGAATTGCATACCTTATGTGAATTGTTGCCATTTTAAAATACCAGCTCAACTTCTCTTCTTGAGGTACCTGTAAAAATCAACAGGCAGATAATGTGTGAATTTCTGTATAAATTATTACATACAAATAACCAGATTTTAATATATGTAGCCTCACCAGGTCACCACCGTAGTGGAGAGCTCGGTTATACAAGGTGAGGGCAGAGGTCAGTCTTTCCTGCAGGTCTTCCTCTCTCTCCATCTCCACATCATGAAGCTGGGCGAAAGCCTGCTCCGTCAGGCACCAAGCTGCCCTGATCCTGCCCTCCGTTGGGCTCTCACTGATCTCCATATCCATGAGTGCTTTTACACGTTCTAAACACTCGCTCTCCTTATTCTCCTGTCTGAGCCGCTCATACACGTGGGCCAGGTTAGCCCAAGCATTGAGGTTTCCTGGATCCTCCTGGCAGATATTACGGAAAATCTCCTCAGCTTCTTCCAGCTCATCAACATGGTAAGCTAGCAAGCCCAGCATGTTTCGCACAGCATACTGCAACCTACCCGTCTCAGCCTCAAGCTCAGCTCGTAGGTTCTCTCGCTTCATCTGTATGTCACGCAGATGCAGGGTGGCTGGCCCACTTGACTCGATGTTTAGATTCAGCGGCAGGTGAAAGTGTCCCGGTATGAAATCCAAGCTTTCAATCAGAGACTCAAGGTCGTCCTCTGTGCTCTCGTCCATGGTCGTCTCTTCACCATGAAACATACTAATACTGATAGTGCAAGACACTAGAAACACTGTAATGTTGTAGCAAGAACAGGAAATACAGGTTTACCCAGGCGAAGCTAAAGAAGGGTGGGGAGGTTAAAAGAATGATGTGGCTTAACAAGTGCTCTTCTCTTTCACTAATGGTTTGCTTCACTCACTAGTCAATAAATGTGGAGTTAGAATGGAGGAATTGAGAAGACAGGTGTGTGAATAGTAATGCCTGTCTGGAGGCACACCTGCTTTGTCTTCAGCCATGTTGGATTGTTGCGAAACAGCCTGAAGGATACTTCCCATTTCCAGAAGGTTAATGGAGTAGTATATTGTTTGCTCTTTTCATGCATCTTGAATGCTTCATACAGTAAAAGAGGCATTTCAGAGGAAGAGGGTTTGCTTTCACAGTATGGTTCTTTTTGTAATCAGGTTTAAAATAATTTAATTATTGAAGGAATGGGCATCAGGAAAGTAAGTAGTAAAACATTCAAGGTGTTATCCTGAATAACATCACAGCTGTGATTTTATCACAGGCACGAACTGTCAATCAGCTGTTATTAATGTAGGCGGCGCAGTGGTTTAGTGGTTAGTGGCTTAGTGTCGCTTTGCATCTCCAGGGGTCTGTGTGCATGCTCTAAGTTTGCATGTTCTCCCCATGCTTGGTGTGTTTCCTCAGGGTACTCCGGTTTCCTCCCACAGTCCAAGATTCCCACATGCAGATCTGGCTAATTGGCTACTTGCCTGTAGTGTGTAAATATTGACCAGAGGTCCTACCACGGATGTAAAAAATGGGAATAAATAAATATCCACCACTGGCCAGTACAGTTAGACTGCAGAGGTTCCTAAAAGGGGTGGATCGATGATCATTAATGCAACACAACACAACATTTCTGTGTTAAAAATCTTTTTTTTAAAATTGGTCTTAAGTAACATTCTAATTTCCTGAGATACAAAATTTTGGGTTTTCATAAGTTGTAAGCCATAATCATTAAAATTAAAAGAAATAAACTGTTAAAATATATATGTCCGTGTGATATGAATTTATATGAGTTTCACTTTTTGAATTGAATAACTGAAATAAATAAACTTTTCGATGATATTCTAATTTATTTAGAGCACCTATATTGATTGATTGATTGATTGCAATAAAAAAAGATCAGCTAAAATAAGTTTGCAATTCCCCTGCTGACCACTAGAGGTCAACTAAGCACTGAAGCTAGAATAAACAGCACCCTGAAATGATATTTCCTTTAGAAAACACAAACTGAAAACCCATTCATCAAGATAATTTATCAGAATGTTTCCATAATCCCTAAAATTACAATAAAGCAGAATTTTAATAGAGAGTGAATAGCCCTATAATGCGAGAACAATGCAAATAGGGACAGAACTGGTCATAAAGCTCTGTCTTCACATTGGATTAACTGAATCCTCGATGATCCCCTCTGTTTAGTTAAGTATGAGAAATCTTAAAGGTCTGCAATGAGCTATTACTGTTTCCCCTGCTGTTCGGTTTTCCTCCATGATGACTTTTCCATTTTGTTACCTGCAGACTTTTAATGATATTATCTTTTTCTTTTTGGCCTGTGAGCTCTTCTGTCTGCTCACTGTCTTCTCTCCTTCCATATTGGACAGACCCATTCCTCAAGTGAGTACAAGTTTATGAGTATAATATTAGTAATTCGTGAGAGTTTAAAGCAGGAGAGTCTAATTGAGTTTCAAGAAATATGGCATTTAAAACTCCAGTGGAAGCTTTCAGCTTATTATTCTACCTCTATGAACTCTAAATACTATAATATTATCCAAGGGACTTTAAACCAATCTGCTATATTTAAAGGGTTCCTCATACAGTATACTACATTATCTTGAATTTATATATTACAGTATATTCCACGGGTGGCATGGTGGTGTAGTAGTTAACACTGTGGCCTTGCACCTCCAGGATCGGGGTTTGATTTCCACCCTGGGTCTGTATGCATGGCGTTTGCATGTTCTCTCCGTGCTTGGTGGGTTCACAGTACAAAAACATGCAGATTAGGTTAATTGGCATTCCCGAATTGGCTGTAGTAAGTGTGTGTGCCTTGGGATGGATTGGAACCCTGAACCCTGCCTATATATACAGTAGGAACCTCTGTAGTCCAACCAGGGACCGTGGAGGCCAGTGCTGACCATTATATTTATTCTCATTTTTACGTCCGTGGTAGGATCTCTAGGCAATATTCACACATGCATTCACACACTACGGGCAATGCCAGTTAACCTAATTTGCATGTCTTTGGACTGTAGAAGGAAACCAGAGTACCCGAAGGAAACCATATTCTTACTATAAAATATCAAAATAAACAATAATTAAATATTATAATTTTAGCTGTATAATCAATAGCTGTCTAATGTTTTTTTTAAAATACATAATACAGTAGAACCTTGGATTGCGAGTAACTTGGTGTGAAAGCGTTTTGCAAGATTAATTTTAACTTGTTAAACGAGGAAAGTATTGATATATGAGTACTGTAGTACGTATATGCTTTGTCTGCCGAGCGTCACATAATTACAACTGAGACAATGGTTCTTCACCTCTCTTGCGCTGTGGGATTGTGGGTAATCAGAGCGCATGCATCACTTGTATAGTCAACATCCGTGCATGCATGTACTGTTTACTACAACGTTGTGACCACATGTGTGTGTTTTTTTATATCACCACACAAAATGTATTTCATATTGTGTAAAATACTAAAGTAAAGAACACTGAAGCTTTATGTTACAAATTACATACAGATTTACTATAAAACAATCAAATGAAAAACATTTTAAACTTCACCTTACATATTTAAACCTATCCCTGTTATGCACGGAAGTCAAATTGACATCCAAATTTCCAAACCTCTTATCTGATGTTGCAGGGATGATTGTTTGGGGACTAGGCTATATTACAACATGTCCTGGAAGCAATATGTCCTTGGAGTGAAAATGAGGTAGGAGAAAATATGAGACTAACTTACTGAATGTGACAGGTAGCTAAAAAAAAAAAGAAAAAAAGAAAATCACATTTTTACAAGCTACCTTCATTGTCATTGTACAAGTGCAAGCAGGTGTGCCTTTTTCCAATATGTGCATATAATGTATACTTATATATGCATATGATGTATACTTAAGTATAAATTCCATTCTAAAAAAGATTTTTTAAATACATGTATGAATATGTGTACATATACAGTATAAAGTAGTAGTGGAAATACATTTTGAGATGTGTACAATGACATCAGAATGATGTAGTGCAAATGAAATAGTCATTAAATGTGTACATAACCTAGTCACTGAGCAAGAATAAGTGTGTGTACATGTGGGAACAGGTTGGTAGGTGTGAAGTTTAGTGGGTCTGTTCATTGCCTGGTTAAAAAAATATATAAAAATAATAATAATAATAAAAAAAAATAATAAATGGTTTCTTCATTTAAATTATGTACAGCACATCTGGATTCTACATATACTGTAGTATGTAGAATCATATGCTTGTCCTATGTTAATACACAATGTTAGCTACCAAAGTTAAGCTTAGTCAGTGAAGTTTTTGTGCAGTCAAAACATGGTCCTGTGCTCACATTTGAGCTTTTACTCCCCCAGTGGGCTAGCTTATAATTTATGATTAGATTGATATAAAATAATTGTGATAATCATAAAATCTGGTGCAAATTTGTTACTATATGATAAGGTGATCAATACAAATGATCTGGTCGTTGTAGCATTTAGACATGGATCATTTGTACTGTTTTGATATTTATTCAGTTATCTTTAATAATTTAATTTCTGTACTACTTATCTTGTCTAGGGTCACAGGGTACTGGAGCCTATTCCGGGTAACTTAAAGCAGGCATACAAGGCAGGGATACCCTTGAATGGGGTGCCAATCCATCATAGGACACAAGAACACATCCATTCATAGCCTGCTGGCAATTTCACCTAAAATAAAAAAGCCAAATAAAAAAAATCCAATTAGCCTACAAAACATCTTTGAACTATGGGAGGGAACCAGAGTACCCAGAGGAAACCCACCAAGTATGTGGAGAAGATGGAAACTCCACACACACACACACACACACACACAGAGTGGATATGAGATTTGTTCCCCTAATAGCCGGAGGTGCTACTTATCATGAATTATGTAAAAAGTGTTTTAAAAACACTTATAGTATGTAAATAATATAAATAATCTATAAATACTTACTGATTATTACTCACTCACTCATCGCCTATACCGCTTAATCCAGTATTCAGGTTCTCGGATATGGGGGGGCGGGGCTGGAGCCTATCACAGAAGACTTAGGGCACGAGACGGGGTACACCCTGGACAGCAATCCTTTGAGGGCATCCACACACACACATACACAGTCACACACACACACACACACACACACTACAGGCAATTTTGGGAATGCCAATTAACCTAATTAATCATGTCTTTGGACTGTGGGAGGAAACCGGAGTACCTGGAGGAAACACACCAAGCCGAGGCGCAAGGCGACATGCTAATCACTAAGCCACCGTTGTTGTTATTATTATTATTATTTATTTATTTATTTGTTTATTTATATTAGAATGTGTACAAACCTACAGTAAGAGTGGGATTGGGAGGAGACTCCGTGGTGTGTAATTACGGTTGTGTGTGTGTGTGTGAGAGAGAGAGAGAGAGCGAGAGAGAGAGCGCGTGCGGTTATACTACAGTATTTACGGCGGTACCTCGCAGTGATGTGTGCTTGTTGTATTCAGCACTGGCTGTCATGCAGGTGGAATTTGCGGCTCAGCTTTTGCCACTGCGACGGGGCAAAACTGAGCCACTGAGTTCATCAGATTCGGAAGATTAGTGTGTGTGTCATATTATTTTTCACAAATAACAGATTTTCCACTCGCCGTCACATTCCGATCGAATGGAGCGGTCATAGTGGCGTACTGTATGATGCTGAACTGGACTGGAGATGGTCTCGCTGCTGCGCACCTGAGGATGGACGTTATTTTGGGAAGAAAAAAAGAATAAACAACACGGTATTTTATTTATTTATTTTTTTTTTAAGAATCTCCCTAGACTGTATTTTTCAGTGGACGATTTTCATTGTCATGAGTCTCATTCATGAAGGCAGGGTCTGAGTGGGCAGTGGGGATGGTCGCTGGATCTTAATGCTGCACGGTTTCATTCACCACCCCGGTGGAAAAGCAGCCTGTCAGCTCGACACCACTTTAGAAATTCGCAGCTCTTTTTTTTATTTTATTTTTTAACCCCAGATCATGGAAGAAGTTAGCGGCAGTGAATGTATGCCCGATCTGAAAGAGCTGGAGGTGAAGGTTGGGAGGAAGACGCCGGAAGGTTTGCTCAGGTGGATGCGTCAGGACGCAGCGCAGCGCGGAGAGCAGAGCAAAGTCACCCAGCAGGAGAGCGCAGACAGCGGGGAGCAGGGGCTGGATGAGAAGATCAGGAGGCTCAGAGTCGAGATGGTAACACTACGAACTTTCATTTGGTTGTGATTAGGGTAATTAAAAGTGAACCAGCTTAATGCATCACATCCTGTTTTGCGCTCCCACGCGTAAAGCACGCTTGATAATATAATATAATATGCATTAAAGTGCCTGGGTCCATCAAGTACTGCCATACAGTACCTGCTATAGTATATGCAAAAGTGTTGTTTTTTCTCATTTTCTTTACTGGGCATGAAACCCCACACTTTTCATTTTATATTTTAGATTCAAATGGTGAGTAGTGGTGGGTCAGCAGTTAAACATCGGTGTCTCTGATTAGAAGATCCAGGGTTCAGGCTCCAGCACTGTCAAGCTGATGGGTACTGAACCAAGGCCCTTAACTGTCTTTGCTCCAGGGGTTGCATCATTAGGGATTGTATCTGCTCTGACTCCAGTTTCCTAACTCACTGAGATATGTGAAAAATGAATTTCACTGTGATGTAATATATCTGTCTATCCATCCATTCACTCACTCTTATCCAGACTGACTTACAAAAGTTTCCGTCTTTGGATAGGTCCTTACACTGGTTACTAGGCTACTAACTAAGTACCATCACCATCAGTCAAACACTGTTGGGAAGGGTGTTTTTTTTTTGTGGAGGTGGGTATATAGATTTAAACCAAATATCTATAACAACAGCTTATTTATGTATAGCTTTATAGATATATTTATGCTGCAATATATATGTGACAAGGCTTGATTCCTGTCTCTGTGTGCATGGAGTTTGCATGTTCTCCCCGTGCTTGGTGGGTTTCCTCCGGGTACTCTGGTTTCCTCCCACAGTCCAAAGATATGCCGGTTAGGCTAACTGGCGTTCCCAAATTGCCCATATTGTGTGAATGGGTGTGTGAGTTTGTACCAGAGGGATGGAGAAAAGGAAGGGTGTGTGTATGTGTGTGTGTGTGTGTGCCCTGCAATGGATTGGCACCCTGTCCAGGGTGTACCCTGCCTCGTGCCCTAAGCCACCTGGGATAGGCTCCAGGTCCCCGCGACCCTGAATACAGGATAAAGTGGTATAGAAGATGAGTGAGCGATGAGTATATATGTGACAAATAAAGCCTTTTTTTTCTGAATGTTCCTGATACATCAGTTAAGATCAACTACTTTTCTTGAAAGAAAAAAAGCTGAAACTGCCCAGTCTCACATTCTCTGCATGCCACATTTCATGTGCCAGAACCATACCCAAACATAAGAAATAAATGGTTTACTGTCCCCCAGAAATATATAAGTATTCAAGGTTGGTCAATTCAAATATTACTTTTTGTCTCAGCTCCCAATATGATCTGTTAGTCAGAAATCCATTGCTATGCAACAACCACACTAGTATTAAATATGCACTGTGGCCCATCTGTTGTTATGCAGATCGTGTCACCAACCCTATACCCTATTCATCATAGGAAAAAAGACCACTATAAAACCACTGCTGGCTGGATGTGTGGATTGCAGACCACTCTCAATCGCGTGCATGCATGTGTGTGTGTGTGTGTGTGTGTGTGGCAATGGTATAAGTCCAAGGACCCAAATAGACATGGAGGTCCAAGTGAAATCCCAGGCTACAAAAACTGTCTGGCAATGTAGTGGGGATAGTGGGCAATAGCCTGTTAGGGAGCCCAAAATCTGTACTAGCGCCCCTGGCTTGTGGCAGACAAGCAATAATAGCAGGGATTCTACACATTAGTGTAGAAGTGTTCTTGTTGAAATCGCATGTTGGAGCATAGCCTCCTCTTGCTGTTGAATCAGCACAAGGACTCAAGGTTGCCATGCAACAATAGAGCTTTTAGATTTGACTGTGTTGTGATGTTCCACTCCCACCTTCTGTCTGTCTGTCTGTCTGTCTGTCTGTCTTACTGTGACTTACTTTGCTACCTCAAGTATAATGTTACTAGTCTGGAATCACTCATAGTAGTGACACCTGATTATTTTATAGCTCTGTTCTGGCACTTCTGATTCTCACTTATACTGAGTGGAACATATGGCTCTGGCACTGCTTTTAAATGAAAGAATAATAAAATGGAGAATAGATACTATAATTCATTTCAGGATATCTACGCCCCTAACATAATGAATTGAGTAGATTTTTTAAAACCACATTTGCTCAATAAAATTAGGAATTATTCACAAAGGGTGTAAGTTAACCACCAACATACTGTACACACTCACTGCACTTACAAAAACTGCATCAGTGGACTGATTTTCCAAATGTATCAACTCTGATCTGATACAGATTCAGCATTTCAGGCCAAATGTTCAGAATGTGTTCAGAACACATATTTTCTGACTTTTGCGAACCCCTGCTTTATATAAAACCGTCAAATAACTGCTCAGTTATGTTTTTTGGGCCAGATGAATGTCATTGCATTAACATTTGATGCGAGGACTACGAAAATCTTTAGAGTTGATTCTAGAGTCTTGCATCTGGAGTCTGTTGTAGTTGGCTTATCACATGAAATCCAAATGGGTGTCAATGGAGGTGATTCAGAATCAGTTAGAGAGAAAGTCATAACATTATGCATAATAAAATGCTTGGTACATGGATAAGAACAAGAGCACTACGATAAAGTATTTTTAGTGAATGAGCTAATATGCCTTTCAAGCCCCACCAGTGGATAAGTAAAATATCCTTATCGTCCTGAATTAAAGCTATTAAGATGAAAAAGGACATTTTATGTAGGAAAAAAACGCCATCATAATTGTCAAGGGGTTTGACCACAATATTAACTTAAAGTCTGGGTTATAGTTTCCTGAAACTTATGTAAGCAGCATGTAATGTTCTTGAACAAAGTCTAAGATGAAATGAGATTAGTCTGTACCAGAGGGATGGAGAAAAGGAAGGGTGGAGAAATGGAACCGCTCTATATTCAGAGCATGGCACTTGAACATTTTGGCTATGACTGAACAGAGGATTGAGCTTTTTCCTGTCATGAACTCATGCAATATTTAGCACAATAGCATGTAGTGTTTTCAATATAAAGTGTGATGAAATATCCAAATATTGACACTCATAGGCCATTTCTATACAAGCAGTCATAGGTTTCCCATTTTCATCTAAAAATCACTTACATTGTGCTATATGATGCTGATATGTACATTCTTTATGTGGCCTGCTTCCATCGCCATCTTATATGTATATACACTGTATATAACAGTCCAAATTCCACAGACCATAACATACACATTTCCAAAAAACAAAAGTACATATTATGGTCCTGCACCAATGTGAAAAAGCTTTAAACATGTTCAAAAACTGTGGAGATCACACCTAACCAGTGTTGGTGTTCAAAGTAACGCGTTAGAGTACTTGGATTACTTTTTTGATGTAACGAATAATCAAACGCGTTAGGTCTGCCATTTAAGTACTCAGTTATTTATTTATTTATTTATTTTTTATATAATTCGTTATTCAGTCAATTTATGTAATCCGTGAGCCAGACAGCAGTGATTCCCAATCCGTTAGTGTGTGTGTGTGTGAGTGTGTGTGAAAGTCATCCTACAAGTCCCGGCCGCCCTTTGTTATTCCTGCTGTTATACCCCTGTCTCACCTATGCGGTTTGACTCTGTGAAGACTGACACACGGAAAGATGTGGAAAGATTCACTCGAGAGATAGGGGTATTAGTAGTTAACAGATTATGGCCCATGGTAGATTATGGTACCTCAGTACATATTGTAGTAGATATCAGTAGATAATCTTATTTGGAAAAGGAGGGAATTATTTCAAGTACACACAAGTCTACTAATCAAATGCACCTGATCCATAACATTCTTTTACAATTTCACAGGAACATTTCTGAAATAATTGAGAGCCATTAAGCAAATAACACTTAGATGTTACCATAAGTCTCTTGATTGAGTGGGGAAAGATGTCAGGAGTCAGTGGAAAGCCATTAGAAGTACTGCCTCTGTCAGCCTTATTTCCGATTAGTCTGGACATAAGAATTGATTAGGCTGTTTGAGGATTGCGAGAATCCTGTGGCTCCATCCAGTTTGTGGTATCGAACAACAAGTAATTCTGTGGTTTTAGATCAGTGCTTCTGGATCCTAATCTTATGGAACACAGACTGGGCAAATTACATGGTGTTTGTGCTCTGGACTCAGCTCTTAAGGAGAGTTGATGATTGGATGACAATTTATATTTCAATAGTACTTCTCCTCCTTCTAATTCATACACACACACACGCACACACACGCGCGCGCACACGCACACACACACACACACACACACATTAATTCCTTGTGCTGTTAGAAAACATGAAAAAGTGCTGGGTATAGCTGGGAATGTTAACTACTGTTAGACTACTGTTCACTATCTGATGTTAACTACTGTTAATTATTTATAAGATGATACACATTCTACATTTAAGTTAAAATACAGATATTTCTTATAATCATTATTATTATTATTAGTTGTTGTAGTAATAGTTCAGTCAGCTAATTTTAATTATTATTAATTAAGTGTATCCAAAACCTAAGGAACAAATGTTTATTGTCATCCAGATGCACACTTTCTAAGGAGTATAACTCTTTTTTCCCCCTGTTGTTGCAGAACAAATTTCGTTACTGCTATGTGCTAAATAATATGTGGTATGTAGTAATACATGAAAAACTTTCACATAAAAGCAGGGTTATAAATAGTTGTAACCAGAGAACTTTCAACACAAAAAATGACAGATTGTTGTTGACCTGACCAAATCAGGAAATTAACATTAAAAATACTTCTGCAGTTAGAAATACCATTAAGCAAGGTTCAACCATAACAACAACAACAAAAGTTACACATGTCTGAAATAGTTGGTAATTTGCCTAGAACTGAGCACAGGAGTTGAAGACCCATAAACACATAGTTCCCCGGCACAGTGAGGATATTGATGAAGAAAGTGAAAAGCATTTCATAGTTTTTAGAGTTGTTATATATTTAAACTGAATGTAAAATTTACGTTGTATTTAAATTTTTTTTACTAAAATGGCAGTAGCTGCTCAGTGGTTAAGATGTTGGACTACTGATCAGAAGGTTATGAGTTCAAATTCCATGGCTGTCAAGCGTCCATTGCTGTGACGCTCAGCTCAACTGCTTAAGGCACTTAATCCTCAACTGCTCAGTTGAAAAAAATGAGATAAAATGCAAGTCGCTATGGAAAAGGTCATAAATGTACACTGTTAAATGCTGTTTGCAAATGTTTTAAGAAAGAAGCCCTGGCTGAGAACTTCTCACAAAATGTAGCATCTGAACTTCATCAGTCATCAGATGAAACCAAATTGTAAATTTTTGGACTGGCAGAATGCTTGGCAACAAAAGTAAAACTACGCGCATGGAAAAGCAAGTAATACCCAGTGTAGAATATGCCGTTGGATCAGTAATGCGTTGTGGCTGTTTTGTGGCTGGTGGTTATGAAGATTGATGGCATCACAAATGCACCAGGATATTTCTGTCCAAAATGTGTTTGCCTCTGCCAGGAGGTTCAGACCAGGTCAGAGATGGAACTTTTAAAAAGAAAGATGTGCCAAGCACACTTGGTCATTACAGATATGATATGGTTAAGGAAACCCAAGGTATTTGAAATCACCATCTCAGTCTCCAGATTTAAATTGGAAAAGTAACGTCCACATGCACTACTTAAGAATATAAAGCAATATTTTAAACATTTTATTTGAATATTTAGTATGTTTAAAATAACATGAAAGAATTTTTTCTTTGTTGACCTATTGATGATATCTGCATGTTCGAATTTGGAAAAAACTATTTAAATGACTGACCACACGGGTAAAGACTATAGAGCGAATACACTTGCAGAGTACCTTCATTTGGACAGTGTGTTTACTCAGTCCGTGTCAACAGCGATTTATATTTGATCAATCCTCTTCCTCTCAAAGCGGTTCTTGATCACAGTTGATAGGAGATTATTTCCATAGAGATGTTATTAGTCCCAAACTGTGGTAAGCTAGCTGTCAGGAACACAGACCTCATGCTGTGTAGTTGACACCCAGTTCTGCTGCAGTGTGTGTGACCGCCTTGTGTTCACTAGAGGCGAGGGCAAAGGTTAGGTTAGAACTAGCCTAGTGACGGTGCATGCAAACAAATTTGATCTTGCGAGATGATGGATGTGATGTTAATGTTTGTGCTTTCACTCAGAACTAGCAGATGTAGTGAGGTTGTAATGTTTACAATTCAATGACTAACAAATGCGATAAAAAGGTACATCACTTTCCTGGATAAATTAAGGATGTTGTTTTGCCTATTTGCGCACCATGTGAAGCACATGACAGCAAGTACACCATACAGTAAGTGCAAGTGTTGCATAAACTCATTTTCTCTGTTCACTCCCACTCTGCCTGTCCTTTTCTTTTTCTATCACTGCTGCACAGATGGAAAACACTGGGGATGGTATGCTGACAGATGGAAGCAATGACTTCAGCTAGATAGGGGCAATGAGAAGTGCTAAGTAATTGCATGGAGGGCATAGAGGCACTGAAGGACAGTATGAGCAAGGTGGTGCAATTTCAGTGAAGGAGGTCCTGTCTTTTAGAATTAAATGCATGATTATGTCTGTGTGCAGCAGTAGATGTTGAGGGGGGGAAAAAAACACTGTCTGCAGAGGGATGCAGGGTTTGTTGTCTCATGACTGCAGTTTTACGTTAGGCTGCATGTGACGTTGACGAGCACTCTGAGGCAGTGTCTGCATAAAGTCTGTAATATCCGGACAAAAATTGTAGTTGAGTCTTTATCCTAACCTTCTTCGTGACATACATTCTGACGGGGAAAATTAACTCAAAATCTCTATAGGACGATTTTAAA
Organism: Clarias pachynema; assembly: GCA_030014365.1. Classification (NCBI taxonomy): domain Eukaryota; kingdom Metazoa; phylum Chordata; class Actinopteri; order Siluriformes; family Clariidae; genus Clarias; species Clarias pachynema. Next base: position 10,098,323 of record JAQMYL010000036.1, read on the forward strand.
GTTAATGATGAATAGAAACATCAGTTACCCACAAACCAAATACATGCACACACTTGACTCTGGTCTGTGGTGTGATACTTAACAGAGCAGAATGCCTCAGCAGGGAAAATGAGAATTCCAGGGATTAGCACTGAATCCATGATGGAAAAATATGAACTGTCTGGCTGTGACAGGGAAGATCCTTCACCCCCTGCTTGCTTTAGACCCAATGTTGTCTGAGATGACAGTGACTGAAAAAGGAGCTACAAATATGAGGGGGTAATAACCTTAAACTAGGACTAATATATGTATTTATTTTACATACCGATAAAACATGCTGTACGTTTTTTATATATCTCCCCAGTGCTAAACCACAAGTAGGGAGGACTTCAGGACTTCATGGCTTAGACAGAATATTCCTAGACATTACTCTTGTATGTAGTTTAACATGTGTGGGATTACAGTATTTATTGCAGGCAGAAAGAGTTAGGAAAATGGAACTTAACCACATCAGTGCTGAGCCAGGAAGAAAAGTGAATTTATGAGCAGCTCGATTTGTGCCTCAGACAGAGATCCAATCCCAAACCCTCAGAAAAGAATCTAGTCATCAGAGCCCACCTCATGCACCACTATTTCTGTCTCTCTCCCTTATTGGTTGTCTCATGCTTTCTGTAAATTACTCATCTCTTTAAGTTACACTATATTACACTTATTCATTTAGCAAATGCTTTTCATGGAATGTGAAGACATAAGGGCTTTGCTCAAGGACTCAATGGTGGCTCTCTTGGGACTTGAGTTACTACTTCCTGTCTGTTTTTTTTTTATATTTTTTTCTGTCTAGTTTTCAGCTCGACTTGCACACTCCCATGTTAACCAGCCTTATTTTGTGTGTATACAAAAGCTCAATCACAATAAAAAGTACCATGAGGAATTAAATCATCACCTTAATCCCTTCGGAAACAGGTTTGTTGCTTATTACTACAGGCATGAAGGATTTCCTAATTCATTCCCTGATTAATCCAAACCTTTTTGCTGTAAATTTGGACTAATTTGGATTCATTTGTTTATTGACATTTTACTCTTGTGAGGATTTTAGGACCGCATCCATCTGTACATACATATTTTGTAAATGCAAAGAATATAATGAGTTAACTCACATGATGAAGCCTATTAAATCAAAAATGCTAAGTGGTAAGTACATTCAGTGGCGGTTTGAGAATCAAGTTTCACAGTCTGTGAATCTGAGGTACTGCACTCCCTTCGTGTCCCCCTTTCTTTTTGCTGTTTCCTTCTATTTTCTGTTAAATATAATTTCTTTGGTCTCTCTCCCTCTCTCTCTTTCTCTCTCTGACACACACAAACACACACCAAGACACAGGGTGAGCTTTCTATCTTCTTTAAATCTAATACTATACCTACACCCACCTGTAATGCTAATCATAACCTTAGTAACCAAAAGGAAATATTTAGGAAATTCTGTTTAGTTTTTAAATCAAGGGACTGTCTTATTGCGTCTTAGCCATAAATATGGCTTAACATGTATATACGTGTGCACACACAGACATATACAGACATACACACTTTTATTTTTTGACTGGCCCCTCGCTGTTTCTTTGTACTGTAATTAGTGAGGCTGACGTCACCGGTGCAGTTACGAACCGTTTAAGGCAATGTTTTCTGCATCATCTGTCTCTCCAGGGTCTTTCCTTTTCTTTTATTTAAACTAACCACCAGGCTAGTTCTAGGCTAGAGTTTAACTGTTCACTTAGTATATGTTAGAAATATATACAGTATAATACAGATCTATGCTGCTACACATACAGTATCTACAGTAGTATGTGCTTGTGTGTGTATATATATATATATTTCCCGTTAGCTGTAAGGTAAGACGTAGGATATTTGGCTGAGATCGCAAGTTAGGGATTAAAGATGAGCTAAAACAGCCTGGAGATCAGTGGGGAACTGCTGAAGTACATTATGTTTTAGGGCAAACATCAAGCATAAAAAGGATGCTTAGTGTTCTCTTGACAGACTTGGCTATTTATATTACATAGACCTGAGTGCTGCTGGCAGACAGCACAGAGAACATTACATCACAAATAATCTTTGGATGATTTCATCATGTTGGATATTTAGGGCTTAGAAGCTTTCTCAGATACTTGTAAAGCCGTTCTGCTCAACTTCATGAATGATGCTGTGATTAGCAAATGAATACACATTTGAGGCCTATAAAAAATTTTTTTTTTAAACATGTGCCAAACATCATACTGTGGGTAGAATAGTATTCCTAAACAGTGTGCAGTTTTGGTTGTAACCCAGGTATTAGAGATGTCGATTGGATGTCTTTGTCTCTTTAGCAGTGTTTTAAAAGAGGCATGAGAATTATTGTGCTCTCCAACACAGCTGCTACACTCTCAGCAACCGTCTGTTTGTAGTTAGCATTAAACGCTAGCTCAGTCTGCTTACTGTTTAAATTGTATCCTGGTCAGTTAGTGACCCGTTCATGCATTGTTACCTCAAACTCTGACCCAAAATCTGCTGAATATGTGTAGAATACTCCATAAACTTGCATATCTCTAAAATTAAAACGATATCATGAGGCAAAACATACACACACAGCTACCTCTGCTCCATCTAGACATCATGTCCTCACTGCTTCAATCCAGTTGACGGAAATCACTGCAATGATGGGGAAGTTTATAGTAATGGAGAACGCAGGATCCAAAAACACATCTAATGCTACAGAGAGATCATGACTCACGGGTGGCAACATGCCAAGCTTAAAGCAGAATGGGAAAAGCCCCACACTTCAGACATACCCCTATTATGAGTCACACCTTTTAAAGCTAGCTGTATTTAATTTTGTCTGCTGCACAGCTTTTGTATCACTACATGCTTCCAAGTGTCTGACTGGATCACACAAACACGTACTATTTAATTATTCTTTACTGTAACTAACCAAACCAAATATGTTTCAGTGTGACAATGTACAGTACCTGTGCTTGCAAGCTCCATACATACATGGTAGGCCAAGGTTGAAGTGGAAGACCAGGAGTGTCCTACAGAGCCTTGGCATCAACCACACTGAACACCTTTGGGATGAGTTGGAACACTGACTGTACCCCGGGCCTTCTCGTCTAAGATCAGTGCCTGGTCTCACTAATGTTCCTGTGGCTGAATGATCACAAATCCTCATAGCCACACTTCAAAATGTAGGGCAAAACACATAAAGAAGAGTGGTGGTTATTATAACAGGAAGCAAGGACTACATATGGATTAAGATATTCAAAAACCATGTTTCAGTGTGAGCTCGTGGTGTCCCAATACTTTTGCATATGTACAAATTTAATCATTTGAAAATGGAAACCTTGGGCCATATTCATGCAATGCTTATTATTTCTTGATTGAGTGTATTCTGGATCACATTGTATGAAACATTGCTACACTCCTACATTCCAGTTCCACATGTTGCTTTATTCACCTTTTTTTTTTCCTTTTACAGATGAAATGTGAGTGGAGATTACATGGGTTCACAAATATTCGGAAGTGCGTTCAATGCTCTTTCTTTATCTTTTCATTGATTTGGCCTTGAGGGGTTACATGAGTGGCTCAGTGTGGAATAAATGCTTTTCTGGATATAGCATATATTTAGGTCTTAAAAGCTCTCCAATTATTTAAGTGCTACATGAAAATCCAGATAAGTTTATGCTTCATAATATATTGATAAGCCATAATTGGGGCTGTTAAATGTTCTTAATTCCACACATAATGTGGATTTATCAATACATTTTAGGAACTGCTATTAACAGTGTATTATAAGGCATTTTATTTATTTATTTATTTATTTATTTATTTAAGAAGAGATATCCAGTGCAGTAAAAGTTTCACTACGAAGAATTGATGTTGTCAGAGGGAACCATAAATTTTAAAAGCACTTACCATAATGGCCTCCTAGTCTTCATCAGCATATTAACCCAACAGTAGAACTCACACTAGGATTGCATACCACCTATCTGAAGATGCCTTTGTCTTTTATTTAATTGAATTCATATTTAGGTCACTATATTTCTAATTTATATGTAAGGAATAAAACTTAATATCTTATTGTTATTGTGGCCATGTGATGTGGCCCAAAATGAACAAAAAGTTTTCTATAATAAAATATCTCAAGAGGTTTTATTCTTCTTATACCAATTTCTTAATAAATAAGGCATACACGTAACTGTTGTTCATCTAATCAACAAGGATGTTCCTGCTATCACTTACATTTACAACATCTATAAATCACCTGATCTCTTTTTTTTTTTTTGCTTAAATTTTATTGACAAACCACACAGTGGAAAGCCCTTTATCTTTAATGGATAACTGTTACGGGAAACTTATTGACCAGTACAAGCATTGCCAATGGAGACGTTCCTTTACATGCCAAATGAAAAAGGTCCTTACAAAAAGCTTCATCATATCAACGTTTACACAAGACATTTTTATCCTGTTGAGGTATGGGATCGAGAAAACAAGTCCCCATATGTTAGTTGTTATAATAGAAATGCCAACATTAGAAAAAACACATCAATATTGATTTAGGATTTGAATTACAACCTTCGTTAATGTTAGATCTGTTAGCTCTGCACATGCTTACCAATCTGATTTAAGAACTGAAGAATAGGCAGCATAGTGCTCCATTACGGTATGTGTTACTTGATTATCGAACATCATGTCTAACATTTAAATAAATCTTTTTTTATGATGTCTCTGGTGATGTTAGGCTCATCTACGGGCAGTGGATGTGAGAATCCTGCAACAACTCGTGTCACTGCATGAGGGCATCGAGGCAGCGAAGTGGCTTATGGAAGAGCGCGGCATGCTCACCAGCCACTGCAGCAGCCTGACAGGCAGTCAGTACAGTCTGGGAGGCAGCTGGAGCAGCCTACATGAGACCCATGACAAGCTGGACAACATCTCCATCGGCAGTTACCTGGATACTCTGGCTGATGATCTGGACGAGTACTGCACCTCCAGCGGGGCGGAGTCTGTGCTCTGCTCTGCTCCTGTGTGCACAGACAACTCCAAATCTGCTCAGCAGAAAGGCAGTGTCCCTAAAGAGGATTTGAAATCTTCCAGTCATGACGCTAACCATGAAGAAGCTAGTAAGAGTAAAGCTGCAAATACTGGAAACTTGGATAGTGCAGATAAGCAAGACACAGACTCCTCCAAGGCTCTTGCAGCTGAGAGGCTGGCAAAGACCTTGAGCCCTAAGGGTAAGATTTACAAGAATGGCAAGGTGGAGCTGGAAAGCTGCAAAATGAATGGCAAAGTGCATTTGGAGTACGATGCTCACTGGCACTGGGTGCAGTCACAGGATGATGTGACGTTTTTGTGAGGGTTAAAAAAGATGCAATCAAAGTTGCTGGTTATATTTTTGGACTTTAGATCTTTAATGGACAGATTAAGCTTAAGTGAATGCAGATATAGTGGTATGATGTCAAAGATCCCATGGGGCCAAAGCTTATAAAGCATGAACATTATATTTGTCTTTACAATCATTGATCTGTACAGATGTTTATCTATTATACCTACTTTGCTCAGCGACTCCCAGCCCTGGTGCTAGAGTACCCTTGCTCTGCACAATTTAGTGCTTTCCTTGATCTAACACTCCCACATTGACTCAGGAAGGACCTGTTAATTATCTGATTAGTTGGAGGTGTGTGCTAGTGGGAAAACTAGTGAAAATGCCGGGAAGGAAAACACCTAGTTACTAGAGTTGGGAATTGCTGGTGCGGTATGTTATACAGTATGTGACTATGGAAGCTGTTTTATCAGTAAATTCTCCAGTTTCTTCAATTATTTCTTTGCAGAGATGTGGTTGATAAGCCCATATATTTTCTGTGATAATATCAGTGTTAATGATTAGATTTCCATTTTTTTATCTTGTGCAAGTTGACCAGTACAGATTGACATTTATTTTAAAGTGTTTTAGTTAAAATAGCAAAATGATCAGAGGTGAGTGATCAGAATTATTATATAATGAAGTCCTATTTTCATGTAAGTTCTGAAGGAGCCTGAAAGATATGATTATATATTCATTCATTTATTCATTTATATGAATAGATGAATAGATGGCATATAATAAGTATTTTAGAGAGGACCAAAGTTTTTAACTATATAAACACAAGACATTAAATTAATATTTTTGTATTTATTCTAAAATTTAAAGCTCAAATATATAATATAATCAATACATTGTAACACGGTTTTTTTATAACTCACATTTGCAGTGTAAAATCAGTTAATGCACATTAATGTTTTGCAGCAGCACACTGTGGCAGACCCATGCTCAGACTATCAGGTGCGAAGATGGATAACAGTTTAATAACAGGAATTAAGAACTAAAGAGAACTCAACATGAAACGTCTTTAACATTAAAGTAATGTTAGTTCAGATATGACACATATGTACAGACTACAACAAAGAGTCAAAGAGCAAATTTTATCTAGATAGCTGAAATATTAAATACAAAATCTGTACCTATGTGGAAAATGATGTGCAATATTATTAAATATATACTGCCTGGCCAAAAAAAAAAAAGTCACCCACTCTTTAGCTTTGATGATGGCATGCATTTGCAATTGCATTGTTTCGTCAACCTTGCCAATGTCATAACATTTATTTTTTATCTAAAGAAGCAATCATTTTTAACTGACATCTTTCCAGCACGGGCGGCACGGTGGGGTAGTGGTTAGCACTGTCGCCTTGCACCTCCAGGGTCTGGGTTCGATTCCCGGCCAGGCTTGATTTCCGTCTCTGTG
>JAQMYL010000036.1:10108580-10123577 GCA_030014365.1 Clarias pachynema
AGCCCCCCCCCCCCCCAACCCCTTGCATTAAAGCCCAGAGTCTTGACCTTACTCAATATTTGAGTATTTCATTTCAAATTCAATATGGTGGTGTACAGATGTTGAATGCACACAAAAAATAGATATTTAAAAAAAAAATTTATGGTCATGACTGTATATAAAGCATTCACTATGGATGCAGTGAAATGCGTCACAAATGAGTAACAGATGCAGAATCTTCATCTAACACCAAGTGTTGTATGTTCTTCACTTTTTTCCATGGGATCTGCTTAAAACTAATGTACAGGCAAAGTAAGCGCATTCCTCAGAGTTTATAGCTGACAGTAAGAGTTGTGTCAGTGTAATGACCCTGTTTAAAAGCTTTCTCAAGGCACACTCAGCACTCTCTTCAACCCAGCAGGATGCGAGCTGCTAATAGGTTCCAAATGAGACATACTGTATTTAGGAAATGTAGCAAATAATGCTTAAAATTCTTATTTTCTATTAAATTTTTTTTTTTTAAATCACACTTTAGTTGTCACTAAATTTGGTCTCTCTTCTGTCCAAAAGCCTGAATTCCAATTGATACGGAGCTTCATTCATGTTTAAAAAGACTGGGCTATTATTTTCACAGTAATGCTTAGTTCCTAACACAATACCATTCAATTTTATTTCTTTACCACAGTTTTGAGTAAATCTTTCCTTCCTGCTCTGTTTTAATGATTTGTCGTGGCCAGTAAAAATATTGGCATACGCCGCTTTTTCCATGGCTGTTCAGACATGAATAACAGGACTATATATAAATGAGTTATTAAAGGTTAATATGTATAAAAGATTGTCATGTCTACACAAAAAGCTTTTTTTTTTCAGTTATAGTTTCCTATTAAAATAAGAAGATAGCATGAGACAAGGATTTATTTTCAGAATGAAAAGTGCCATGCTCTTGTCTTTCCTCAAACATCTTCTCTTGTGTCAGTTTAACTTTACAGATTATCAGAAAAAAAAAATGACAACCCCACTGACCCCCGGAAAAAACAAAAAAAAAACCTCATACAGGATGTTACAAATACCAAACATGTCCTTTATGCTTTCTCTGGGGAAAATACACACACAATGAACTTATGTGACCCCCGTCCTGCCTGTAGCAACCATATAGCACCAGTCTGTTTTCCCATACTCTAGTTAAGTGACCTGATTTTTACTCTGATTGAAAGGCAAGTCACATCCTGCACAGTCTTGAAGAAAATCCCTTGGTTGGTTTGTGAACTTTTTTCAGAACGCCTAGTGACAAGCCAGCTGTAGGCCTTACCAGAGACAAAAAGAAAGGCATGCTGGGAAAGACTGAAAGGGCATTTCCGTCTCTTTCCGGTAGTGGCCTTATTCCAATTACTCTGTTGACTAGAACATAGTTGCTACTGAAAAAAAATGCTTTTACAGGGATAAAAGACCCGTTAACAATTATTCCCCTGAAACAGCCACTACATCCTGTGCCCTTATAAGAATTCTAGGAAGTCGCTCTGGCAGATGTGCTTAGCTAAAAAAGTAAATAACTGAGGATCTAATTTGTTGCATGCATGAGAGATGATAACTTCATTATTGTTCATTTTTAGTTTTGTCTTCCTTTGAACAATGGTGACAAGTCAGCATTTGTAACATTTTTATTCTGTCCTCCTAAATTCTACATACTTTGTCATTTGTAATGACATTGCCCCTTATAAAAGTATGCAAATTAGTCTAGAAATGTTAGAACAATACAAAAGGTACCATTCTTAACGGTCTTTAAAGAGCATAATGCCTGTGATAACATTAGAGCTTTGGGTATGGTGTATCGGGGTCTGGTAATAACCATGGAAACTGTTTCAGTAAAATGTAATCAATATCAATGTCTGATTATTCATTCATTCATTCATTCATTGTCTGTAACCGCTTAATCCGAGGTGGGTTCATGGAAGATCCAGAGGCTGTCCCAAGAACATGGTAAGAGTAGAAGCAAAATTATTAAGCAGTTCTTGAAGAATGGTGAGTTGAATGTGTGACAGTTCAGGAAAATTATTTAATATTGGTAGAATTTGGCATATTTTTGGGCTCTACGATCCATTATAAAGAAGCATGAATGAGCTACAAAGTCCCACAGAAGTGCTACATGAGAATAACTTATGCACTGCTACTGTATTTTTTGTTGCTGAAATGTAAAAATTTGGAGCATGCTCAAAATTTTTTGACTGCTTTCCCAAAACACTCTGATGGGTTTCCTGGCAATCTCCACAGGGGTTACTGTAATCTGGAGATTGTACCAATTTGAGCTCAAATTTGGGAACATGGGAAAAGTGTCCCTTATCCCTCACAATAATAACATAAGTAACTTTACATTAACTATTTTTGAGGATAACTAGATAATAAACTTAATTTTTTTAATTTTTATTAATTGTTCCTTGTTATAGCCATATGCCACATCCAATCAGCATGGAGCATATAATGGTTGAAGACTAACAGTTAACAAGGACCTACCATTTTTGGTTTTGTTGTTATGGAAGAGAAAAAACTCTCACCATCCCAGTTTTTCTGATTAAGCTAAAACTGACAATGAACCCCCTCTTGGCAACAAAACCCTTTATACATTACAAACATCGCTGTCTACTGTCTTGGATACAATGTTATTAATTTGTCTGACAGGCAGTCTTTGTAATAACCAGCCACAGTAAAACAAATATTCCCTGAAAATATGGAAATGTTTGACTACGCAACCAAATTCTACATTTCAGTTAATTCATGTGTTTAAGGATCATAGATTTTTTAATAATATAATTTTCATTAGGTTTAATAAGGCATACATTCATGTCATTGCATCACACTACATACAGCTGTATGTAGCCCTCATCATACTGCATGCAGATGGTGCTTAAAGGCAAAAACAGGAAGATAATCAGATCTCTAACACTGCCCTGATCCTTATCTCCCACCCCCAAAAAAGATGCAGCTTTCTCAACTCCAGATGCATTCAAACCTGCATAGACAGATGTGTTTATGCAGCTGTGGCTCTCCTCTTCCTTCCTAAGACAGAACTCCCATAAACAGCCTCATGAAGAACAAAATGGCACCACATCTGATGATTATCATAAAGTTAAGCCACTCTTGGAGAAGCACAGATTCTCCAAGATAGTCATTCTGTACATGTTGATGCTAACAATATATGCCTTCGTCTGTCTGAGGTCAGTAAGAGGAACTTCATAAAGATATAAATTATTGAAGCCAATGTCTAATGCACTGACCCCATATGCACTGACCCCATCCCAATGTGATTTGGCAATACAGCTTACAGCAGGTTATGGTCGGTGAACTGCTGGATGTCCAGGTGGTGCTTCAAAAGCAATGGACTTTATAACTAATGGAGTACTTATGAGGGCAAAGTTGACCTGTGCTGCACTCATTTCTTGCAGTATACAGTAGCTTATAGTCTCAGAACAGACCTCTCTCATTAGTGACAGTCCAGAGCCCAGGACAGGAAGCAGACAAACAGCTAAACTGGGCATCTGCTAGCTGTTCTACCATCTCAAGCTAGGAGTGTTAAAAATTAAATCTGTAACAAAGCTAAGTGCTTATTGTTAATGAAAAGATCACTGATCAGGAGTTTGATTTACTATGTCTAACTGAAACATAGATTAAACCAAATGAATACGTAGCATTAAATGTTTAAGATGTGTGTAGAATTTGGCCATTATTTAGTTTTCTCTATGAGCAAGAGCAACTCCATGACTCTCTTCTGTAACAGATCCATCATCGTGTATGCAGTAGTTCCCACATAGCCACTCATATATGTAATATCATTTTATTACAGCCACTATTATAAGCAGTGGAAACTTTGATGTGACAGAATTGGAGCTAGAGCTAGGAACACTGAAATAAAGCTGATATAGAGTTACCTACAGTAGTAAAAATGTTATTGGTTTATTTTATTCCAATAATTTAAATCGAATTCAAATCATATAAGACATCTAAACAATGAGCAAGCTCTTTTTTTAAAATCTTTTTTTGCACAGGACTTAATGTATCATGCTGGATTGTGAATGTATGTGCATGTGTGGTTTTAGAATCTCAGAGCTATGAGGTGAAAGTTTGAGTTGCCAGAGTGAAGTGTTTTCCTCTGGGGATGCCCAGCTGTGTGCGACGAGGAGGAAGAGAACAGAGGGGCAGGAGCAGGCCACATGGTTCCCACGCAGTGATGCAATTAGATTGAGACAAAGGGCAAAAAGGTCCACTGAGGCTAGTACAGGAACTGCTAATGGATAACAGCAATACCCCCAGCACATGATGGCATGCAGGTCTGTTTTATAGTGCATATGTAGTATATACATACATGGACATTTTCCTAAACTACACTACTGGAATAAATGGTTTCATCTGGAACCCTTAAGCGTTCTTTGGTTTCCCTGGGAACAATTGTAGGTTCAACTCTCTTATCAGAGAGGGTTCCAAAGGCATTCACTTTGGGAAGCTTAAGACTGACAGAATGTTGAAGAGAATCTGTTTTTAAGTTTAAGATTGCACAATAGAAACAGCAGGGCTCTCTGCTATTTTGGTCCATTTATTTTGTCAAATTGACCTTGAAATTAGTGGAAGGTTAGTTACAGTATTTACTGTCTGTTCCCATGGAAAGTTATTCCCTGATCATATGGTTTAGGTTCATGCATGAAATTTCCTTCCGATAATATCCTATACCTATGAAACAGAAATTCAAATAGTAATTGTTAATTGTTAAAATCAATATATGATGAGTTTGAAGGCAAAACATGATAACTGTTATTTCTTAGACCTGGACTCAATTTGGTGAATTATATTGCAAAGGCAGACAAAACCTTTTTATAACATTATATATTCATTTAGAAGCTTTCAATTAAATTTTTTTTTTTTTAATTGAGTGAAAAACTGCATTACACATCAACCAGCCATCACTTTAAAACCGCCTTGGTCTTGGGTTCCTCTTGTGCCATGGGTCAGCTCTGGCCCCTCGAGGCGTACCTCTGCAAGGCCTCTGGTGGTACTGTAGTGTTTGGCACTGCGACATTGACAGCAAATCCTTTGGATGCTGGGTGGGGACTCAGTGGACCATATTTGTTTGTCCTGCTTGGGATTGGGATCTGGGAAATTTCCAATGTCCCAGTGCCAGACACCACAGGACACAATTCAAGAAGCTAACCACCATGCCATCTCACTTAAAAAATCTGTACATTAAAATTCTAATTCATTTCTTTAATGCATTATTATAAGTGCATCTGTTTTAACACATTACATTAATGTGGGGTCATAAAGCAAAATGTTGGAGGTCTTTATGAAAAAGTGGTTATATTTCACCTGTATGCATGAGGAGAAATATCAGTTTTTCAGTTTATTAACCAGCAGAAGTACAGAATATTAGATAAAAACATTACTGCATATTTTCTTTTCAAATTGTAAAGAGAAATTGTAAATAGTGTATTAAACATAATGCAAGCACACAATGTGCAGAGAACATTTTGAGTTTTGAATTAGAATTTTCTACCTTTAGTCCGCAATTGAGAGTCAACTTTTAAACTTTTATTCGTGAGATAAAATTCATTGTTTTATGACTTCCCCAGCTCTGGCTCATACGGCTCAGTTGCCTGGTCTGAACGGACCCTGTTCAACAGAGCTTACGTTTAATTAACCAGGGACAAGTAAGCTTTGTGCTTGTTGCACCAAAACCCAAAGAACTGCATGACTGGGCACAGAGGACACACATGCAACAAGCCCACGTGGTTAGATGTCCTCTCAGTCTTCCCTCATCAGCTGCACCTAGGATCAAAGACACAGAAGCTTCAACTTTTCTCTGAACGCGTGGGTCACATTCCTGGCCAGGATTTCAGTGTAAATCAAAAGGATAGTGAGACAGGCTGGAATTATGGGACTATGTGTTCTTGATGAGTGCCAAAAACATTTCGTACTTCTCGATTCATATACTGTAAATGCAATCTTAAAACTGCAGTAAGACATGCAATAATGTATTACACATAAATCATTTCTGTTGTATGTGTGAAAGGGTCATCTTTGTAATATCATGCCATTAATGGAAACAAAAGAAGATACTACACTAAGAGAAAGCATAGAGTTGTATAAAAACACACATTCCTCACACACTACTGTAACTACTAATGCATGAAAATGTCCCTAAAGTATTGTAAAATGTCATGGAATTTCAAAGAATATGGATTTTTTCTGGGTACACTCTAACCTTTGATCTTGGTAGTATATGTAGATCCCAACTGTCAGATATCTAAGTTATAATCCATCTAGCACATCAGGCAACGAATGCTCCCCACCCTGGAAATACCTTATATCTGTCATTTCTGTGGCAGTTACTTAAGGGGTCGGGTTGTCAGCTTGATGGCCATTTGCCATTCACACACTACGGGCAATTTTGGAAAGCCAATTAGCCTAACCTTCATGTCTTTGGGCTGTGGGAGGAAATGGGAGTACCTGGAGGAAACCCACTAAGCATGGATGAACATACAAACTTCATGCACACAGACCCTGTGGCGGGAATCGAACCCAGGACCTGGAGGTTCAAATTGACAATATGCTGCCAAAAAGGTTAATAAAGAATTGCAATTAGATAAAAAATAAAATCATTTCTAAAATTTCTGATTAAACATTTAAGCATAAAACTTTTCATGATTCGTTATCCATTCCTTCATTAGGTTTTCATTTAAAATTATATCATTGGAGGTCAAGAAAGATGTCAAAAAGGTCAAAAATAGTGTTCATGCCTTTTTGTCTAGCAGGGCAGCTATAGTGTATGTACATATGTATGTATACTGTATGTTTGGTAAGTAGTACCTCCTGGTATAGCTCGGTATTTGTATAATAGCAAATAAGAAATTACTCTATATAGAAACTGCTAGTAATATGGTATTTTTGCAACATCCGCACATTCATCTTTTTACACGTACACAGTTATGATCCTGTCTTCTCTTCCCTCTCCTCAGCTCTGGCTACTAAAGGAGATGATTTATCCGATCTTAAATCACTCCCAGATGACTCCAGCCTGACCTTGGAAGATAAATTCAATCAGATGCTAGCATGTGTTTTTTATGATTGTTGTGATACTGATGAGCTGTTTCCTGGGAGGTGAGGTGTCTGACAGCGAGATGTATATGTGGTTAGGGACGGCAGCCATTTTCCAGACGAATGAAGGCTTCCTTGATAAGAGGATAGAGACAGGTGGGGAGAGCAGTAAAGGGTAAAGGCTAGAGTTTAGTCTTGCAATCTGAGTAAGTGTTTCAGATTAAAACAGCACCTGTGCAGTGTGTCACTAGCTTTATCTGCCCTGCATCAACTCAAGCAACATGTAATGCTGTAATGCTAGCATGAGGATTTGCTTTTGATGGAGACTAAAATGAACTTCTTACTAAGTCATTCTACTGTAGATAAGGAAATGAATAGTTATATTAACGCATTACTTATTAATCAAATAAGGTTCACATTGCAGAAAAATGGATCCTAATATTATATTACAATTTCAAATGTATACTACATTCATTGATCATTTCCAAACTGTTGTCCTTATAGTCTTAACTTCGGCTAGATTGATTAATTAAATGGCCAAAAAACACAATATTATGTTGAAACACCTATAGCTTAGATTATGGTGTGCATTTGCCATGCCATTGTTTCAACAACCTTATATAATGCTAAAACATTTATTTGTGTCAAGAGTTGCATAATAAAAAAAACTCCAATGATGTGATAACCTGGTCATTCAGTACGTTCAGGTTATTGGCCGACTTCATTTTATTGCCACATAACATAGCTTAGCCTAGACCTGACCTACTGAAGCAACCACAGATAATAACACTGCCTCCAGAGGCTTGTACAGTGGCCACTCTGCATGATCCATCACTCTGGATTAGGGTCAATCAGGATTCACCAGACCACATGCTTTTTTCCATTTCTCCAAAATCTAATCTGTATGCTCCCATTTCTAAAAAATATATTTATAAACAAGTGGTTTTCTTAAGGCTACACAGCTGTTTACTCCCACACTGTGCATGGAAATGCTCTTACTTTCACAATTAAACATAGCGGTGTTTTATACCATTGATTTTTCTTTTTTTTTTTTTTTTTTAACAATGCAACGTGTTTAAGAAATGAAAAGCTACTCACTGAAGCAGTCAGGGTTTAAAGAATTGTTGCCAGCTGAAACATTAATCACTGCAGTACTTATCCTTTCACGTATTTGCTTATTTAAATGTGTGTATGAGTTACATTGGCAAAAATCAACTAAGAAAATATGTGGTTACTGGTCTGTTTAACTAACCGCTTAAACTGAAGTTAAGTTTAATTCAAACCCCAATAACTGATGGGTCAGGGATTAAATAACATCAACTTGGACTGACAATATTTTGTCAGTGGAAACTTCAGTAATACAAAAGCCTTCAATACAGAGCCAGGGTACAGTATAATCATACGTCTTTGAATAATGAGCCTAACTTTGAGACAGAGAAAACTAAAAGTGAAACAGACTTACCCAGGAGAGTCCAGTTCCTACCAGTGCCTGGTGCAGAAAAGTGAGAGATGGAGGTCAAGAAGGTCACATTTCATCCAGTAGAAGCTCCAGGCGAAGCTCTGTAACATAACTCTATATAATTGCCTATGAGATTAAGCATAGCCTGGGGTCCTGGACAGCACCTTGAAAATAGCTTCATGGATTTAGAGACATGACTGAGACTATTGTTTATAATCCTAATGTCACCATGCTTGCCGTTTTCACAGGTGAAAGGCTGTTGTCTCATAGCTTCTCATCATTTTTTGAGAGATTTATTATTATAGTGACTTTTACCTTATTTGTCTTCTTTCAGTGGTTTATAATTTGTCCCACCCACAGTTTCTCAGTGAGGACTGATTACTGACACAAAATGATTTTTGCAAGACATGAACATTTGCAAAGGTTTCATTTACAATTTTTTGGTTCTATTAAAGCTTTTGTTTTTGTCTATAGGACATGCCTGGAAGTGCATAAAAAATCATCCTGTAGTTAGTACGTAAGTAAGTAGTTATGTATGTAGGTATGTACAGTATGTATTTCATTTAAGCATAAATTTATCCATCGTAAATATTAAAGTAATTTTGTGTTCTGTTTTTAGAATAATGCTAATCTGGACCATAACACCTGTGACTACATCAATCTTCTTCTAAAAACAAATGCCAAAAATGTATTCTTTTCATAATGGATAAGTGCTCTGACTCTGTATTTGAATGTGTTCTATTAGCTGTGAATGTGAAAGATAAGATTGGCTGAGAGGGAGAGAAAGGGAGAGAGACAGTCGGAAGCATAGAAAAAGGTGGCAAAAGGCAAAGACAAAATGTGAGAGAAACAATGAATAGGACAAGGAGAGAGAGGGATAGAGTGATACACAGATGGATATGCATAATGAGATAGCATGTGAATGATAGAAGTAGCAAATGTAACAGACTACAGTGATAGACAGCTAGATAAAGTAGATAGATAGATAGATAGATAGATAGATAGATAGATAGATAGATAGATAGATAGATATACAATATCTTAGAATATCTTCACTAATCTCCAATGTTGTTCTACTTTCATTACAAATGACAGGGTTGGTAGATTTTTGGATCACATCTAAATCAGATTATCATAAGGATTACATCTATAATCCATTTTATATCTAATAAGACTGTGGTGTGTATATTATCTCCTGCAATCAGCTATTAAAATAACAACAACAAACACAACTATTATGAATATTATTATTATTATTATTAGAAGAAGAAGAAGAAGAAGAAGAAGCACTTTCCCAGAAGAAGGTAACAGTGTGGTAGGAATATAACATCCACTTAGCCATAAAGTGTGCAGGCTTTGGTTAGTATAGACAACAGTGCAGTTAGCTTTCCTCTCATGTGTATTAAGCTACCTTGAGACACAGCATGAACAGCAGTTTAAAAGTATGCTGGCTTCACATGTCTCAGATGACTTAGTTATCTGATGGACGAGAGGCATTTCACGAATGGTGATATAGAGCATAACAGCACTGCGATGTTATCTACTGTACTGTATATGTGTCATTATATGCATCATAGTTGTTCTAACAATAGTTAACTACACAAGCAGGGGTGAAAGTAGGTCGATATGGTCCTCAATACAGTACTGGAAAGAGCAGCTTCCTGCCAAAACCCACATTTAAGACCAAACATGGAAGTTTGTTCAGTATGAAGAGACATCTGATAACGTTATGTCATCCTATACAACACTTTGCCTCCATAATAATTGCTTTTAAGTTGGTCCTAATTACCTCTGAACCGTCTGTTGTTTTACTCATGGCTAACACGAACTACATAGCTTCTGGCAAACAGCTAAATCCTAAATCCTTCCCTAACCCCATGATCAAAGGGACTACTTGGTGTGTGGTACCCTTAAAAGTGCACTACCTTTCCATTTTATGCTATTTGGGAATCAACCCCTAAAAAAGTTAGCTGAAATTCTAATGTGAAGTGAGTGAAAAAATAAAGTCAATTTCAGATGTTTCTCAGGACTGTCCATCACATCCATGGTTTATTCTCCATACCTTTTGGCTACATAATAATGATAAAAAAAATTTAAATCTACTTTCAACTCTATTGATCACATCAATGGTTGCTAACTGTCGGTCGACAGCTCTGCCAGATGCGGTTAGTTAGTTCTACCAGTCACTGATGGATGTGTTGGTCGAGCAAAATAACTGGTTAAATAAAAATCATTATTTCTTGATAATAAATGCCATTTGTAGAATTATTGTATAAAAGCAATATCACACTCAAGGACGTGCTGCTGTACTGTAATATCAGCACAGCTGTAAGATCTCCAGCACTTGGGCTGCTGATATTCAGTACAACAGGACTTCCTCTCGACCTCTCGTGTGATATTGTGATAAGTTGGTGGGAATTTGCAAAGTGACTAACATTACAAGAGTCTTAAGTTAAAAAAAAAAAAAGAAATACATTTAGAATGAAAGAAAATTGGCATTGAACAGGAAGAAACAAGAAAAAATGGGAAAAGTTGGCAAAACTTCAGCTATAGCAGTGAATCAGAGACCTGAGAAGAGAGCTGTTGTGAAAGATGCAGAGGAGCAAAGAGGAAGCACAACAGGAGGTATTTTCCATTTGGCGGTATGGAAAAGAGAAAAATCTATATCATTATGGATTAACTTGATACCTGACATGACAGTTTATCTTTTAAAGTACCTCTTAAAATATCAACACAGTGTGAAGGTAATTCTTTGCAGAAGATGAAGCAGAAGTGGAAAAGAGGCCTGAATATAAGCGGATATTTCATTTAACCATTTTTTTTGTACAGGAAAATGTAAAAGTTCGAGTCAAGAATGTTGCTCTACATAGTATATCTTTAATTGATGGTCTCTTGTGTGTACAATTCTGTGATAAAAAGGCAAAATATTATTTATTATTAATTATAAAGTTGAGTCGCTTCAAGGTGTCCAATAAATTTTTTAACAGGAAGTACTGAAATTCTAAGCTGGACATGGGTATATCAAGGTGTTTAAAATTAGATAATCTCAAACAGAATAAAGCATTATAAAATAAATAAATAGAGTTTTTTTTTTTTTTTTAATTGAGTTAATTTTATTAAAGAGGACGAAACTGAAAAGAGAGAAGATATTTATTATTCACCATTGTTGGAAGGGGTTTACATTGTCAACTGCAATTTGGAAACCCCTTTTACACAGAGAAACCTACCAAAGCGGGAAAACATGCAAACTCCACACACACAGGAAATCGAACCCTTGACCGCGGAGGTGCAAGGCTAAAGAGCAAACCACAACGCCATCATGCTGGCAATTTAATTAATTAAACTCAATTTTTTGGAATCTTTTAAATGAAACATAACCTACAATATTGGGGTGTACAAACTTTATTAATTAGCTGTACTGTGGAACCTTGGATTGCGAGCATAATTCTGTCCATATGGGTGCTTGTATATCAAAGCGAATTTCCCCCATAAGAAATTATGGAAAATCTGACAATATGTTCCACAACCCCAAAATATTCATATAAAAATAATTTATACAAAATGTGAAGTAAAAATAAAACTAATTAATCTGCACTTTACCTTTGAAAAGAATCGTGACTGTAGAGACCAGAGAGAGAGAAAAAAAAGAGTAGGGGTGGCTACTGTGTCGGACGATTTTCACACATATGCGCGCGCGCACACACACACACCACTTCCAACAGAGCCATAAAGCACCTTTGAATCTTGAATCGGAGAGAGGAGAGGAGGAGGAGGAAAGTGGCTACTGTGTAGGACGACTTTCACACAAACCACTTTATCGATGGTTTTTCACTTACATAAGCGCGTGTGCACACAGTCACAAAATAAAAAATGCTTTATCCGCACACACGTGGTCAAAGTGTTATAGTAAACAGAATATGCACACTGGATGTTGACTATACGAGTGATGCAAATATGTATTATCATCGAACCTTTAGATGCTGCACTCAGGGAGCTGTGTGAAAGGGTTCAGGTCTGAATGAGGGATCACTCAGTCAGCCAGTGTGTATATTTTCATCATTTTTTTTTTTTTTTTTTTTTTTTTTAAACAATTGTTATATTAAAAAAACATACAGGCCCAAGTCAATATCCCAGTTCATGGGCTCAGGAACGATTTGTTTTCTTTTCTTTTAAATAGTAACACTGGTGGTCCTTTTTAACAGCATTTATTCTGGGCCACTGGGGATCATGGAAAACTGAGAGTGCAAATCTGGCATTTAAAAGGGCTCTAGCATAGTGCTTAGTCTGCCCTCTGACAGGAAAACACCCCATGCAATAGGATAATTACATTTAATGAGTGGGTTTTTCTTGAAAAGCTGCCAGACTTTGCCATGGAAAGTTCTATAATAGAGGGTTGTGCTCTTATGCTTCAGTAACATTTAACATAATTAATGAGCATGATTTTCCTGATCAGAAACACAAGTTTGTTTGCTATTGAACACAAAAGGTGGCAACATACAGTTAATGTATGCTCCCAATTCATGAAAATATATATACTGTATATATATTTTGTAATATATGCATTACATATTGGTTTCATATAAAATTTATTAGGTTTTATAGGACTGTATAAAGAATAATCAGAATTTTGTCTCAACAGATGGGATACAAATTAATCCATTAGTTCAGTGTAAGTAGCTACATTGCTTGGTTTTATCTTCAGGAAATATTTTTCTTCTTGGCTTCAGATCATCAGTGAAAGATTTAGCACCTTCAGCAGAGAGATGATCAGACCCAGGATCTGGCCTTTTCTGGTGCTGATTAAACCAAAACACAGTAAGTGGCTGATACAGTGAAGACAGCGCCCTCTCCTGCACAATACCTACCAACAACATCTCCAAGCTCAGGGAGATACTCAGGTGCACAAAAATGGTTATAATGAAGAAAAAATAAAAAAAATAATAAAAAAATGAAGAGGGGTGTCCAAGTCAAACCTGTAAATTTCTGATGAATTCAAAAGGTGTAAAACTGGCTGACATTTACAGATGATTTCAAGCATGGTACGGTAAAACATTTAAATGGTGCAAACATTTTAAAGAAGGCCATACATCTGAGTGTTGATCCTGGATGAGGTTCTTGGATGGACCCCTTGAAAAGCCCCTTATACAACCACTAAAAAAAAAAAAAACCTGTCCAAAGATCGATCTTTCTTAAATCTTTTCTTAGAGTCACATTTTATGCCTCTACCACTAGATGATGGAGGTAGTTTGTCTTCCATTAATCTGAGATTCTTGTTAGTGTGAAGTCTCAAAGCCAAATGTTTGAATGTTTGAAGGATTTATGTAAAATGATTACCAGGAGATGACCTGCTCAGCAAGATCAAATGTCTGAAATACATTTTATTTAAAGGTTTGCTGTAAATTTACGCCCATCCAAAGGGTCTGCAAACAACATTTTGCTAATTTTGGTTAATTATGAATTTAATAAACTTTAGTGACTCAAAGCATAAACACAAACATTAATACTTGTTAAATTAATTGTTAAAACTTTAATACTTCTACATATGCTCTGTTACATTGTTAAAATTAGTATTTAAGATAGTATCTCATTATTAATGCACTAATTAATATTAAGGGGGACTACACAAAATATTGCAGTTTTTCAGGGATTTAGCATTATAGAATTTCTACATCATAATCTATTAGTAAAAGTACAGGTATGAACATGTTACTGATAAAGACCAACACTGTATTGAATGCTTTGAATGTAGACATTAATATTTTTTTTTATTCATATTAAACTGAATCCAGTAACTGCAAATACAGGATTGTAAATGACAACATGAGAACAGCTGCATTTTACTGTTTAATGGTTTTTATCCTTACAAAAGAGGTAACACTGCAGATGTTCCTACAGACGCCATTAAAAAAAAAAATCTGAAAACAGTGTTTCATATAGTCATCTATATATTGAAAAGTAGACGTAATAATATTAATATTTTTAATAAAACAATAGCACAAATGACAATGACAACTGTAATAAAAGTGGATCAAAAAAGTGACATTTTATGCAAATAACACCGAACAATCAGGTAACAGAAACAAAATCAGCTGAAAGTTTCATTCTACTGTACGTCCAACACTTACAATAAGTGCTAATTGTTTTAAGCTTTATAAAATACATTAAAAAAAGCAGGAAGCAGTTTTATTTCCTTCAAGGAAAAGTACTATAAAATAAGTTACAGTACAGTGAATTTGTCTAAACTGACTTTGTTCCCGTCTTCCAGCCTCACATAAGCACAGACGATTTCAGAAGTACATTGTACAGAAGTAAAGATCATCTCTTCTCTTATAAAAGAACCGATTCCCCTTAAACAGGAAGGGAAATCAGTATTCGGGATGCCAATAATTATATAAAAACATTGTACAATTTCACACACACACACACACACACACACACACACACACACACACACACACACACACACACACACACACACACAC
>JAQMYL010000036.1:10125531-10150823 GCA_030014365.1 Clarias pachynema
AGAACGAAACAATCCAAGATCAGGACAAATCCACAACAATCAAATCCAGCTAACTGAGTTAGCGACGTACGAAGAATACCCCCCTGCTCTTTAATTCGCATGTTTAGATCATCTAACCAGCTCCTTTTACTCCTTTAAGTATCAAGGACCAAATACAAAAATAGCGATAATTGTGCTTTTGCTGTGGCTGCTCCGACGTTGCAGAACAGGTTTTCTTATCACCCCAAGTTTAGCCACAAATTTGGATATTTTTAAGTATTTGTACAAATGAAGACTCTCTGGCTTTTAATCAAAGTGGATATTGAGAAATGGGCATCCCTCGTTTATGTTTTACATTGCAGTGAATGTAACCATTTTTGTGAAGCATTCTCTTAATAATACTTTTCAAAAGGTGCCTCATAAATACATCTTGATTTGACTTGATTTGATCTCAGTATCACAATCCATCACTGATGCAGGATATGAACAGAATTTAAATAAGGCTATAACTCAGGATGATTTACATCACAGCACTGGGGAATTTCTTTTATCTGATTGGCCAGATGGTGTTGATTAAAGTAATGAATAACATTTTTGTATTTGTATTGAACAGAAAAATCTATTTTTGTATATCAGCACAGTCTGGAGTACAGTTTTTTTTTGGGCTCCCCAAAAATTACAAATGTGTTAATTTATTGATGAATGACATGTTGCACATTTTACACAGTTTATAGTTAGATTTAAGAAAACAGCGATATCTGGACTGATAACGCTTACATCCAAGTTGAATAGATGTCTCCTAAGAAAAAACTTAATCACATCAACAATTATAATAAACAATTTGTTAAACAACTAGTATGTTATTTTTACTATAATAACTCATTCTTATATAGCAAACATAGCAATCTCAGACCAATGAAATATTTTTTTAAATAAGTGTCAAGTGTTCTTATTGAGCACTTAGTGATTTTTAGTTAGTAAGTTACTGTCACTTTGTAACAGTCGAGTTGTAACTGTAACATGATTGGTGATCATAGCTAGTGCATAACAAAGGGTTAATATAAAGTGTCTCAGTTTAGATTGAATGGAAAAAATAATACTGTATCATTAAAAAAAGATCTGTATATCAGATTTTACAGTACAGATGTGCCTGTATTAAATTATTCAGGATTGAAATCCTGATTGCTACCTGACTCAAGATTCAAAATTCTAGACAGCGTATCACACGGTCTGATTTAAATCAGTGAATCGTTACACCCCTGTTAATCAGATGCGAAGATGCACACGAGACATTTTTTATTCAAGCTGATGTACGGAGATATGAACATGCGGTATGCAGCTGGAGGCGTACCTGAAAGTGTGCACAGGGAGCGGCTCTTTGTGGCTCTGGCCCCTCATCTGCAGCACTTCTTTAGAGGCCTTTCGCAACCTCCTCTCAGCTGCCTCCTCCTGCCTCTGCTCCTGTCTGCTCTGCATTGCCTGAGAGAGAAAGAAGCAGAAAATGCTAACTTAAAGCAGGAACACAAGTTTTTGTTCGTCACATATAATGTACATTCCTGCTTAGTGAAATTCTTTCTTCGCTTATCCCAGGGTGTTTTAAGCAGACAGGGTTAAAGACCTTGCTCAAGGGTCCAACAGTCTCAACTTGGTATAGCTGAGGTTTACACGGCCGACCCTCTGATTAGTAACTCAGAGCCATAACCCGCTGAACCCTTGAATACTTTCATGAATTAAATACCAAAATTCCTCAACAGCAAACATTAATGAAATGATTTAGAATCTAGTTTTCCCATAAACATAATATACTGTTCTAGATGGTAAATTAGTACATAATTACTTTATTTCCATATGTTGTAGGGAATAGTTTTAGCATTTTGGAACCTTGTTTGATGGACACGAAAATTTGATGGACTGTTATATTATGGCTCCCCACTTTCCACCAGCCACAAGTTTTTTGTCTTTTTAATTTATTGAAGGTACACAAGTGAGTTCCGTGTTTACATGCATTAAGTAAAACACTGATCTGTTACGTCTGTTGCATTGCTGTGATGATGTTTTTAGGTGTGCATTACTTGTCTGTGGGCCTCTCGCAGGAGGTTGCGGAAGCGCTCGTCCCTCAGGGCCCAGTGAGGCACATCCACTGGGCCACGGACACTCTGAGACCCCTGAACGCTCTGACTTGGTTCCTCCAACCTCATCTTCAGCTCTCTCAGAGCATTCAGCTCCTCGCTCAGCTGCCTCTGCCTCGTGCGGCACGCCTGGAGGTCCAGCTCCAGATCCAGGGAGGTACGGGTGGGCTGCTCAGCCAGGGAGGAGCGGTGAGGCTGCTGCAAGTCAACCACACACACAAATTATATATACAAATTTTTCTCTCTCGAAAGGCTCTGCTTTGATGCACGAAACATTTACATTTCTACATATCTAAAATTGTAATAAAAATTCTTATTGGAACGCATAATCCTCGAAAATCAACTGATCACCAAATTGTGGAAGAGATGCATGCGTACACAGATCCCACAAAGAATCATTTACCAACACCACTTGCACATTACAGGAACTCGGCTGGGAGTTATTGCCACGTCCCCCGTACAGTCCTGACCTCGCTCCAAGGTGCATTGTTCGGGCCATTAAAGGAGTTCCTGGGAGGCCAGTGTTTCATACATGAATTAGGCAGTCTGATCATGGCTCTGGTGTAAAGGACAACTTTCACCTTGATGGTATCCAACCACTAGTGAAATGCTGGGATAAGTGCATTAGTGTAGCAGGGGATTATATAGAGAAATAAAATAGTTTTAATCCATCACAAGTCGAAGTTCAACTTGTACACCGCCCCTTAAGTCAGACAAAATCCCCCCAAAATTAAGTACCAATGTTTAATTTTTTTGCATGTGGAATCACTTTCCTTTTACCAATTGGCTTAATGTTCACTATATACACATCTTACCATGAGGTATAAAACATGAGTACAGTATTATAGGGAGCACACAGTGAAAAGCTGTCATCAATAAATCAGCATGTGCAATCGAAATACCGCCGGTTGTCAACTGTTAAACACAACATCCTTTTAGGATTTTGTTTATATTGCATGAGCACTGGAACATAGTTTAAATAATAACAACAACAACAACAACAATAGTAATAATAATAAATCCTAGAAATCACATGCAATCACAACTCGGACAGATCTTTCCATAATTAATGGGACAAAAATGTTAGGGGTCTCTAACAGACTTTTGATTGAAAGCAGAACATTTCTTCCTTCAGACTATAAGTAATATGAACAAAATGTAAACAGTATGCAAACCCAGCTATTCACTCATACATATGGAATGGAAATTCATTATACCTAATGCTTTTCATGATGGATACATTTTATTACTGCCAACTTGGCATATTAAAAAAATAAAGAAAGCAAACCCCAAATAGGCCTCAGAATTACACAAATAAAATGCATCAAAGTGCAGAAACCATGGTGTCTTTTCAGAATGATTCTTTTGCTCACCTGTTTGTATCTCAGTGTTCTCCTCTCTAGAGTGTTTCTGATAAAGGGGGACTTCTTTGGTAGTGTGGAGCTGTCACTGTCACTGCGGTAAAGCTGGGAGAGAGAGAGAAAATAAGCACCAAGAGGTTTTCAAGAGTATGGTTTGTGTAAGTGTATTTGTGCACAAATGCATGTTTGTCTCTCTGTGTGTGTGTGTATGTGTGTGTGTGTGTGTGTGTTTCACACTCACCCTGCAGACATACTGGCTGCGGGCTCCAGGTGAGAATGTGTGTGAGCGTGACAGTGTGCTGGTGCGCAGGAAAGGGGGGCCGTGTCCATATCGGCCTGGTCTCTCCTTAGGCTGCATTCGCATTAGCTCTGTGTTAGTTGCCTTGTCGACCTGAGGGTGTATAAAGTATGTGTGTGTGTGTGTTACACAGAAACAACAGGAAACGGAAGTATCAAGACTCAACGATGTTCGCACCAACGCCATTTATTATAGCCATCTAATGTCATATAATTTGTTTTTATTCACATTCTTTTTTGTAAAGACAATTTTGTAATTTTGTCAATACACACCCGGGTCTTGTGTAATTTCCCTGGCACGTTCCAAACCTTTTAAAATGTTAAATAAATAAGTAACTTTCCAGCTTTTTTAACTGCCTTAATTGGAAGGAAAACAGTACAAAGTTCTTTGTGCACGAGTATGAAAGTCTGTTACCTTTACAATGAGAGACCTGTCTGAATGAGGGACACAGCGCCCCCCGGTGGCTATACACAAGCCCTCGGCACATAGACCCTCATGACATGGGGAGACAAATGCTGTGCTGTTGCTGCAGCCACTGTCCACTGATTCAGCCTGCCAGCTCCTAACACACATACAGACATCGAGACGCACGAAATCAGTATTTTAAAACTAGGTTACGGTACTAAAAGTGAGAGTACACAAGCATATGTTGGGTGAACAGGATGTACCTCTCAGACACCGCCTCCCCCTGCTCTTCCTTCCTCTCCAGCTCCTCCTCACTCAGATCCAGCTCTCTCTTCCCCTCGTTCATCTGAGAAGCTACCGACACCTACGGACAAACAAGATGAGACCTTTTGGAAAAAATTTTTTTTAAATCTGTGCATGGCTCGAGCTAAGGTTTCTCACAGATCTATGTCCTTACCTGTGGTCTGTTATGCTCTTCGTCTTCCTCCTCTTCCTCATCCACGCTGTGTCCGGGTTGGCACAGACTCCTGGGCTCGGCGCGGTGGTTCTCCTGCTGGAGCAGCTGCACACGGTGCCACTGAAACAACATCTCTGTGCTGCTCGCACAATCCGCCAGTGACACCTGGGCTGAGCCCTGTCACATATACATAGACAAAATACAATTAAACACCAATATAGAGTTTTCTATCACAAAGGTCAGACTTTTAAATCCAAGCAAAAGACAAGTTTATAAAAATGATCATTCATTTCTAACACTGGTTGAAGTTGTGTAGATCAGCAACTGTGTCTATATTCTCAGCTCACCAGTAGCTCATCATGCCCGAGGGGTCCGAGGGCACATAGCTGCAAGTGTAGGGCATGGGAGATGGCACCCCCTGCTGGCAGCAGGATCTGGAAACCCTCGTTAAAGCTGAGAGTTGAGCGCGGCTCCTGTGCCTTGCAGCAGTAGTATGTGCACGGCCGACTGGAGTCTACGGGCAGCACGTGTACCTTCACAAAGCTAAAAACCATTAAAAAAAACACAAAAAAAAAACAGCTAGAGTCAATTATGGGCAGGAAGTAACTTAAACATGCCTCCTGCATTCGGTCTACGCAAGTGCAAGTGTAAATAAAAGCAAACTTACACTTTATAGCCATCTCTTACAGCGGCCTTGCTCAGATTTCTCAGTTGGAGGACATGAAGCAGCAGAGACATGGAACTAGAATCATACCTGCAAAAATAAACCCAGAATCACCCGGTCAAAATAATAGTAAATGTCAATTGTCCGGTTTCTTCAATTAAATGAGTATAAAACACACTGCCTGGCCAAAACAAACAAACAAAAAAAAAGTCACCATTTCAGAAGGGATGCATCAAGAAAAGAAAAAAAAACAAAGAAACTTTCAATACATTATCAAAACCTGAAGGTACAGGGCTGAACCTAAATGTGAGAAAAAAAGAAAAGAAAAAAAAAACATACAAGAAAAAAAAAAAAAAAAACATAGCTAAGATTAATAATGAAAGTAAGATCATTTGCATACACACACACAATGTGACGAGAATTCACTGAAATGGGATCAAACAGCTTATAAGAAAAATTTTGACTAATCAGGAAAAAGGCTTGAATTTCTTAGGGAGTATAAAGATTGGACTTTGGAGCAATGGAAAAAGGTCATGTGGTCTGATAAGTCCAGATTGCCTCCATTTCAGAGCGTTGCATGTGTCAGGGTAAGTACGCGTCACCATGCATAGTGTCCACTGTACAAGCCTCTGGAGGCAGTGTTATGATCTGGGGTTGCTTTTGTTGGTCTGGACTCAGCAACGTTATGTGGCAATAAAATGAAGTCAGCTGATGACCTGAATGTACTGAATGACCAGGGTATCACAGTTTCTCTTCCCTGATGACACAGGCATATTCCAGGACTCAAATTGTGAAAGAGCGGTTCTGAGAGCATCATGAATCATTTTCACACATGACCTGGCCACCACATTGTGTAGGTGTAATCAAAGCAATAGGTGACTGGATGAAATCTGTGTGGGATTTTTTTTTCTTTAGCCAGTGTGTGTATTATAATCAGTATGTTGTGGAGGATCAAAATAAAAATCATTAGGTAAAAAAAAGTGTTGAACTGAAAAAAGGAAGAAAAGCACTAAGGAAAAATAGTATTCAATTAATCAATTACTATATTATTCAATAATACAAAGTAATAAAAAATTACTTTATGACTGATGTAATTGATGCTTTTAATTATATTATAAGGGAGAGTAAAAAAAAAAAAATGTTGGGGAAATAATAAAAAAAAAATCAAGATAATTTTAATTAGATGCATACCTTTAACGTTTTAATTTAAATAATTTCCTATATATATATAAAATTTCAAATACCCTTACATGGCATTCCACATACTGTACAGTAAGCAAGATGACAATGGATTATATTTAAATGTAAAACCATAATATACAGTATACTCTGAAATATGATCAGGATTTTAGATTTTAAGATGGTCAATCAACTCCGTTTCTAATACTTCCTTCGTTTCCTTATCTGTTTGATTATTATTTTTTTCCCTTTTTTCTTTCTTTTTCTGCTGACTGGCTGTTTCCCCCCCCCCCCCTTTTTTTTCAGTTTATCTTTTTTGTTGTTGTTTGTTGTTTTTTTTGTGGGGTGGGGGGGAGGGGTATGGTTAGAAAAAAAAATAGTGTGTGTGTGTGTGTGTGTGTGTGTGTGTGTGTGTATGTATAAGTAACTTGTTTATATTTCCAATAAAAAAGACTTTGATCAAAAAAAAAGAAAAAAAAGATGGTTAATCAAATATGTAGTGAGTAGGAAAATGACAATTATATTGATTTTTTTTATTTATTTATTTTTACTTTTTTGCAAAACCTTAATTTCAAAAGTATTTTTAGTACGAAAAGTCAAGTTATATCTAACTGTATTTTTAAACAAACCAGGAAGAATGGTGTTTATATAACTGAAAATATTTGAAAAATCTATGTTGTAAACAGCGAGTCATTTTATCTAAATTATTTTACAGCGAAAATGATCCCTAGGAGCAAAAACATGTCCGTGGGATGAGTGGAGAACTACAAAGAGAATTAGAGAGAGATAGAGGGAGAGATAAAGAAAGAAAGGGTGAAATAGACATGCTTACAGGAGACCCAGCTGGACCTGAGGGGATTCTGGAGTGCTGATTGCATCTCGGCTAAGCACGACCTCATCCGTCTCCTCCGTCCTGCTGGGAAGAACCATTTCGCGCATTTTTACAACAAACACGTCAACAGGAAAAAATACAATGACGACAACAGACAACCATTTAAACAAGAAACTAAATTATTCCAAACTAATTTACATGAAGAACATATGATGTGCATACAGTAAACCACAGTTTGGAAACAGGGTATAGGAGTGTAGTATATTAATTTGAGAAATGTATGCATGGCATGGACAAGAAATTATTTAATAAATCCATTATAGGGTGAATTTGCAGATGGTTAGAATGCTGGTAAGTCTAAATAAATAACAGTCTGAATAGTATTAACAAATGTAGACCAATAATCTCCATGGATTTCGTGTGAAAATATCATGGAGGACTGAATCTTTGTCTATGGTTCATGTTCTTCTAGATGGCTGCAACCTCACAAAACGTATGCTTGGCCAAAATTCGTCCATGTGCATTTGAAAAATTCTTTTTACTAAGTGCGTGTGTGATGTACGTGTGCGTTTCTTTGTTAAAATGCCATTTTAACCTTCTGCTCCAGGCCTCAAACACCCCGCTGTCTGTGGCCAATACGTCTTCGTTCATGCCGGCAGAGATACGGCGAGCCCTGCGGCGGCCGCTCCGCTTCACGCTGTTGGAGCGTAGAGTCACTCCTGCGACATCGCCGAAAAAGGCACAAAGGCGCAAAACACAACATTAGACATTTAATAGTCAACCATGGACTATACGTTTCTCCTCAGAACCGTGTGTAAACTTTTACATTCAAATGTATCATCATATAATTTTATTCTGATGTCATTCCATACCTGCAGAGCTATACAGGCCCTGAACACCAGCATCTCGACTCCCCTTGCCCTCCAGTACGTGCGCTGTCGTAGAGCCTCCCGTCTCTCCGTCTCCAGGAAGAGCGGCAAGTTGCTGGGTTTGAGTGTGGGTTTGACCCCGAAGGCCCTCTAGCACCAGGCCTCGGCCGGCTAGCTCCATGTACTCCTCAGTCATTTGTGTCAAGGGGCAGTCCGGAGGGCCCGAGTGGTACGGCGTGTCCATGGGAGAACTGGGGGGAGAGAGGGACGAGAGAGAAGAGCGCGACGAAAGGGAGGTGAGAGACTGCGGAGCCTCGTGGATCCGTTTGGGCCCCATCGCAGATGAGACGTCTCTGCAGGAAGGCTCAACAGGCATGGGGTAGCGCCAGGTGGACTCAGGAATGTCCAGGCAGGCCTCCTGGCGCTCGTATTGGGGCATGCCGTAGATATCGGTAAAGCTTAATGAGCTCAGAGAGCCACGGCTGGATGCTAATGAACCCCGACTTGAGGCCAGGGAACCGCGGCTGCTGCTGGAGGACACGGTCAGGGTGCTGGCCGAGAGACTGGGAAGAGAGACGAGAGAGAATATAAGCTTATTTTTGACTACATTAACAGATTAAACATCATTAATGTAGGAAAAAGTGACAATTGTATGGGGTGTGGACAATTTACACAAATTTACGTGCTATTGTCATGGTAGCATGTGTGATGCTGATACATGTACGTAACCTGTCTGAGTGGACTTTTCAACACTGCATACTCTTACTAGCCTGGTTATAGAGATGAAAGCATCCTCAAGTCCAAGAACACTGTACTGTACACTGCATTATATACTGTATGTAAGAGTATAAGATACCTTTTAAGCTGGGAGTGGAGATAGGTTGTGATGCGGGTCGCCTCCTCCAACTGTCTCAGTAACACATTCCTCTTCTCTTGCTGCAGTATCCTACGCACACAAACACACACAATCGCCAAATCTTAATGCAGTCCAATTGAACTGGCTCACTTAGTGAACTTTAAACTGGTCTTAAACTAATGTCTTACATGGAAAAACAAGTTTATTGGCTTATTAACTACAAATTTGGCCATTACATGATAAACAGAAATATACATTACTACTGTACTAATCATCTGTGATGTGTATTATCTAATGGATATGCACGTAGTGTTAAATGACATATTAGTATTGAAAAAACCCTTTTATGGACACTTTACTGGCGCCACAATATCATGAGCAGCAAATCAGCATTGCCTTATGGTTTCTTTTTTCCCCTCCTGCTGAGGCAATGAGGGTGCCTTTATTTACACAAAAGCATCTACACTAGACCACCATGGCTGAGTGATTGTGCTGCACAACAATGCCTCCAGGATGATGCTTTGGAATGCAATATCACATGTTTACTGCTCTTCTGTGTCTTCTTGCTGATGATATCTCTCATCATGGAGGCTCTGGGATTTATTCTAAAAGCCAGCAGTTAGCCCAGATGCAACCCATCAAACCGAAACATGCATATAACTGCAGTCTCATCTCAAAACTCATCACCGTACTTGGTTAGTATTTGGATGCTGACCTTTGATTGGCCCCCTGGCTCTGTGCACTCTGGGCTTTCTGCACCTCCTCCTCCAGCCGGTGTCTCTCCTCCTCAAGCTGGACCAGCACTTCCTGGGGGTGATGCTGCTCACTGAGGAGGGTAAGCTCCTGCAGGAGTGCTTCCTTCTCCTTCAGCAGCTGCAGACAGTCACGATCCCGATCGGCCTCGGCACGTCCCGACCAGCTTTCACTGTCCAACTTGGCCAGCTGGTGCTGAATGCTGGACACCCTGAAAGGGAGATGGTTATAGTGAGGATGTGCAGATATGATTAATTCTAAAGAGGAATGTTGTAATCTTTCATGGGTTTAGTAGATGGTTAACAGTTCCAGCTCTGCATATTTCTGCGGCAAGGATCTGTAGAGCATGATTAAGGGTTTATACAGAAAAGCAAAGCTCTAGATGTGCCATGATATCCAGAGAGAAGAATTTCTACATGTTTCTCTGAGCTGAATCTGGATTAAAATTAATGTAATAAGGTGGGTTTCCATTTCTTCCTCGGTACAAGGAATTGTACTTCATTAATAGATTCGGTCATTCACTCATTCATCTTCATTTAGTGCATTGGGCGGCTCAAACGGTTAAGGCTCTGTGATACTGATCGGGGGTTCCATTGGCACCAATGCCGAGTTGCCAATGGTGAGCCCTTGAGCAAGGCCCTTCAACGTATCTGCTCCAAGGGTGCTGTATCCTGGCTGACACTGCACTCTGACCCCAGCGTCTTAACTGAGTGGTGTGCGAAATAATAATTTCAAGGTACATGTGACAAATAACTCAATCGTATCCTGGGTAGGGTCCAAGTCTATCTGCCGCCATTCCCAGAGACTTGGCCATAGCCAATTCACCTTCATACACCATTTAGGGAGATGGGAGAACACCAGGGAGTATCAGAAGGAAACCCAAACTGACATGAGATCATTTGAAACTCTACGCCGGCAGTAAACCAAACACTGTGGAGAGATTGTGGAGGCAATGATTCCTGCCAAATTCTTATTTTGTAGCAATTTCCCCATATATTATACTGTAGATTTGATAAACAGAAGCCAAGACGAAAAAAAAAAAAAAGCTAAAACATTCAATCTATCATTTACACAAATAGAGATCAGTCCATAGATCAAGAGTTTCAAACTCTTTGAAATTTGTTTTCCCTTTCTATAAAACTAAATTGAGCATGACACTGCTTTGGTGATGCTTATGGAGTCAAACATAAAAATAAAACAAGATCAGAATCGAGATAAAACTGTATAGTGGATAACTCGGTTCTAAAAAGTCCAAAAAAAAAAACAGGTCCACATCAGTAAGGTGAGAAGTGAGAGACGCTGTCAGTTCGGATTCTATAACTCCTGTCTGCTAACAGCATGTACTGTAGTAGACCAAGCATGAGCCATCGGTAGATCCTGAAATGTGTGTTTTGGTTTTCAGAAGGCATGACTCAGTCGGAGAGCATGCAAGTTTCCACACGTTTCCCCCGTGCACTCATTTTTCCATAGCTAGCGTACGCAGTCACCATGGCAACAAGCGACTCATAAGGAAGGTCCACTCGGTGTCTGTGCAATAAATGCAGCAGTCCCGCATTGTCTCTAGTGCTATTTTGATGGTTATGTAAAGGATGCACAGGAGGATAAAACATATTGAGGTGTTTTAACAATTGTTTTTGGGTCAAACATATAAACATTAAATCGGTATCGTTGAGGCGGAATGAAGCTAAATGACCCTTAATGAGAGCAGGGTGAACATGACTGAGAAAACTCATCTGCCCTGGGCAAGTCTGCGTTTCACAGAAAAACCAGACACAGCCAGACAGAGTCACACAGCTGATAAACCGTGTGATCATCAGACTCTCCGCCCAGAAAAGATTAATCTTCAAAAACTCTTCTGTTGGAGGCAGATGAGAGCTTTAACACAGAGATGGTGCGAATAAAAATAAACATTCTTACACAACACACTGGACTTCTAGCCCTTATTTTAAATGGAGACATACAACAAAATGTTCATCGGCAAATTAAACTACACAAAATGTACTGAGATTAATACATTTTACTGGGTAAAAATATCCATTTGAATTACTGTCAAATGGATAATTCAAGCAACTTTACGTGGTGCCTTGTGGAAAGTTGGACTTACTTTTTCTTGGCCTCTTCATACTGCCAGGTGAGCCTGACTCTGTCAACTAATGGGGACGATTCCTGAGAATCAAAGTGGAAAAACAAGTTCGTCAATGACAGTAATCATCCTGCTGTGAACCGTGGAAAAAAAAAAAAAGAAATATATATATATATATCTGGTGTCTCAGAGTCAGTGTATGCTGTAAATTATGTGAATCATTTAAAGATGCATTGCATTTACAAAGCTAAATATTTAGCAGAGGACACATGTCTTGGTTTGCTTTAAGGGGAACGATTTTGTAAGTGCAAACGTGTCTGGTGGAGCTGAAAAAGCAGATTCTAATCTTTAATTAAACATAACTGAATCTCCACCCAATTAGATTTGGGGCAACAAAAGCGTGCAATTGTGGTTTTTATAGAATTGCGAGCAAAAAAATTTTTATTTTTAGATGCCTGCCTTCAGTCTGTTTATGTTTTAAAAACACAACTCTTTTACTTCTATTGTGTAGAAATACAGAAACTGTGAATCGGTGTATTCATGTACACTACACAGAATATGCTGTATCATGTCGATTAAAGTACAAAACTATTCAATTCTCTAGTTTTACTGGTCAGAATTGATTAATTTCCTACAAAAGTATGGCTCTGACAGTAATTCAAATAGCGGGTCTATATTAATATTCTTGTTCTCATATTTTTACTAGCAACTCACTTTGTGCTTTGGATTTATTCTCTACTGGTAAGACAGGTTCTTGACTTTGGTCCTCTGACTCGGGTGGACCTACTGTAAGTGTCAACTGTAAATGTCAACTGTACTGTAAATGTTGACTGAAGTGTCAACAGTTCTCGGGTGATTACTCAACAGAAGTCGCCCTTAAGGTGTGAATTGGGGGCAGGGCATAAGAAGATATATTGAAGGCATCTCCACTATAGATAAGTGTCTGTAGCAGCAGTTAGAAGCAGATTTCCTGCATGTTCTTGTGAGGAATTGACAGTTTTCTCAGTATTAAGAAGACGGACATTATTCCTGACTAGGCTGTGACGTGCCTCAAACCTCTCTCTGTTGTAGCTTTTCATAGCAGAGGTCTAAGAACACTGAGAAACTTTATCTCCTCTTTACTGTTGTCTCACTCTCAAACACTGATTGTAGGTGGACTCTGATGTAAAGAAAACAGATTTTATTTTAGCCCTAGCTGCCTACTACTTTTGATTTTCTAACTGAGAACTAGGTATGAGCACAAAACTCATCTAAACTCACTGCTCCATCTTCTGCCTATACTCCAAGAGAAACCGGCGGAGGTGGAAGTACAGGCCCGCTGTTGTCTAGGACATGGTCTTTGACACGTCTCCCATGTCTCCTTTCAACACTTCATTATTGGAATTCCATGTTGTTAAGGCAACCTCTTCAATCAACATTCACATCATTATCTGTAGCTCTCCTCCGCCCCTAGGAGACTTTCTTGATGAAATGGACACATTTCCTAGTCTTTTTCCTTCTAACAATACTTCTTGAAGTTCTTGGAGACTTCTCAGACAACCTCCAATCCTCTTTCCTTCTTCCTCTTCTTAATTCATTCTCACTAACACTTAACACCTACCCTTCCACACAAGACAGGGAATCCCATGGATCATCACCTTCCTTCACCATAAAATCAACTTTTCTCATATATCCACAAAAACCTCCACTCTATCTCCCCTTCTCCTATGTCTTCTTGTATCCTATTATCCCTCCAAGACCCTGGCTCCTTTTCTCCTCGACTACTGGAGACAGCCACAGATAACTTTCCTTCCCCTTTCATCATCCATGGACCTCCTATAATCTCGGTCTTCTAAACGAAAGATGATGTCTTGCCCTGCTCATTGGCTATGGGATGTACTGCGAAGCAATCAAAAGTTCACGCATATCTGGTCTCTTATTATCTTCTCACCAAATTCTCTTGTGAAGGAACTTCTACTAAAACTGCATTCTACTAGGGAAAAACATATAATTTTCAGCTCGTGATCCTTGCAAGCTCCACATCATCTCTTCACTACTCAACCCATGGGCTCCTCCCGCTCACTTCTCCCTGACTGCTGTCAACTTTGCCACCTTTTATGGTGGGAAGATCTGCCAGACCTTCACTCCCTCCACAATTTCAGGACTCCCCTTCTCAATCACTAGTCAGTCATCGCTAGTCATCACTAGTCTGATTCATGCAGACTATTCTTGGTCTTCTTTTTTCCCCGTCTATACTTGAACTCTTAGTGAGGTCATACTGTATACGCAGACGGTTTTTCATACCATCCGTTATGTGGATGATACTCAACTCCTTCTCGCTTAAATCCTTCTTCTCATTTTCTCCCTCATGTTTGCGCTCAGATCACAGAATGTCTGGAAGACATCTTATCTTGAATGGCAGCTCATCAACTGAAACGTAATCTCAGCAAAACCGAACTGGTGTTCGTCCCAGGCGATTTATCCCGCCATCAGAATCTTATTATCTCCCTGGACAAATCTCAGATTACACTTTCAGTCAATGCCCGCAACCTTGGGATATCCCTGGACACTCAGCTGTCCTTACACGTGCATGTCAATTTGTCAATGTCTTTGTAACATCCGAAAAAATGTCCCCATTTCTCTCTACACAGACCAATCAGGTGCTTGTTCAGTTCAGTCGCTTGTTATTTTGAGACTGGACTACTGCAGCTCACTCCTGGCAGGTCTGCCTCTGTGCGCCATTCGACCTCTGCAGCTGATCCAGAATGCAGCTGCGTGACTTGTTTTCAACCTTCCTCAGTTCTCCCACTCTCTTCCACTAGCTTCCTGCAGCTGCCTGCATCAGATTCAAAACACTGATGCTTGCCTACAAAGCCAAAAATGGCCCAGTACCAACTTACCTCAGAGCACTTATCACACCCTGCACTGCACTAATTCCCTAAGATCCTCCAGGACTGCTTGACTGCTCCCAGCATCTCGCAGGGAACCGAGAAACCGTATCGAGGAAGACGGGAATCTAGACTGTTTTCTGTTCTGGCGCCCAGGAGGTAGAAAGAACTTCCTTTAGATGTGTGTACAGCTGAGTCACTCGCAGCCTTTAAACAATGTCTAAAGAACTCGGGTTCTTAGGCATGTGGGTTAAAAAGCATTAATCACAGGCATATTGCAGTGGTATAGGAGGAACAAAACAGGACAGGTTGCTATAGGAAACAACAGCTTTGAGCAGGAACACGTCACATAACCAACGTTAATTAGTTTCCTATAACAGCACACTCGGTTACTTTATTTCTTACATACAGACCATTGTGTCAGTGCCAAAATCTTTTTCTTTTTGCTTTCTAATTCTAATGTACTGTATAACACTTTCCAGGCTCTTTCAATTAATTTTATTTTTTTCATTACTGACCTCTCCAATCAGGTCAGTCTGACAGCCGGCGTCGGTGTACTGATGCCCGCTGACTGAGTCACCCGGAGCCACGGAGCTGGTGGCCACCTCATTTACAGAGTCACTGATGGAAAGGTTGTGAAAATTCCCCGTTAGCTTCGCCAGGCTCTGCACAAGACAGAAAGAGGAGAGGTGAATAAAAAAATGGCATACATTATTAATTATAATTATTATTATTATTATTATTATTAATGTAATCAAGGATATTAATCACGGTCAAGTGGAAGTCAAGGCAACTAAAGTAAATGGTAGAGCTCTGTATGTATATGAAGCTTTCATTTATTACACCAATCGTCTAGGAGATTGATTTTGTAAATCTGTGTATTGATGAGGAATCAATCAATGCAGTTGTAAAGGTACGTTTGTTTGTGAATGGACTTGCACTAAATTGCATCACTCCTCTACTAAACAGTGGGGAATCCCTGCTGCACCTGAACATACCGTTATTGTTATGGGGTAAACATTATGTCATGGTCTGGAGGTGTGAACCAGCCTGAAATCACTGGGGTAAAACATGTCGGAACAGCATTGCAAGTAGGTGATGGGTGGTGCAACAGACTTACCACCTTGTTCAGGAAATACAAATCCGGTCATTTAGATTTAATACTATAAAACGAGTTCATAAATTCATTTAATGTGTTCAAAATGACAGCACAAGTCTCTCAAGCCAGACTTGAACTCCTTTGGCCCATCAGTGTATTCAGAACATATTTAGAAATTAATTAATGATTAAAGGCGGGTAAAACATTTTGAATGGTGTTGTTTAATTCTATATTACATAAAAACAGCTTGATATATTTGTGCAATAAAAATGTCAATAAGCACAAAACCTAGCCGAAAAATACACAAATTGAAAACTCTCAGAAACCTACATGGGTCCATATCTTTTTATATGTTATGCTCTGCATTTGCATATCAGAACAGGATTGGCTCTTATATTTTATGATGCGATAACACTTGCCCAATGTTGAATCCCAAGTTCAGATTTCCTAATAAAACTTTACCGTCCCAATATCTTATATGGCACAGCAAGAATTTCCTTTAATTTCCTCCCTTATTAAGCACTAGTAAAAGCCTATTTATGAAGTTTAAAGTGCACTTTATACTATAAGGAGGGGAGAAATATTAACCACATGGGGGCAGTATTAAGCATGCTATGAAGTAAAAAAATAAAATAAAATGCTGTTAACTGTGAAGTGAAAAGGAGCACATGAAGCAGGAAATGTGCCTCAAAAGTAAATTGACATTTTAATACTAAAAAAAATAAAAAACTCTCCTAAACCTTAGTTAATGCTTTATGTTGCAAGCTCATGTACGACTCTATTTTAAAACAAAACATTTGTCACATGTTAAATCCTAACTAATTCAGATTGCTAATGAGAGCAAAGAACAAGCTCAGATGAAAATAAAAAAAAATAGGGAAGAGTTCCCCAGCACCAATCCCTCAAAACATAAAATCTATTTTTATCCTCAGTTTTTATTCATCATATTGGGATTCTCTTCTTTCTCTTCAGCCATACATGCAAGAACAGTTCAGGAGAACCCAATTATATCTCAAGTCCTGCCTCACCTCCTCCACCCCCAAGCCCAGCAATCAAGAACACAGTTAGCTCCCTCCCTTACAGTACATACGCATGTTCAAATACTTTATGATGTCAGGTCCGCATTACCTCTCTTCTCCTCTCTCTCTCTTTCCCTCTACCTGTCTCTCTGTCGAGCTATACTTGTCGCTCCTGAGCTGCCAGTGATCCAGACCGCCTCTGCCCTGTGGAGATGTCTGACTCGTCCTGGTGTCTGCCTGTGATGCGTGTGGTGACTAGGGACGGTTCCACTTTTCCACGAAGACGGTCCTGTCCTCGGCTGATGCAGGCAGCTGTTCCCCGAGGACTTGTGACTTCAGTCACTCGATAGTTCAGAACTGGAGTTTCCTACAGTCTACCCGAGCCTCCAATAATGAACTGGACTTCATTTTAACTTAAACACATCTCCTGTTATACTGAACTTCCAGTCTCACACAGTATGAAGCAGATCAATCCCTGCTATCCGTTTCACCCAAATGAGGATGGGTTCCCTGTTGAGTCTGGTTCTTCTCAAGGTTTCTTCCTATTACCATCTCAGGGAGTTTTTCCTCGCCACTGTCGCCGTCGTCCTCGGCTTGCTCATCAGGGACAGTCTTATTTTGATTCACACACATTCACATTTCATACAAACTTAAATAATTCTTTTGATTGTGTAGAGCTGCTTTGCGACAATGTCAATTGTGAAAAGTGCTATACAAATAAAATTGAATTGAATAGTGGTTACAGCACACTCAAATGTGCATGGGGTATTTTGTGAAAGTGTAAGATAAGAAAAGAGTGGATGGAAGAGGTAGAACAGCAGCTCACCTGGATGAGGTCCTGCCTCTCCTTCTCGCCCGAGCTGATGGCCTTCTTTATGCTGCGTAGCTCATTAAAGATGGCCTGTGCTTCGTCCAGTTTGTAATTTGTCTGACTGCTGGACATTTTCCGGTCAATTCTGCAACAAAACCAGGATGATTCGTGAACATCTGAACAACTCCCACATATTTAAGACACCCCTGAAACAATAAAAAATAAATAAATAAAAAAAATAAAATAAGTATTTGAGTCTCATCATACATCAGTACAGTTTCCCCAGAAAGAGGCATAGGGTTGTGAAAGACTTTGAAATACGTTTTTCATTGAGTGAACCAATTGTTTATCTCTTGCGAAACCCTGATACTGAACCTGTGAAAAGCATGACATCATTTATCAAGACATGTAATATTACTCTCACGCACACAGCACTAACACGCACTAAACATGAATAGAAAAACAGAATACATGTCTGTAACGCTGTGTGGTTGGGAGACGTGATATGGCCGTGCATCTGGGTTACGCTTGAAATGTTGAGCAGAGAAACAAAATGGCATTCCATAATGTACCGTCATGTATGCTACACTTTTTCAACACCTGTAGTGCATTTGACACACTTGGACATATTCAAGTTATGGCAAAGCTCGAGACCCAGCTTCAGTTTCTTTGCTTTTCCCCTCCTTTAAACAATGCAGTTATTTCAATGACGATGGTGAACATACCAACATCTGGCTCTGTTTAATTCCAGGTTCAGAAAAAGAAACAAGAATAATGGAAAAAGCAGAAAAAAAAAATTTCAGCTAAAGACATCATCAGGAAACGTCACTGACAACTAAAAACACATGATCACTTCCAGAAATGCTGACTTGGAGAGCTCGGTCCAGATCCACCGAATGTGCCAACATGATGATCGTGATTTTTTTTGGCTTTTATTTTACTAATCTTGACTGAACATGCTATTAGAAAGCATGGGGGAAAAACTGATGGTTAGATCAGTAACTGCGTTCAACTGATTGATTGTTTTTTTTTATGCTTTAATTATCATTTGATTCATCATAACACTGTGCTACACATTATTTAAACAGCCAAAATACACACGATTATTTCCTCAGCAAGGAAAATTTCCCTGTACAAGATTTGGCAGAGCCATCCGAACACTTAACCCTAGAATCTTGTTTATTTTTCTTTCTTTCTTTCAAGTATTTAAAGCCAATAAATCAGCCTCCTTTAAATAACCACCATGTTAAAGAGAAAAGAAAGGGATCAGTTGAGAACAATCATGGATAGACTCGTCTTCCCCATCAGCCGCTTTCTGGCCGTGTTCCCAAGCTCCTGCCACGTGCTCCTTCCTGTAGCCACCTTCCTCCAACATCAGGTACTCACACTGCCTCCGCCTCCTCCTCCTCAATGCTCCTCACACAAGCAGGCCTTTGTTCCCCCTCAAACCTGCAGCTTTCATGGGCAGCCCTGCCCAGTCTGCTCCACATCTCCATTAGCCCAACACTGAGCACCCCACCCTCAACACACACACACACACACATGCGCATAGTTCTGCGCTACCACACCACACTAGCGCCACACCAAGCTCCCACATGGAGGAATGCCCCTGTACTTTATTCCTTCCATAAAATTTAGTCAAGTAAAATTTGTCTTGGTAATGTGCTAGACATTCATGTATATAATTGCTGTGCATAAGAAAGAAAAACAATAGGGTGAACTAACTTCCAATAAATACATAATGTCCACAAAAGTCGTTAGCTCATGTTTTTACTTAGGCGCTATACGTTTCTTTTCTAGGCTTTAAAGCTATTCTCTAGAGATTAGAGTGAACACATTAATTAAAATTATAATCCATGCATTCCAACTAATCAGGTACAAGAATTCAACAATAATATATACAGTATATAAACAAGTGATACCCAACACCCAAGTGCCACAATATGCAATTCTTCAAATGGCCACTGGGGGCTGTCTCCAAATGCGAGTCAATCCATGTTAAAATGCCCAACTATATACTACAGAAAGAAATGTTTGCAGCCTAGCCTACTATGAAAAAAAAGGATATAGCTAGCCTTCCTATTCATGATGTGAATTTTGAAGTAACTCTTCAGTTAAAATTATATTCAGCCGTAAGATTAAGGCCAAATTGAGTGACGGCTGCATTGAAAGGGTCAAACTGCTAGCTGTCTGCTATGCATCACTTTAGCTAGCTGGAGTCATTGTAGTTTAACTCATCAGAAGAAATGTATGAGTTGACGTAGGCCCCCCCCCCCCCCCCCACCCCAATGAGTATAAGATTATTATATTCTGCATGTTTAATTACCTTTAACGTTTCCAACCAGAGACAATGCAGGAAACTAATGACCTTAAAATTCTGTTTTTATGATTTTAAGACATATAACCATATAAATCCATATAACCATAGATCAAGTACACAACCTGGGAACACTGGCCGCCCACATAAGAACTCGCTCTAAATCAGAATAGAGGTCGGAAAGGCTCTTCACGCCGTCTAGGCACTTCTGACTCAACAGTGATTCTGCAGCTTTTGCTGTCATGCGGATGCTCTGGTTAAGTCAGCCACCTCATTAGAGCCCTGACTTACAAGCCCAGACATTCTCATTAAGACAGAAACAAGCCTGTCTGTCACATTAGGCTCAAACCACAGCTGGGGGGAAAAACTGTATAGTGTCTGAGACATGATTAGACATACAGATGTACAAGGTCATGCTCCTCCTTTTGTTACTGTAAATAACGTTGCTTAAGTGATATAAGTTTGGATTAAACCTATTCAATTCAACAAACAATAAATTAAAGTAGTTAATAGACACAAGTGTATACATTTTTTACTGATCACCACCCTGGGCCTTCTACTTTATAGTGTCACTAAATGTTATAGACAAGTTACCTCCTGTTATTAATTATCTTATAACAGCAAGTTAGGAAGACACTAAAAAAATTCCAAACTCCTCTGCTCTAAAGACGTCCCCCTGGGGGAAAACTGACTGGACGTTCTGACACTGGTGACTGGATGTCTCATTATAGAAAGCTTCACCATAAACAATCCGACTGAGTATAATTTTTGTAATTCTTAAATAATACAGTATTTAGTCTACGTATTATTTGTCATTTATATATGAATGTAGAGAGTCCACCATACAAGTCCCTGAATGAGTTGTTACTATAGAAACGGTGACAAATTACAAATGATGCAGCAGTATAAAAGGTATGATTTGCCCTAAAATCAGATTTACGAACCACTAAGTGGTAAAGAGCTCACCATATCATCTGGAGATTGCAGGGTTGAATGGTTGAGTGATGCTCCAGCCTATAGATTGGCCTATAGAACTATCCTCTGAGTGCTACTCCGCCCACAATGGTGAGAGAGCAAGCATTTGATTTGGCGTAATGTGTCGTGGAGGAAACATGTGATAGCTTTCACGCTCTCTGGTTAAGAGTTGTAGCCTTTATGAAAGAGTGTCCTCTCAGTGTCTGAGATTAGAGGTTTAGAGGGGTTTAAAGGCTGGG
This sequence comes from Clarias pachynema, assembly GCA_030014365.1. Taxonomy (NCBI): domain Eukaryota; kingdom Metazoa; phylum Chordata; class Actinopteri; order Siluriformes; family Clariidae; genus Clarias; species Clarias pachynema. The sequence continues at coordinate 10,146,724 of JAQMYL010000036.1, forward strand.
TTGGTGGCCTGCTTTGCCTGATGGGTGCCGTGAGAGGCAGGTTGTGATACGCTGGGTGTTCTGATACCTTTCTGTCGTGGCCAGCAATGAGCTTTATTCAGCGATTTCTGCTCCATTGGTATTTCTGTTGGATCGGACCGGACAGGCTAGCTTTTCCGTCCTTGGGTGAACCTTTGGTGTCCATCATCCTGTCACCATTTACAGGTGTATCATTGATAATTAGTGTTAATGTAGTAATGTTATTTTATCTGGAAGTTGAGTCATATTAACTGGACTTCTTTCTTGTTCAGTAGATACGTTTCACTACTCATCAAGGTGGCTTCATCCATCTAAGGTAACTCAACGTCCAAATAACCTCACCTGGATGACTGAAAATCTTCACAGACCCAACGTTATGTTGTGTTAATACCCCTATCTCACCTATGCGGTTTGACTCACGGTGAGATGCGGTGTCAGGCACCGCGAGTTGCCGCGATTGCCCGCCGACGTTCCGCTGTCGCGCCGCGAAGTTCTGTAAGGACCGCGAGCTTCCGCGAGGACCGTCCAAAAAAATTAAACATGTTTAATTTTTCGCGCGGAAAGATGGAAACGTACTCACAGCGGCAAAAACTCGCGGTGAATCATAATGTACCGTACTTACGGCCACCGCGCGAAACCGCGTAGGTGAGATAGGGGTATAATGCTATGGATGATCAGTGTATATATATTTAAACATATTATTCAATTATTCAAAAACACATGTTTAATCATTTTGATTTGCGAGTTGCATTACTGTAATGAAAATTAAATACAAATAAATAAACAAACATTAGGGCCGCCTCCTGGCCCCGCTCGGAGAACCACAGATAGACCCTTTTTCCTAAATAACGTTAGAACAGGGCCGGCACTTCTATCTTCTTTAAAACGCTGCTTTGAGCTGCTATTCTGGGAGGCACTTGAGTTGTATTCTATCTAAAAGATAAGCTTGTTCACTGGGACTCAGGAAGAAGCGAGGAATTTGCTGCCAGATATCTCTGTTTTTCAAACTATACTTTTCAGCCCCTCTAACTCCCTCCTCTCGAAGTCTCTCTCTCTCTTTCCTGCCTTGGCTCTCTCCACTACACTGGTGCATCCTCTTCCTGAGGTGGAGTCTCCTTTTCCAGAACACCATGTCACACATACAAAAACAAATGTGTATTTGTGTAACATTTCATAACTTTACACATGTAGCGTATTATAACCTGTATGTAATATGAACATATACTTTCCTTTTAGTTGAAAAAACTATTTAAGTGCTTTATACGGTCTAGGCGATTTTGTTGGTCCTGACATTTCAGAAAAAGTACCTACATTTGTCATATTCCTGCGAAGCCCTCAGTAACCATAAGAATTTAAAGCTTTGATACTATTTTTTTCTTTTCTTGTGAGGACCAGCCAAATGTCTCCATAATGTCAAATCTGTCAGACATTCCTATCCTTGTGGTGACATCTGGTCTGTAACAACACACAAAAACATGTCCCCCCTACCGCAGACACACACACAACATCTCCTTAAACACCCCTGAAACAGAGGAGACGTGAGCTTTTAAGCAGGCCCTGTCCACTATGACTATTTTAAGAGCGCTCCACTATGAGGTCAATGTTGCTCGTGCTGCTTCACTGAACTGAGTAATACTCACAATTACATAATTTACTCACTCTGAACTGCACTGTCCATAAAAACAAGTCTGAAGTCTATTGTAGGTAGTGTGCGAGTGAGGTAAGAGTGTGACGGGAAACTTAGTGAGAGCATTGTTTGCGCTGCTTGGGCTTGAATATTGTGTGCTATAATCACACAGCATTTAGGGTTTGCTACATAAACAGTCCCATATTTAGCCCCACTACTGGTTTCTGGCATACATGTGTATTGTGTTTTCCATATGGAGTGTAAATGTGGTGTCTGTCTGCGATATAAAGGTGGTCACTCGGCAAAAGAAAGATGAACCGACACTTTAGGTCGGCTTGAGGCGTAAAGCTGCTCTGACAAACGCTCAAAAGCGGTTCTCTTTAAAACGTGCTTTGATGCTACAGTAGGTCGAGTGCTATCTTCTCTGAAGTGAAAGCATGTCAGCTCTGGTTAATGTTAATGATGTTAATTTCAAAGCAAAAGAAATTTCTATTTTCACTTCTTTAACTTTACCGCTATGCGGACGTAGAAAAATAATAGATTCAGTCCTGTGTGTGTGTGTCCCAGTCCCAGGTTCAAGTTTTGCTTGTGATGTTCCAAGTTTGTGTGTGTGTGTGTGTGTGTGTGTATGTATATATGGGGGCGTCCAAGTCACACCAGGACTTTAATTGTGCAGAACAACAGAAAAACTACTATTTCTCTATATAATCCCCTGCTACATTAATGCACTTATCCCAGCATTTCACTAGTGCTTGGATACCATCACCTGCTAGACTGTATGCCTAAAAACACAGGAACTCCTGTACTGGCCCAGACATGTGGAAATTGCTCAGAGCGAGGTCAGGTTTGTACGGGGGATGTAGTAATGACTCCCAGCTGAGTTCCCGTAATGTGCAAGTGGTGCGGTGGACAGTATGAAGTCAGGCATTGTCCTGCAATAACAGAACCTCTTTGTTGATCTAACCAGTCTGTTCTTTCCATTTAAATATTTTACTGTGACTAAAAGTCTCATCACTGTAGGTCTTCGCAGGAAATTTAATTTCAAGTCGCAGTTTGACCTGAATGCCGCTCATGCCATGGTCATTTGTGGTGTTTGTTCCCCCCCCCAACAAGTCAGCAAGTCCTTGCCCGGTGTTTTCTCTCATTAGATTGGATATGAAAGATATTTGTTCTCAAGTTAGCTTTTATATATTTTGATACATTTTATCAACTGCAGTTTTATCCACTTGTGCTGGCAGGAGAGCTCGTTTTTGCTCAGTTATGGCCATGTTCCCAAATCCGGTCTGTGTAATGGAATTAATCTGACATGGACTAACAGACAAACGGAGCACGTCTCGGGATGGTGTGTATAGCACAAGAGATAGTTGGATTGAGAACAAACAGTGCGCACTATAGTTATAGCATTGTGTTGCAACATACTGTACATATTAAATAAAAACTTCTACTTTTTAAATATGAAAATTTGGAACAAAATCGTGGGAAAAAGAAAACAAAACCTACTGAGCCTACTCGTCCACCAGGTCACTATAAATAATAAACTAATGGCTCAGACACAATCAGCTTGCCCATGAGTAGTGCGATTTCCACCCTGCTGTAAATATAAACTCTATTCAGGTATAGTTGCTGTTCCCTTATTGTGACATCACAAACATGGCTGAAATGTGATTATTATTATTAACTGTCATAAGCTGGGTCTCAAATTACATTCAACAACTTTGTATGTAATGATTTTTAAAATAAAGTCTACTCTTTTAAAATATTGCTGAAAACATATTATAATGGGTTTGTATATGAAAGCAATGTAATATTAACAATACACTAAGATAGAATAGCTATTTTAAGAAAGCTAAAATTTGTTCTAGGCTTCCGCTGATGTTGCATCACAATGTGTTACAATGCCTCTACTGTTCCGACTGGCATTGCACCATGCGGATGAGTAGCATTCATTTTCAATGAGGTGCACAAATCAACATACCAGCTGGGAGTGAAACAAAATGGCCCACCAAAAAAAAAAAAAAAAAAAAAAAAAAAAAAAAAAAAACGCTGTTGTGTGTAAATATGTATACGTTAAAATCTCATTAATGGCATCAAACGCACAGCTATGGATGCATTTTCACACGTTTTAAATGTTCGTGAACCTTCACTCACAACTTAGGATTCAGTGTCACAGTCAAGCTTTCTGCGAAGCAGTGTAGGCACACAAGCGATCAAGCCGGTCGTGTACACTTCCGGTTTCACGCATCTTCGGAAGCCGGTTAAAGCTTGTTTGTGTGAGTGGAGAAAAGTGTTTTCGTGTAAGATCTGGGGAGGATAAAGCAATACGAGTCCAAAGATACGCATCATTGGACACCATGACACACACACACGCACACCAACTTTTGCCTTCACACACACACTCTTTCTCTCTGCTCTACACAGAAACACTGCTCTGTCGCGATTCTTTTCAAAGGTAAAG
>JAQMYL010000036.1:10151048-10164290 GCA_030014365.1 Clarias pachynema
CGCGATTCTTTTCAAAGGTAAAGTGCAGGTTAATTTGTTTTATTTTTACTTTGCAGCAGTGATTCCGTTAGTGTGTCACTCAATCGAGTGTCATTAGAGAGATTAGTTGTTTATTTTTCCGATAAAACAGTATTTTCATTGTGCGCGCACGTGTGTGAAAAGAGTGGAGGAAGGGTAACGGCGTAAGACGAGAAGGGGGAAAGGGGCTTCACACACACATACACACACACAGCGCCTGTGCGCACAAAGGGATAATTATCCGTCTGGATTTATTTAAACTTTTTTTAAAGGTAAAGTGAGGGTTAATTTGTTTTATTTTTACTTTATATTTTGTGTTAATTATTTTTATGTTTTTTTTTTTTTGGGCTGTGGAACGAATAATTTGAGTTTCCATTATTTCTTATGAGAAAATTCGATTTGGTTTATGAGTGTTTTGAAATACGAGCCTGCTTCCAGCATGAATTATGCTCATAAATCCAAGGTTCCACTCTATAAGATTTCATGTTACAAACTTGATGAAAGATGCTCTTCCTTTGAAACTTTGTTAGGAAAGGATAATAGGCATGTACTTGTTTTTTTCCATTAGTCTGCATGATTGGAATAAATAGCTTGGCATATTTTATTCCATTATGTTACCTTCTACCTTTAAAAAATTTTTTTTTTTTAAATCGAAGTCAGTGAGGCTTCCTGGAAAAAGATATCCAGTCTAATACCAAAAAGCTTAAATCCTACTAAGGTCTATGGGCACAGAGCCGGTACAGGAACCCTAACACACACTGTTAATGATTCAACTCGCTTTTTCACTTTCTACATGCATGCGTGTGTGTAGAACTCACTCTTGTAGTGTCTCTACTCCCATTTCCTTATATTGCAGCTCCTGTCTCATCTGGGCCAGCTCCTGTTTGAGCCTAGAAAGCTGAGGACACAACAACTGGAATTATAATATACATTTCACACAGATCACTCTCACACACATTTCACACACAAATATATGTCAATAGAAGGAGGTGGGCTTGGCAGACTTGGGAAGCAGAGTCATCACTAAACAGAAAGGTCTCACACCAACACCCCTAACCCACCCACACAGGAAGAGGAAAGGGCCCTGCCTACACATGCACACACACACACCCTCCAAAACACATTCCAACAGTACCCAAAGCTCTCCAGTGAGAGCTGACTCTGCTGCTGAGATCTTCTGAATGAATTCTTCAGCAGTAAATTAAGAAGAAATGTTTGTTACAGCATACGTGTAATTGTATATATAAACAATTATAACTTCAATCCGGGGAGTCTACTACTCAGTGCTAAAAGTGCCCCCAACATAGACGGGACCCCAACGTCTTCCCAAACAGGCCCCTGCTCAACATGACGTCTGAGGCATTGTTCTGAGAGGATAATGACTTACCCGCTCACGCCTACAGGCGATTTCCGCTTTGATTTGGTCAGGGTCATATTTTGCATTTGACGAAGAGCCAGAGTGTGCTGCAAAAAAAAAAAGACAGAAAGAGTAAGACGGTGAGATGGATCGACAGGGTGAACAAGAGAACATGAAAACAGTAAATGAACGAATGGATGAATGAATGAATGAACGCAAGCACTGAAATCCAATTCCATTGTACTCGGCTGTCACACAAACAGAGAAAAAGGAAAGCAGGGGATACAGTGTCATATGATTAAAAGGCTTTTGTACTCGTTTTTTTCCCCTCGCTCTCCTTTTTCTACTCCTGCGTTCAGCTCTGACAGTTGCGAGGGTTGAAGCGCATTCTTGTCATGCTCTTGAAATCCGTTCGTGCAGCGACGATAATCAAAAATCCGGTATGCACCAGACCTAGTTGTTTGGATGTTTTTTTTGTGTATCCTGATAAAAGCTTTGAATAACAAAAGTTGGTAGTCAATTATGTCTCTGATTAGATGGACTGAAAACTGGGGTGTGTGAAAATCAACCATTTTACTCTACCACTATATTTCCATGTGCTTCATATGAAAGATCATAATTTTTTTATTTAATCTATTTAAGTGTTGCTTTTTTCCTAAGGTAATGTGTAAAACACTTTGCGCGTGCTGATATAGAAAAATAATCAATGACAGTGTGATAATCAACTGGTCACCACCTGTGACATCACATTATGAAGGGCTTCACTCGTTTTATACCCCAACCATTTGCCAATGGCAATAATATTAAATTAAAGAACACTACATCACACTTTCCATGGAACAATTTAATATTAGTGCTGAACAATTAATTGCATAAAAATCGCAATATTGCTGTTTGCAATTTTTTATTTGCAAAAGGCTGCAATATATATTACAGGTAATATACACAGTCTGGAATGGGTGTCAATAATTTAACCATTTGTTTATTTTTTTTTTTTTTATTTTAAACTGAAAAATTTCAATGAGGTCATTTGTCCAGTTATTTAGTGCTAGCCTAGAGAAATACATCTGAATACAAACTGGTGCATTTAATAGTTACATATCGCAGTTTAAATCACAATCTCAATATTGTCTCAATATGATATATTTATTTTTTCAAATCATGTAGCCCTACTTTATACCCGTTATTACTTACTTCTTAACACTTAAGTCATCATTACTTGTCTTTTTTCTTTCTTAAACTTGATAAGACAGAATTCAGCGAGTCATTTTACAGAGCAACAAGCTGTCACAGCTTGACCTCTGCTTATAGACACCCCTCAGCAAGATGTTACTACATAACCAATAACGCACTAGAATGAGAGAATTTGTGATCTGCTATAGAGCTAGCAATACAAATCAGAACTACCGTTATAGAATATTAATCAGCACCTTCTCATTTATCATATTTAGGCATTAAGCAGCACTGTGGTATAAAATGACATTCACAGCTGCAGAACATCTGGCAAAAAAAATGCACTCTCTGGAAGTGGTTCGTGTAAACAGATCTGAATCTGTTTTAAATGTTGATTAGGTTTATTTACACCTGCACATTTAAGTGGATCATCTTTAATCCAGGTATAATCCTGATACTCATCATGTATAAAAAGATAACATGTTAACAAGGTCAGTCACGTACCAGAGAGATAATAAATATACAGTATATCTTACACTGGAAATAGTTTACACTGTTCAGACATACATATGTTAACTAACAAAAAAAAAATGTATATTACAACCAACTTGTGTTTGGCTGGTGAATGAAAAGAAAAGCAAGAGGTAAAGAGGGAGGAGGTTGAGGAGGAAGAGGAAAAGGAGGGGTCTGCTGGTGCAGTGAGAGCACTTGTGGAGGAGGAGGAGGAGGAAAAAAAAAAAAAAGAAAGAGAGGAAGGGAGGAGGTCAGAGAAGCCGAGGTGAGGAAACGGACAGGCTCGATCAGTCAATGAGTTATACACAGCTCTTAAATTTAAACAACCACAATACAACCAGCTGTGTATGTGCATGAGTCAGTGTGAAAGTGATTATATGTGCATGTGTGTGTGTGAGTGTGTGTGTGCGTGTGATCTCACAGCTGGTGATGGAGCGATTGTCGTCCTGGCTAAGCTGGTTGAAGAGCTGCATCTCCTGCTGAGCCAGCTCCAGCCTCTGCTGCTTGATCAGGTACATCTCCTTCTTGGCATTTAGGGCCTCCTGTGCCACCACCAGATACTCCTTCAGCATGCGCTCCTGCTCCTGGCGCCATTGCGTCCGCGGGTTCTCGATCTGCGTGGTTTCTGTAAGAACAGCGGCGTTGGTATATGTGCTCAGGAAAATGATAGATATGCTCCAAAGTTAAAAATTGTGCTATCTAGATCCTGTATAATGAATATTTTCATACATTATCCCATTCAGTATTAAGATTGATCCTAATTATGGTATTATTTATAAGCAGACTGCATTTCAGTGTTTAACTATAAAAACACAGGCATACATGCAATACCATGCAACGGTCTTGAGCCACTCCTCATTTCTTCAGACGTATTTAAATTAAACTATGTTGATTAAATTAAAGAACAAATTATTTAATGTGACGGGCTGCAAAGTGCCAAAAGATACAATTTAAAAAATGGTTGCTTATGTAACAACCTCAGCAGCAACCTCATTTCCCCTCTCGTCTGTTCCAGCCATTTAGCATCACCGGTATACTAATCAGGGGTCGACTGATTATCAGCCCGGCCAATTACTAGAGCTGACATTTAGCATTTTTACAGTTATATGTTATTATTCATTTTTGCTCTGAGTGAGCACGTCTTAAATGAAGTCTCTGCAATTTGTGAGACGAAGACCAGCTGACCAGCTGTTTCCAAACATACTGTACCTTAAAAATGAATACATAAATAACATTACAGAATAATGTTTGCATGCTTGTAAAAAAATAAATAAATAAATAAATAAATAAATAATGTATAAAAAAAAAAAACACATGACAGAACAGTTTTCAGATGGAAACAACTACGAAAAACTAAATGTACCCATGAAATGAAAATAGAAAGGAGCAAGTATGAAAAAGTTACCAGAAATACTCTGGCATATTCTCCAGCATGCTCAATAAAACCTCCAAGCTGTTTTACTTATAAAACTGAACAAGTTTGTATCTAATAATACCGTTTTTTTTCAAGCAAAGAGTTTTTACACCAAATACTGACTGCGTGTATTTTATTACTCTTTAGTGACCTTTATACACGTTTTTTGAAGTAGAACTGTTTTAAGAACCTTCTCTCGGGGCATTTTTTTTGTATGTTTCCAAGACATTTGTACAGTACTGTAAGTAGAAGATCTGTTAGATTTTATTAAGCAGGCTGAAGAATATGCCAGAGTTCTTCTGGTAACTTTGTCACACTTGCTCCTTTCTATTTTCATGCAAAACTCAGGAGACTACGTTATGTTTTTTTTGTTTTTTTTTGCTTGTTTCCATCAGAAAACTGTTCTGTTATCTAATATGTTGCTTTCTTTACAAGCATGCAAATATTTATTTGTAATGCTATTTATTTATTCATTTTTAATGTATGTTTGGAAATAGTGAATAGTTTTGTACATAATATTAGAGATATGATAAACATATTGCATATAAAATTTTCATTTTTGCTACAAATACATATTTTCAAAGAATGGTTAATCCAGAGATCCTTCTTATGTTATTAATGTTTCGATATGTACGTTATTAATAGCTAAATTCATTAATATATTACTATGTTTTGATTTGATTCTATTATACATATTAATATTGAATATTAATATGTATAATATTCATAATATTACTATTAGATATGAATTAATTAAGTTATTGTATAGTCATGTTATTGCCATATAAATGCATGTTTTAAGCAATACATATTCGTGTCAGGAATGTGTTGACACATCATCCCTGCCATTTAAAGAAAAATGATGAATGAGGTGACACCATGATGGCCTTTCTGCTGTATCCTTCCTCCTTCGAAACAATGGAGGTTGTGAACTTCTGCGCTCAACTGCACATACGAATTTTAATAAAACTATTTATTATGACACACCCCCATAATAATGCTGCGTGGTCCAAACGTTATGGTTTGTGTGAGTCATGAGGGGAAAGTAGAAGTACAGGAGACAAACTTACTGTTTATGTGGTCGATGTAGTAAACTCCAATCTGCTGGTCATAGACAATCTCCCAGCCCAGAGGAAGCTCATCACCCACGCAGTCGGCAAACGTCAGGGGTTTAGTAATCCTACAGACAGGAGAGGGACAGAGAAATGCATAAGTGTGCTTAAAGGGAGGGAAAAAAGTTTTTTTATTTATTTATTTATTTTAATAAGCTTCTGTGCACCAAGACAAATAAAAGCTGGGAAAAATGAATAATTTCTGACATTATGAAATAGACAGAACCCAGGTCGCTCAAACTTTTCCAGAGCGCAAAACATATTTTTAACCCCGTGTCACACTAACATGTGGACGACACAGAAAAGTTGCATCTGAAAGGCTGTGCATTAGAGGAACAAAGCTGCACAGGCATCTGAAAAATCTGGAAAATTCCTCGCAATCTCAAACGAATGTATGTTCAGTCTGTCAGCGGCTGCTGATCTCTTCACCCACGGGTCAGAAATGGGTGTAATACACGCTCGGCAGGAAGAGGCTGCCCATAAACACATTCCAGGCAGAACAAAGCAGGTCTCCATCAGGCCCGGTGTGTCGTTACTCTGCAGTAAATCCACGGCGCTGGGGCTCGCTGGTCTTCATCCACCGAGAGGCTCCTGTTTTGTGTTTCCTGTGTTTGCCTTGGTCTAGATCTCCTCAAGGGCCTGATCCCATGTGATAGAGCAGAGCAAAAAAATAAAAAATCAAACAAACAAACAAAAACATCCAATTACACTGGCCTGGAGAATTTTTTTCAGAAGCAGGACAACGCTGAATCTTGCATGAATTAAAGTCTGCGTGTTCTCAAGATGGAACCGGGGCTGTGGTGATTGTTATATGATTGCCAGACCACGGTTAGTTTGCACGGTCTTTGGATTTTGCATTTAGGTCAAAACAAACAAAATGTGAGCCAGGTGACCACAAACCATCTTCTGAACACAAAAACTACATGAACACAAAACAAGCTACCTAAACGCAACCAACCAAACAACTTACCTGAAAGTAAACAGCAACCTGCCTGGACGCAAACATACATATACAGTACTGTACAAATGCCTTGAGACACTCCTCATTTCTTCATAATAAATTAAATTATACTTTATATTTATATAGAACAAACACTATACTGTGACAAGCTGCAAGATTAAATTTAGTTATGTAACATCCTAAGCAGCAATCTCATTTCCCCTCTCGTCTGATCCAACCACTCAGCATTCAGCATCACCAGTATAATTATCAACCGCCTGATCATCTGTCATCATCTGCACTGGTTCCTCATTGGTTAGTGGCTTAGATTAGATTTTTATTTTAAAACTTGAGTGATTCATAGGTCACTCTGTGGCTTAACAAACAAACATTCATCTGAAACTCCTCAGATACGAGACTGGACTAAAAACGAGAGCCAACATCTCACAAAAAGCGGAAGCCAAACAATTCGTTCAGGAAGCATGGAGAACTATTGCACAAGACTACTTTAAAAATACAAGAAAGTCTGGCTCTTTGGAAGCAAAATATGATTAAATGAATGGAATCCTGCATGAAAACAACCTGCATGAACACAATTAACCAGTAACATAAAATAAGTTGTGAACACACAATTACATGTTAGGGGAGAGGTGGCTCAGTGTGTTCCCCAAGGCTCAGAGTTACTGATCGGAAGGTCGGCGGTTCGAGCCCCAGCTCCCCCAGGTTGCCGCTATTGGGCCCTTGAGCAAGGCCCTTAACACTGTGTGCTCCGGGGGCGCCGTATAATGGCTGACCCTGCGCTCTGACCGCCGCCTACTAACAACAAGCTGAGATATGCGAAGAATAAAAAGAATTTCACTGTGCGGTAACGTACATGTGACAAATAAAGCCTGAACATGCACACAACCTACACAAGCACACAACCTACCTAAACACACACCACCTAGTTGAAATAAATCTACACAAAAACAAATAAGCCAAATAAATTACAGTAAAAGTAAAATGCATTAATTTAAAATAGACCTGAAAAAACAAACACAAAAACAAAAACAAACCTAAAATAAACAACGTTAAGGACACAAAAACCACAAGAACATAAACAAAAGGCTTGAAAGCAAACAAACAACCTTTAAAAAAAATACTTTACCACAAACTACCTGACAAAGACGAACAAACATACAACCTGATACAAATATACAACCTAAACACAAATATACGTACAACCTAAAAAAAATACTACATCTAAACGAAACCCCCTGAACACCACGTGGACGCGACACTCTCTCCTGCCGTGACCTCAAACCAAAGATCTGATCTAATAGAATCATTGTTAAATGAGTTAATTAACAAATACAGTTCTTGCAAACACACACGCACACATTGCAGATGTGTTTTCACTTAACATGTCAATTTATCTTCGATCCAATTCGATTTATCTTGGCCAAATCTGCAGTGTTTCCGTGTTGCACCTCAGTTTTAGAAATAAAAGTATTCGTCCTCGCATGAACCGGATAATATAATAAGGCAGTCATTAAGCATGTGTTCGGTTCAGCTGCTTCAGAATAGGTTAAGTAACAAATTTTCGGTTTAACTAAGACTATTATCGACTGCATTGTTGTAATTACACTTATTTTCCCAGTGGATATTTCCAATCCATGTTCCAGTGCAAAACAACATCACCTCAGCTATCTGGAGCAGCCTTACTGTTGCACAATCGGAGCAAATTCTCCCAGTTAATCCTGTTCGAACTCTCATACCATTGAGGCAGGTTAAAAATCTTATCCAGGAATGGGCTTTATTCATGATATTCGCTCAACTCTTTGTTTACTGCTTGTTTTGTACATAATTCTGGCACATTTATTTTTAGATTGTATCTAAAAATGTTCAGTTGCACAATCATTCTAAACCAACTGATGAAATACCTATTTATGGAAACTACGTCTCTTACTACATCTTGCCATGTGGTCTGATTGTCACAAAGATCTGGCAACCATGGTCAGGAACTAAGGCCACAGGGAGGGTGAGAGCCAGCATGTGCTTCCTTAGAGATATACAGGCCTGTGCAAAAGTCCTTATTTCTTTATATTAAATGAATTTAAAGTATATGGATTAAAGAAACTGGAACAAATGTTTTACTGCGACATGCTTCAAAGCACCTAAAGAGCCAAATGAAAACCTGCTTTTTATGCATCAACTTCAGCAGCAGCCTCATTTCCCCCCTCATCTGTTCCAACCACTCAGAATCACCAGTATAATAATCACAGGCCTGATCGGTCATCATCTCCACCTGATGACATTTCTCACTGGTTCCCTTAAGTTACATAATTTTTATGCTTGAACGATTCATACGTCACAACATGGCTTAACAAACAAAAAACATTACCCTGAAAATGATCAGGTACAGCAACTGGACTTGAAAATCAGAACCAGAAAAGTACTTCAACCAACCTCACCTTTTTAAACAATTGTAAGTCTAAAGTTTGTGAACAACTAACCCTTCCATCCACATACAGTATGGTTTTGCTTCACTGGAACCAAGTGACCCAAACATGATCCAACACGTCAATGCTTCTGTGCGCAAAGCAACAGGGTTTTACCAAGTACCAAGAACTCGAGTGGACTGCAGTAAGCTCTGACTTTAGCCTCAATACACACCTTGGAATGAACTGGAAAGTACACATTGGTGATGATTAGACGATCCCCAAACTAATGCACTTATCCCAGTGTTTCACTGGTGCTTGGATATCATCAAGGTACCCATGCCTGGACTGCCTGCTTCACGTCTGAAACTCTGGCCTCCCAGGAGCTCCTCTAATGACCCAAACATGTGGAAAGTGCTTGGAGCGACTGTATTGAGGATGTGACAATAACTGCCAATCGAGTCCCTGTAATGTGCAAGTAGTTTTTTTAATGATTGTGTGTACAGTTTCCGCTGTGGCTCTCTGCAAGTTGGTGACAAGTCATCCACTGATTTTCAGGGATCAAGGCGTCTCCGCTCGCTGAATGATCACGAGAACAACAGTGGGCATGGGGTCAATCATGGTCATATGGGCTTGTTTAAAACAACCTGAACGGGTAACGCTATAATGTTTGGAGAGAGAGATTTGGAGTTAAACTGATCATGATATAAATATATACACCAGATTCATGTTTAACCAAAAAGTCTGTGAGAACATTATGAGTCGGTACAGGAACATAACTTGCATAGCGTCAGGATTAAAAGTTTGCGGAGTGATCTTAAATAAAGCTGTCAGGTTCACAGTAAATCTTTTACAGCTGAGGACATGCTGCCTGAAGGCTGTAAAGCGCTGGATATTCCTGTAATTCACTAATGTAGATGTAAACAAGCTCAAATTAAAGCTGACATTCTTTGTTTACACAGTTTGTTTTAAATCCCATGTGCTCGGGTGCAGAGCCAATCCACAAAATTCACTTACGTATGAACTGTGTGACTTTTTTTTTTTTTTTAATAAACTTTACCCACATCATACTCTGGCAGATAAACCTTCATTACGCAACATAGAGATTTTAAATTGGATCTAGTTCTGCAAATCAGTGCTCAGCAGCACGGTGTTCATCTTTAAACACATTTCTCACATAGTTTTTTGTGATAAAAGGGTCAAACTCCGAGCGCACTGACCCGGCTCGAGTCAACATGCTAAATAAAAAGAATGCGATACCTCAGATTGGTAGTCGGCCCTGCAGCCAAAAAAAAAAAAAACGTCCGTGCTACGATTATGGTTAGTGCAGCTCGTGACCTCTGACCATCGTGCCTGAGGAAGGTCGCTGGAACATGGAACGCTCTAGACCCAATTTAAAACAGATGCGAGGCTATTCCATTAATTCGAAAAAGCAACTTGGAGATTAGCAGTCAGACATAACAGGCAGGCTCCTCATACCCAACCCTGTCTAGTCACTCCAATCTAATGCTATCATGTTTCAAAGCACTTCTCTCTCTCGCTCACTCTCTCCTAGATTGAAAGCTTTGCTGACATTTTCATGTACTACAGATGCCATGCAGCTATTCATCATTCTCAACATAGTGTGCAGAAGGAGCTCGGGTGCGCAATACGTGCATCAGTTCTCACCTGAACCTTTCGTCCGGATATGAAAGTTCACTGCTCGTGATGATATTTGAGAGGTATAATACATCATGGAAATAGTCAGTGGATGCGGGACATCACCTTTTACAACAAATATAGGATGGTAAGCACACTAGTAGGAGACCCAGTGGGTCAGTCCATGATTCTGATCAGCCAAAACATGATTATTTTTCCCTGACAGCAGCTCCCAGGAGTGATTCTGGCTATACAGCATAATCACAGGCTAACGTTAACACACTTATTCTGTTTTCTATAAGGGGACATTTATATTCGGCATTTTCGGAATGAGTCTCCAGTGTCAGCACTAACCTTTAAAAAAAGTTTTAATGCACAAGAAAATCTGTAACTTGATGCACTTTTCAGTTTCTCTGTAACGTGCCAACATTCTACTTAAATCTTATTCACGTCCATAGAAAGGAAATCTTAGGCGGGAAAAAATGTTGCTTTTAAGCTGTTAAACTGTACATGTTAACACGAACTAACATGTTTTTCCGAGGCTTCAAATGTTCATATTACAAGCCACATTGTTCGTGACGGTTCATGTCCATAACTACAATGACTTATCTGACTCAAAAGTGGATGTGTCTGTCCTTGGAAACGGAACGCGTGTGCACATCGATGCTTCTTCGATTGCGCCGTCTGGGTTAAAAACACGTCATTTTTGTGCAGACACTCAATCATTTTAAGATGGCAAACAGTTAGTCAGCTGTAGTCAACTGTATTTGTTGAGATCCAGAAGAAAGAAAGAAAGCCTGGCGCCTTGCTTTAGCCGTTTTACAGCGATTACTAGCCATGCAATGAAATCCCCGCGGGTGCTGGGTGACTTCACCGGACGCGTCACACATACTGTACAAGTCACAAGTAGCAAGAACTCTGATTCGGCCATTCTCATTCCAGTTGCATGACTGAGTATCTAGGACCAGGCATGAAAGTGAGTCAGATCCAAAGCAATAATCAGATTTGTGAGTTCAGACAGCCCTCAAAAAAAAAACAAAAAAAACAAATCTGTTCAGGCTGGTAATGTGAACTTGGCCAGATTGTCCATCAGATCAACCTCAATTTCTGGACAGCGAAGGTAACAGTAGTTGTAACTTCACATCAGGCCTCACCACCACACCACATCACCGGGTATTGCCCTGTCGTGTGGCGAGATTTCTGCCGGTTGGTACTATGTACTATGTAGGGGTCACCTACAGAAGTTAAAAGTCAAACTCTTCGTCATCTCAGGAAAAGATTCCTTTATTTTTTTTGCCACCGTGGCTTACTCATTAGACAGCATAATGTATATAGATCTGCATTATGGATTTATAGCATTTTGCACCTTTCAGAAGACTTGTTTCATAAAGTTCATATATTTCGGACATTTTCGTGCCTAATCCGGGTCTCCAGCGCTCAGGACACGAGCGCACCGTGGCCAGTTCATTCCAACATTTTCAATCCTTACAACAGGAATTAAGAAATCTACAGTGCCCCAGGAATGCGTGGCAGTTGTGCCTGTAGGCACATGTCAGACTTTTTTTTTTTTCCTAGAAAAAGAAATAGAAACTTCAGTGCATTGAACTGCTATCCACTGGACTAAATTCAAATAAAGGTTTTCGTAATATGCCAATATTTTTGATATCATAAATTATTTTGCACCATGATGACTCATGTCTGCAAAATCAACAATCATCTGCCATCATATTTCATCTTTATACCACAGATCTGTTAAATCCTTGAATCTGACCCCTTGGAAGACACTGAATAATTCTCCCTAACAGCAGATCTGACAGTAGTAGTAGACTGGTGCAATGCCAAGGGCTGGTTGATATTAATCAGCTCATTTGTACTGTATATGTTATCATTTCTATTATAGAACAATTGAAGAAAATTACATAATGAAGTCGTTGTTTTGCTAACTTAAGCAACAAAAAGAAAAGCTGGCAAAGAAAAGAATTTATTTGTAACTGTTAATGGAAGCGATAACAAGAAATAGCTTGTTTCACACACACACATGTTCCACAACGTTAAACGCCACTATAAACAGACTGAAAATATGCATGAGACTATTAAATATGTTCCCAAATTGTTAAGCTGTAAGAGCGATAAAAGATTTAGATGGATGTTGTTATTGGGAAAAAAAAAAAACCACACCTTGTTATTGATTCTTTTCCTGTGCGGGCATGTGTTTCAGTCTTGAGGTTTAATTTAATTTTATCTTACTGCTATAATGCCATGTAGGCATGGCGTTCAAGTCAAACTGAGACTTTTGATTGTGCAGAATAACAGAACACAGTCATGAGAGTAAAAGTTACGCCTATTTCTCTATATAATCCCCTGCTACACTAATTCACTTATCCCAGCGTTTCTCAAGTGTTTGGATACCATCAAGGTAAAGAGTTTTCTCAGTACACAGGAGCCAAGATCAGCCTGCTTGCTTCAAGTCGGACTAGCTGGCCTCCCAGGGACTCCTTTAATGGTCAATGGGCAGGTCAGGACTATATGGATTAAAAAAAACAACACTGAATTCCATTTTTTCCACATTAAAGAAAAGGGCCATTAAAGGAATTCCTGGGAGGCCAGTGTTTTAGCAGTGACTATGACATGAAGCAGACAATCCAAACATGGCTTCA
>JAQMYL010000036.1:10164390-10175337 GCA_030014365.1 Clarias pachynema
CCATTAAAGGAATTCCTGGGAGGCCAGTGTTTTAGCAGTGACTATGACATGAAGCAGACAATCCAAACATGGCTTCATTGTTCTCAAGTTTCTTGATGGCACTTGTGATTATATAGAGAAATAAAAACGTGTATGTCTGGCTTGAGTACTTTATTTTTTATAAGAATCACTTACTGTAAATAAAAAGTAATTAAGATATTAGCCCCAGGACACAAGACGTGTATCATTTGCACAGTTTCTTTCACTTTAACCACATGAACCGTTTTCTATCAAGAAAGATAAAATAGACAAAAGGTTGCACATCAAGAACACTGTAAATGAAAAGCATTTGCTTGTCCTAAAGCTCGTGTCTACTCTCAGAAGTTCATATATCAGGAACTGCATTCACTAGATCTCCTTCACCTAATCAGGAAAATCAGGGAAACTGAAACACACAGCTTCCTCAGGCCAGACTGTAAAAACACAGCCATTCAACAGCACAAATTATGGTCCCTTCACTCGCACAAACAAAATGAGCTTTAAAGTAGAAAAACACTTTACCCACAATGCTGTAAGATGGTCTGAGAGCTTTGCTCATGTGAAAAGGACATGCATTGGATAAATCAAGAAACACCACTTTAATATAGACCTTATAGGTTATAGGTCGCTAGCCGAATCCCATCCGCGGTGTGGAACTAGTGCTTACCTTCAGCCCTCATGAACCCTTCAAGCACACCAAGCATGAAGGACAGACTTTAATATCTGCTTTATCAAGATCCAGTTCCTATTCACTACTTAAAGAGGACTACTTTCTAGCTGGGGGGAAAAAATATTCCATTTTGGAAACGATCGGATAAAATAATGGTAATGAATGTATGAACAACACAGCGTGAACTGAAGTGTCCATGTAGTAACAATTAACACATTTTAATCCACAGCCCTGTCGAATTAAAATTATTATTAACCTCAAAAACAAAAAGAGAGAGACTGATGTTTATAAAGCTGACATAAGTGATAATGGGAACCAATTGGCTTCATGGATGCTCAATAACATTATACATAGTGTCAAAAACAGTGGTGTGAAAAAGTATTTGCCCCCTTCCTGTGTTTGCCCCGTCCTGCCGCTACCCATAATAAATAAAATCAACATTTATAAATTGCATGTTGTGTGTCATATTAAAATTTATTTGATGATCTGAATCATTTTAGTGTGACAGATACACAAAAAAATGTAAGAATCTAATACTTGTCACTGTATCCATGACATTCATTAATATATTAAAATGTGCAAATACGAGCTAAATGCTGTGGTACAAGTGAAAAAAAAAAACATTTTGGAGTTATAAGAAAGTATTCAACTTCTGAGCTCTGCCAAACCGTTATCAGGCTTACCTGATTTTTTATCGTTATGAATGCTTTTTGATAGAATAGAAAAGACTAATGATTAATATGATCTTAACTGTGCAAGACAGCTAGAAAACTACTTGGGATAAACTGGGACAACTCTGGACAGTGGCTGCAAGCGTAAGAAGCCTGGGGAAAGACATTGAGCTTCCACGGTTTTATCACTTTCCCCACAAATGAACAATTACAAGAGCGGAGTGATTTCTCAGATTATATACTTTAACTGATCTTTCGTAAATTAATTCAATTACATGAACGGATGTGTCAGTTTTTTATTCAGAATTGATTCACACGTTTGAACTTTTAAATATTAAATTCTCCAAAACAGATGAATACAGTGTAAGTTTTAAGTGTAAGGGTGCTTGAGACAACACTGCCCCCTACTGTACCGGAGTAATAGTAAAAAAAAAAGTGCTTTATCTGTGTGCTGCCTTTCCATACAAATGTGTTTTTAGGCTCTGGAGGGAAGGATAAATGAATAAATGAAAAGATCGATATTCAATCCAAAGGAAATTCATTTGCACAAGCAGAACACATAGTTTAAACACAAACATTAGAAACAATATTATAATAAATATATAAAAAGAATATGGTGCAATGTGGCAGTGTGAAATGTTATTATAAATAAGCATCAGGCTTGAGTTAAACACCATCAATAACATGAACAGTATTGGAGGGAGTGAATATGAGGAAAAGGTAGAAAAAGGTACATGTACCACGGCATAATTTATTACACAGAGATTAAATGGTAATGTTAATTTCCAGCTATTTTATAATGATTTGTTAATTTGTGACATTATACTGTACTTTATGATGCATTACACCAAATTGACAATTTCCCACTTTTTTTTTTTTTTTTTTTTTTAAACTAGCTTTACAATAAAAGTATGCTTTTTTAAAAATCACAGAACCCCTTTCAAAAAGACGATATACACAGACCGCTCTCTCTCTCTCTCTCTCTCTCTCTCTCTCTCTCACTATGAGCTAGGACATAATGGGAGATGTGAGCCACTGACAGGAAACGGGACCACCCCGTGTTCTGACCAGGAACTTCAGGCCAGTTTCCTCTTTCTGTATAGCTTTCAAAAACAACAGCGTGCTGCTCTCTAAACTGCAGGCTCTCCGCTGGTGGAGCGGTACGAAGGTGTTTTTAAAGGAGTAAAGGATCAATCCAAACCATAAAAACACCCAAACACCTGCTTCTCACAGATGCACTTAAATCATAAACATGTGCCAACATGAGATTACTTTTTCAGCGTTGATTTCAAAAACACGTCCTGTGCTCACTGAAGCGCAAACCGATAGTACAACAACATGCTGCCCCCGACTGTAAACTAGAACTATGAAGCCAAACGCTGTTAAAGGAGTGTACTAGTTCGTCCAATGTTTTCTTTCAGTTCCTCAGAGACCAAGTGTGAGCTTAGAGAGCCGATCTTCCCATACCATGCCTTTCTTCCCGAGCGGAAACCGGCGCTGCCAGAAGTACAGCTCTCAGAGCGTTCAGTGTGCCGACTCGCTGAAGCCGCCAGCATCAGAAAGAAAAAAGGGCTATGGGCCCGCGGGCTATTTTAAGACTTGGGAATTTCTCAAAGATTCTTCCCGCAGGAAAGACAGGGGAGGGGAAATGAGTGACTTCTAAACAAACAGAGAAATGTTAACACTTTTGGTATGAGAAATCAATGATGCATAAAAAAAGAATGTAATGGAGAAGACAAAAGAAATGACAAATGAATAAAAGACTTAAGTAACAGCTTTAAGATCGTTAAGATGGATTAGATTAGACAAGCCTCTGGAAGTGTACTGGAGAAGACGAACCATATTCTTGCAATAACAACAAAAAAAAAAAAGAAATTCCCCCAGTTGGTGTTTTGCTGGTTGTGGTAAAGCTCTGTCTCACTCGTTAAACCAAAATCTTCCATAAACGTTCAACTGTATTAAGATCTGGTGAGTTTTATGGCCAGAACATACAACTTACATCATGTTCGCACTCATCAAACCATTCTCAGTCACCCTGAAATACACCAGGAAAAGTTGCAGCCCAGGATGAAGGCGATTCACCTTTTTTTAGTCTAATGCTACAAGACAAACTTCATGACCTGGGTGTCCAAATGATGGGATTGTTTTCTCTTTAAGCCACATAACCAGAGAGGCAGAAAGAGATTCTCAGGAAATCTTCCTCCAGGAAGAGAGAAAAATTAAAAACAAGCTCCAACATGACATATTTACAGAAAGACATTTGCGAATTCTATTATAATCTGCTCTATGGTGCGGCCTCGCTGATGTTCCCCAGTGGATATTTCCATCCGGATGGAGTGTTCTGCTTTTCCCTGGTGGGAAAGGTATGCGTAACTGGAGCCCGCTCCGAGTGACGAGTGTCCAGGCCTAGTCTGGACATCCACGCCGTCTCTCCTCCAGCTTCAGCCTTCGCTCCTCAACGAAAGCACGGAGCAACATTCCAGGCACAAATTAAGATGCTCAGAAAACAACAGCTTCTGCGTTCCTGCTCGACAGCCTGCTTCCCTAAAATATTCCCAAATAAACTTAATTATAGCAGCTGAAGTTTAGTATGTTTGTCACTTCTGGTGCTGTTTTTCTTGCAAAACAGAGCAGCAGGGATTCGGATTCGGCTACCACATGTCTACATGCGTATGTGTCTGTTAAGAGGCTAATAAATGCGAGCGCTGCTGCTGTAGACTTTTATGCGGGTTGATCAGCTCTGTACAACTTTACAAGGAAACTTTTACTGCCTTAATTAATCCGCTGCCTACATTTAGACAAAGCGCCGCCATGGGCAAGGGTGGCCTCACTTCTGTGGGACTTTACGCCATGCTTTTTATGCTGCTGATGTAATTGCTAAAAACTGTTAAAATAACTCGTCACTCACTTTCGGTGGTACGCACTGCAAACCGTTGCATGGTGCAAACAGCCAGAAAGCCAAAGAGGTGGTTTAGTACGAGGTATTACAGTGACACTGGGACAGCTTTCACATCAGGAGTTTAACACACTGTGTCTTACGTTTACGTCGTGAACGGTGCTTGTGGTTTAGGTTTCAATACTGGAGATGATGTTAAAAAAAAAATAATAAAAAAATAAAAAAAGATTCGTTGATGACACATTTTGCAGGCAATCAAATCAGACAAATTAACCTGCAAGTGGAAACAAGAGGAGGCAACAGAAAGTGAACGCTCGCTTGTTTTGTTTATTAGTGCGAACTAAGGGGTCAGATTACATTTACGGCACGTATGGTATGTATTTCAGAGTCTGGACTGCTGCAGTCAACAGATGTACAACAACATCTGGATCCAGCATGAGAGTGAAAGGACCTGGTAACTACGTCTTATCTGAAACGGCGAAAAACCCTACACTATTCCTGTGATTCACTCGACCGTCCATCTGGGTTCTTGGTATATTCATACACGTTCAAGTCTGGATTTATTCCAGGCAATGTAACGCTATGGACATGTGACAAGCCATGCCACAATATCAACAATACATAAATTATTTCGTGTGCGCACCGTACAAGTCCTTAGAGAAAATTAATCGCCCTTCTGATTAATCAGTTTTACATTTTTCAACTGTGTAAAAATATGGACCAGCCATCACGGGACACAATATCAAGACACCCATCAAGGCAATTTTGTAATTATCATAATTTTATAAATATTCTGATCCGATATACATTTTTCCCCTTTTTGTCACAATTTTAAGTATTTGAACTTTAAGGCATGTGGGGCTTTTTTGACTAATTAGCGCTCACAGTGTTTTGAGACTGGTGTGTGCGTGTGTGTATTGAGTGAGTTCATGCCTAATTTCCCCATAAAATTTGGAGAAGGCGGCAGATCAGAGACTTTGAACATGTGCAGTTTCTGAAACTGTGTTTCTGTTGCACCACTTGCATACAGAATTGTTTATATTGAAGCTGATCGGCCCATCACCAGTCATGGCTGTTCAAACTGAAACGGTGTGTCTTATAAGTGTAAAATTATTATTATAGTTTTTTTTATCGTTTTGAATCTTCACACAAAGGAATAGCCATTCATAACTTAAATGACTCTGTGTCTAGTGCTTAACCATCAGCTGTTTAGACAGGACTTAATTACACCTCACTCATTAGTCTCAGCCCGGCTCATAACTAAAACAGCAAAGTTAAAAAGGGATGTTTACCCCCAAGGCAGGCTTTAAGCTTTCTTCCATGCTCAAATATTAGCGACTCACGCGCTAGGCAGCCATGTGTACCGAGGAATGACGTGCAAAATATGCGGCTCTAAAAACAACAAATGTGCATCGTCCCCGAGTTTAGACAGAGTCATACAAGGCGTTAGAAGTGTGTCAGAAAATGCAATACAGCCCTTTTTTAACTCTAATGCGGACCACAAATAACCGCTAACATCGTCGCCTTACTCTACATGCCGGTAAACACGGTTCCATATGGAGGGAACGTCCACAAGTGTCAATCTTAAAATTCCACTGCTGGGTTAAAAGAAGACACGAGATTACAACTTTGGGAGGAATGGCATTTATGTATTCCCCCACCGGAGAGGCTGCTGCTCCGTTTCAGGAAGAGTGAGGGAGCGACCCCCCGGGCAGCTGAGCATGTCAGTGTCGACGTCCCCTCCTTCCATTATGTCCAGCATCTTATGGAAATAGGTCTACTATAAGTAGCCTGTAAGACCTGTCTCCAGATGCAATTAGATACTGTCTGCAGGCGTGTGTACCAGGGAGACCATCCATCATGCTAGCTCTCATCCATGGAAGATGGTTATCTGAAATGAAGTTTTACTCACAAGCCCAACACTGGATCCGTTACTGATCTGATTTAAACTCTCATGAGGTTCTGCGAAACATTTTCTGGCTTAACTTTTCTGCGTAAATTTGAAATGTTTAGCAGAACTTCGTGTGGCTGCCATTCATTAATATAGAACCTCATTGCTTGTCATTTCTGAATACAGACACTATTGATTGTAATATAAAAATCATTCATCAATATAAACCGGTCAGATATACATAATGCCCAGTATTGTGAAGGTTCCCCTTGTGGCACTAGGGCAGCTCTGGCCCCTCGGGGCATGACCACACAAGACCATTGGGGGTGTGCAGTGGTGTCTGGCACCAGGACACTTGCAGAGGATCCTTTGGGTGCTCCAAGTTACAGGGTAGGATTTGTTTGTCTGGCACATCTGAAGGATAGATGCTCATTCGGATAGTGATTGGGGAGTTAGGAGGCTGGGGAAGCAGCTTTGGGCATCTTGTCTGCCGGACCGGACCCCGTGTGTGGTGGGATATGGTGCAGTGGGTGTTACGGTCTCCATCATACGCAGTATTGTCTTTTTTTTTGTGCTACATTGGGTTTTCTATGGGAGCGGACTAGATGGGCTGGCTTTTCGTCCCTGTGGACATTGGTGAGCTCTGATGTTTACTGCAGCTTTTTGACTCGTATGAACTTCATAATGTTTATTATGATATTAATCCCACCATGCACCCATATATTTTATGTTAATAATGTATAATATTTCTGCAACAATTTCTAATAGAACTTAATTCCGCAAGAACTGTATTTAAAATCCTTTTTCTGTTTCCAATGAGATGTATACTAGTGCTGTGAATCATGGGTAGACGGGCGTTTCGATGTGATTTTTGGCCACTGCAATTTCCTATTCAACAGCACCAAACGTTACTGTCTCAAGCAGGTATATTCTTTACAGATTTTTTTATGCCATTTAAAATTCTCACATAAAATATTTCCATAACTGCTTTGTAACTTGATATTTAAAGAATAAACAACACATCTGATGATGTTTCCGGCCAATTTAGTGCAGCACGCTCCAGTCTGTTAGGAGGCGGAATTACACCAACCGCCATAAACTCAAAAGAAGAAACAGCAATACTCTTGCAAAAGGTGAGTGTTTGTGGAAGACGCAGAATTATTATTTTTTTTATTGGCAAATTTTTATTAATTAATCAATTTTAATCTATTTAACATTTATAAGTTTAAATATATAATAATAAATTTTTATACACGCCTTTTATATACCCAAAGACACATTTCACATAAAAAGGTAAGAAACTAAAACAGCATTTATTAAAGAATTGAGAATATAATCATTAATAATAATAATAAAAATAGAATACCCATTAGTTCAATTAACTGGTTAAAATAACAAAAGATCGATTAAATTGTGTAATTTTAATGTATACATGAATGTTTAGTTCCATTTCATGCATCAGTCTAATCATTAACCGGTTACTGACTTGCATATTTAAGGCTGCTGCTACTTTACCACCTTGAAAAAAAAAGAAGAAAAAAAAGAAGTTATTGTAGGCTTTATGAATAAGGATTGCGCAATAATAATAATAGGAAGAAAGAAAAAAAAAAAAAAACACCTGTTCATCAGGAACAGTGAAAATTTTATCTCTTTCCTCTGACACCCAGGTGCAAAGATTCCTGAGTCAGGAGCATGATGAGCATACCATTCCTGACATGACTGGCATAACCTGTGAGCGACTGAGCGTGCCCGGCTAGAGCAAATAAGCCCTGAGCCAGACAAACTTCAAGTAAGGGCGAGCTACACGTTCACCGAGCGGGTCAGTGACCAGAGTGTCAGTGGCGAGATCACAGCTTTCAGAACACACTGAGGCTCTGAGGGTCATGCTGGCATCGTTTCAGTGGCTGAATTAAGCCACACTAAACCTTGGCATGCTAGAATCTGACTTTATGAAAAACAAACCGAAGATGAATTCCGTCTTTATTCGAGCTCCGTCCTGAACCTGGTGACTCTGCTGCCAACATGGCACATTTTACATTCATCGGAGAGAAAATAACGAAAAAGTGAAGACACAGCCACACTGG
Source organism: Clarias pachynema (assembly GCA_030014365.1). NCBI lineage: Eukaryota > Metazoa > Chordata > Actinopteri > Siluriformes > Clariidae > Clarias > Clarias pachynema. The sequence goes on from JAQMYL010000036.1 coordinate 10,172,621, forward strand.
TGAACATGATGATCAAGTTACCCTTGCATCATGCAATATGTGAATTAGGGAATACTATAATTGCTAGATTCGACAGACAATCCACACGGACAGATTTGCAAAAAAAAAAAAAAAACTTGTTCCATTTAATAAAAAAAATAATAAAACTCTTGGATTAAACACTTCATGGAATGGAGTTTAACCCCAACATTCACTAGTTTTCTATAACAGAACGCTCCACCATGATTTATTCCTTAATTCTCACTACTCATCATCACTAATAGACTTCTGTGGCACGTCACTTTATTTTATAAGTGCTTTAAAGTTCGTGATGGCATTAAGACACCTGCTCCAGAAACTCCCAAAGTGTCTCGCTTTACTAAAGAAACACCTCTACAGTCTGTTGTCACTGTGCAGCTATAACATCCTGAAAATGAGAGGATAAGCTACACAAAGAGGTACGAAACTCTCCCTGTAGGAAGCAAAACATCAAACATACAATCACACACATGTACGCACGTACACACAAGATTGATAACACACCAAACAATGGCATGTAGGCTGATCCATTTATAACAAAAACACAAAAGATATTCCCACAGCAACACACACACACACAAAGCATACTGAAAACAGCATGGGAGGCAACATAGGCAGGGAGTTCATGTGAATAAGCTTGTGATACTGTTGAAACCCATCACCGGTTTTCTACAATATTTTACTGTGTTGTGCTTTGTAGTTCTGATAGAGGCGATTAAAAAAAAGTAAAGCAGGACTGCAACGGCCTGGAGAAAGTAAAGGGGGAGGAGGGGGGGGGGGGCGTGTGGGAAGTGCTGCCTCTGCTGGCCAGCTGCGACTCGGGCCCCTGGCAGCTACTGGGCCGCAGGCATTCGCGTAGGCATGCCTCACATTGTGCTCATTCCACAGGCACAAAAGCCTTGCCACAGAAACTCAGCAGAAACATCCAGGCTACCTGTGGAGGGCATCATGTCTTGTGTTGCACCGTTTCCATTCCAAAACTCATCTCTCTTAACAGCGTCAAAAAGGTGTACATTTAGCACTCATGGCTGCGTTTCAGTGGCAGCGTTTCAGTCACTCTCCAATGACAGGATGTAAGGCATTTCATTCCGTAGCATGACACAGTAGAATAAAACATTCCCTGATATAAATAGCTTAGACAGGAACTCATAACCCTAACAAACAGTGTCAGTCTTACTTAGGTTTTGCCGTCTATTATATGAGGGGTCTTCAAGTCAAACCGGGACTTTTGAAGACTTGTGAAGAATAAGACCACATACAATTATGAGAGTAAAACTACCTTTATTTCTCTATATAACCCCCTGAAGCAGTTTTACTAGTGTGGAAAGTTCTCTCAGAACTCCAGGGTCATGATTGGACTGCCTGCTTCATATCTGAATCACTGGCCTCCCAGGAACTCCTTTAAATGGCCCAAACATGTGGAAAGGGCATGGAGAAGGGGTCACAACTATAAGGGGGAAGTTGCAATAACTGTGACATGGAGGAGTGAGATCTCCTCTCATAGAGGGAGTGTCCAGAAAGGCCAGAATTTATTTATTTATTTATTTGCAATTCTGCATTCTGCATGCTCTACATATCAAAGCTAGTGCAGGTGAATAGCATAAAATCATTCACTTTTTATGGCAGCACCAAATGTGTAATGCTACATTTAAAATTGTTGGCCCAGTAACAGTAAATAGCATACATCTTGTTCTCCGTTTTTCTGTTGACCAGCTAACTTAAAATTACTGGTTGGTCTTTTCTTCGTCCTCTTTTCATCGTCTATGTGCTTGTAACTGCTGAGTGCTTGAGAAGACGTAGATGATGGGTTGGATGTAGCCCTCTCACACTGTGGGGTGTTACTCTCTTCTTGCCGATTACATTGAATCGGGAAAACCAAGCAGTTTTCTGTTTTTCAGTCATTTTAATTCATCATGATATGGAATTTGGGGGGTTTGTACTGGCCGATTACGATAAATCACGCCTGTGTGTGTGTATTGTTTAGGTAGGTGGGTATGCAAGAGAGAATGAGGATTGAGGACCAGGTTGTTGGAGTGCAGCCCTATTTCACAGGGTAACTCCACATCTTTCCCAACAGACTGCAGTAAATTCACAATCCAGTCGGAGTTTACACAACAAGTTGTCACCTTAGCTGCAAAACCCAAAAACCCATGTTCTCTGGCGTGAAACCTCGGCTACGATACGTTTTACGACAAAGAAACGGCTAGCGGCAACATGCAAATACTGCCATGGGTCTGGTCTATAAAAGTAAAACGTTCAGTAGTAAAGCATAAATCAAATCAAAGCCCTTTTTCACATAAAGCAGTTTGAAAATAAATATGAATAATTACTACTAACTAACAAGCTCATCGAACCAAACCTCCACACAGTATGTTGCACAATATTCATTACCCGTTACTGATTCCTTAACAGATTCATTCACTTCTATTTTACTTAACCGCTAATAAAAACAATTTTTGCAGATCAACAGAGTAAAGTCTCAGATGAAAAGTGATACATCCTGCTTTTACACTACACAGACATGACACGCCCATGACTGACACTAATCCTCAGAAAAATGAAAGGTCCCAGCATACACACATTCAAACTTAAACCCTACACTTTTGCTTCCTCAGGTCACACAGTATACACCAAATGCACAGTTAGACCCAACACACACACACACACACACACACACACACACACACACACACACACAC
>JAQMYL010000036.1:10175342-10204639 GCA_030014365.1 Clarias pachynema
CACACACACACACACACACACACACACACACACACACACACACACACACACACACACACACACACACACACCTTTCCAGTCACTGAGGGGAAACGGCAGATTTCTGACATCATAATCAGCATCACATTACAAGCAGATCAGGTTTTTCTTATCTAGCTTCCAGAGACTAGGTGCATTCCTGTTTTAATAATAAAAATGAAAAAGCTTAAAAAAAATTTTTTTTTTTTTAAAAACATATGTGGGGCCAAGAAATAAATGTACAATAAAAAGCTAAGTTCATTCTAAATATGAATACGACTCAATATTTGAAATGTACTGCTGGGACTCATTATTTGGAACCAAAACTATAGATTCTACTATTGTAAAAACGCTAATTTTGTGTGTGCTTCAGGAGTTTCTGTAGTCTTAACAGTAACTTGTTAAGATGCAAGTTAACACTGCAGAGCCTAAGGGCGTTTTCCTATACGGTTTGCGCCGTACCCCAGTACAACTGCCCCCTCTCTTCAGTAGGGTCAACATTTCAATAATTGCTGTCCATGTTCTCAAAGCTCCCAGATTCTAAACCAGTCTGCGGAGTATAAACTATAAATGATGGACAGGAGGCTCATTTAAAGCTACATGAGCTAGCATCCTGAACTGGCAATCAATTCATTTATGTATTGCAATTATTTTGTGTGGCAAATCATCTATCGCCACACTGCAAAATCCAAAATCTTTTTTTATTATTAGATTTATTTATTTTTATTTCTTTTATTTTAGAATTTGGAATAGAAGTGAATTATTCGCTGAATTCATTCAGAATTGCAAAAAAAATCAAGAAATAAATAATATTAAAATCAGTATTTTGTAAATAAATAGTGATAATTAAAGAATCGGAATACAAATCTAATCTTATCATCCCTTCCTACAGTTTAATGATTGTTTTTTCCTCTTGTAAGGTAAAAATAAATAAATATACCTTCAAATAAAGTTATTTATTTGAAAGTATTATAAAGTATTATTTTTCTTATATTATGTGTATTATATATACTAAAATAAATGGTTGCTGAAAGGCAGCCATACCAGTGTTGCTCTTCCAGGATCTAGCTCCCTGAGATTTCATGATTCTCTCCTGAAAACACACAATTCATCTAATAAAGTCCTGTAATCCTGAGACTAGGGCTTTACCAGATCATTACAGAACAAATATAACACCTCAACACACTCGTACAGCTGAGAAAGAGAGAAATAAAGAAATTGTAACATCACTCAAGCACCGTGTTCATGTTCAAAGCCAGCTGTCGGATTTAAGATAAATAGAGAATTAAACTCTGCCGTTTTACACGGGTTCTTAATGAGGCGTCCACATTTCTTTTTTTTTTTTTTGGCCAAGATGAATCACGTTGTGAGTAGATAAGCCGAGAACGACGAGGGGGAGAAGCACGTAGCACATCAGCCTGAAAACACAGCGTCAGCGCGAACTGGAGCAGCGTGATGACTGATGATGTCGGCCATGACAGAGGAGCAAAAAGCATGTCATGCAGAAATATGCGCTTTATCTTAAAACCAAAGTGCACACGGCTTAAGAAAACAGTTTGACTCAATCATTACTTGAGATCATTAGAGTAAAGGCATTTCAGCTCTACCTGTGCAGCTGTCTGTTCTACGTAATTAAATGCCATTCAAACAGCTACATTTTGTCCCATACCGTGGAACAAGAATAAAAAGAATGAAAGTGAATTACTGTTAACTAGAAGAAAGTTATGAAATTGGTGAATTTTTTTGTTTTTTTTTCCTTTCACTTTCCAGGGGGAAAATCTTAGCATTTGGTGGAGGAAAAAAGTTCCAAGACAGATTTTTGTTAACAGTTTATAGTAAGTAAATATATTAAGAGTAAAAATAGAATAGAAAAATTAGGACATAGATATGAAATAACAGATAATCTACTAATCTGCTGGTAAATATCGGCCCTGTGTACAAAATGTGTGCTAGATTTCTAGGAAAAACCGGCCTGCATGACATTTACATCCGCAAATAAACTCATGATAAATGCTGATACATTTTCACAACAAATCATCTATAAATAATTCACACCAAGCTTTCAGTGAACTTGTGTGCAAGCGAAGCCGGCTGAAAGTCTGCTTTTCAGACTGTTTCTGCGCTGGTGAAAATGCAGGCCTCACAAAGCCCATGCACACTGCCTTCCCAGTGGCCCAGTGCAGCATTCCTCACATATTTGCACATGGAACTCTGGGAGCTCTGCTTCAATTCTCTCTTTCATTTGCACTCTGTTTACATTATTTTTTCAAAAAGGGAAAAAAAAAAGACCAGAGCCAGTCACTTGTATGACAATGACGCCCAATCATGAGAAAATAAGTTGATTTCCCCCCCCCTTTTTTTTACTTGATGGTTTGTTGATTGTTAATCGAACAGAAAAAAACAACATTCTTTACAAGACACTGCAAACATTATGATAAAACATCATACCGGTTTATCAAACTTGAGTAACCAAGTATTTTTACACACACACACACAAAAAGAAATATTATATATTTGTTATCAACAGCATAATTTAAGATGAACTTCAGAAGAAGAAGAAAAAGAGTTTGCCAAATGAATACCAAAGAGAGCTATACAATGCCATACCTTCCTTTAATAAAGCTGTCACTTTTTGCTAATTAAAATGATAAAACTGATGTGCAACAACAGAAATGAATCAACATACACTACAGCTACAAAACCATTTGTTACCCATTTGCTGGGTTATAAATTCAAACAAACTTTGTATTGAAGTATAATCAAGTTTTTAGATCTTTTGCATCTAAAATCATATGCTAAGTGTTATGTACCACTTTAAACCTGGTTTAACCATCCATGACGGATGTGTATGAGCAACTATACTGATGTGTAAATGTGCATGTCTCTCCAAAAACCCAGATCTGTTCATGTCTATTACCTTAACAAAAACAATAACCCACACAAATCAACTGTTCTGTAATGTTTTCACGTTATGAATAGCTGAACAGTTTCTGGTCATTTTCTAATAGACTGATGAAACCAAGTTTCTCTACTCATTCATGACCTTTTTAGCACGAACAGTGTCAAAGCAGCAGTATATTCAAGAGTTTTCCTGTTGAGGATGGTTTAAAAAAATAAATAAATAAAAAATCCATATCAAGATGATCTCGAGTCCGTCATTACAAGTGGGGTTTTTCCACTGGTTTTCATTCTGAATGTGCTTGTATGAAAAGATGTCCTGGTGTAGAGATGATGGGCCGAGGCTAGAATCATGGACCAGACTGAAATGTATCAAAGCATACCTTTGAAGTTTTTGATACAATGTAAATGTGTTCTGTTGACTGGGAGCACAGATCATGTACTGAACCCACAACATGTGCTATGACACTTTCTGATATTTCACTCACTATATGTAATCATATCAGTAGATATTAATTTTGCAAAATATATATATATATCCCTAGTGTCAAGACCAGTGATCTAGATCTCATTCAAAGCCCAAAACTGACGTGTGCATGGATCGTTTCAATTATAAATCAGTTGATCAGCAAAAACAAAACATCAAATTGTCAAATTGTGTGTGCCATTATAATAAAGTTAGGGGGAAACATGTTAGCTCTTCAGCTAGCTCTTTAGCTCCTTGTTCATCATCATTTGAAATCCTGGAGCTCCTTTAATGGACGCAGGGAACTGCTCCGAACTTGAGGAATAAACAGAGAGAAAGCACGCGTTACCTGTCTCTCGGGTCGATCCATGAAGTTTGCCGGGTGTTGTGGTCGATGTAAAACACTCGGCCATCGTAATCCCGGGCTTCCTCCCAGCCGGCGGGCAGCGGCAGCTCCGAGCTCTCTCTCCGCTTGGAGCCGCTGAGCCACGGCATAGCGCCGCCGGGACGGGACGCTGCAGCACCGGGGGCAATCGCCTGCGCCTCTCCTTCCCCCCCACCCCCGCTCTCCTTCTCTCCAAAAACAAACCGCACAGTTCGCAAACAAGTTTCCTAATGCATTACAAACGACTTACTCTCGTAACAAACAGCACGACTCGGGGGGGTGGGGAGAAAAACAAAACAAACGGAATGAAACTCGACGCAGACCGTCCGGCATCCGCCTTTCCAAAAGTTTCGCGGCGCTCTCATGACTCTCGGCGTCGGTCCACCATGTTCGCCCTCTTCTGCCATATTTCATTCCACAGACTCCATATTGGGAAGGACTCGTTTGCATAAACTCCGCCCACAAAATAGAACGCGCACTCGAAGTTGACATGTATTTACATAAGCTCCGCCTACACACCACAGCCAGCGTATTAAAGCTCATTTGCGTACGCAATTAACAAACCTGGCAACTTATTTGCATAACCTTGATTAAAGGCATTGTTTAATCTTTCATCTCATTACTTTACAAGCGCTACAAACAACGTTTAAAGCTAAACGTTTTCAACAGTAATAAAGCTGATTTGCGATATTGTAACGTTGAAATTGTACTTATTTGCATTACCCTAATTAAAAGTCACCTGTAATGATTATTAACAGTATAATATAAGTCATACTTGCCTACAAACAAACAACATTTAAAGTTATATTAAAATGTTCTTATATGGTTCTAGCCGTACTGTAATAGAAGTTTACATTCTGTAATTTGGAGATTTTTTTTTTGTGATGTTTACCCTGACTCTAATACTCAGCTTGATTAAACTTTTTGCCCATATTTCTTAATGATTTATATGAGAATACGAAAAGAAGTTCAATCATGTATACATACGCATGAACGCGTCTTTTTTTTTTTTCATTCTCTGTATGGACAGAGCGCCATCATGTGGCATCAACACAGTACAGTATATAAAATCATGCAGATACAGGCCAAGAACTTTAATCAATGTTTACACCAAATATGAGAATGTAGGGAAATTGTTATCTCTGTGACTTTAATTATGGCATGGTTCGTGGTGTCAGTTTGAGCATTGCAAAAAAAGGCTGAGAAATTCAGTTCAAATGTTTGCACAGAAAATCAATAAATCCAACTAGGAACCTTTTTAGTCCAGTTAGGGATGGTGTAAGCCAATGGTGAATACCATTGTATTTATTCCCATTTTACAACTATGGTGGGACCTTTAGTCAACAGTCATTCACTATGGGAGTACCAATTAGCCTAATCTCTCTGTCTTTGAACTGTGGGAGGAAACCCACCAAACACAGGAGAACATGCAAACTCCATGCACATGGGCCCAAGGTGGGAATCAAACCCAGGATAAATTAATTACTAAATGTAAGATTGTGGAGGTATACATGTGTTTCTAATAAAGTGGCTAATATATATATTTTTAATTATAATGAAAAATGTGAATAAGACTATCAAAAAGTCTTAAGTCTTAAAAGTTAAAAAATAAAAAAATTAAAAAATTAATTTAAAGTTCTAGGTCTTAAGTTTTTAAGTTATGTCTTAAGTTCCAGGTCCCACAGGAGCTTTAATTATTGAAATCTATCTATAACAATAATTTCTACTTTATTATTCTGCTGTCTGCTCTTCCTGTCTACCGTGTCTCCTGCAGGGGGCGCACTATTTCCACTTTATAATATCTATTACAGTACAGTGCAATTTGAAGTGTCAAAGAATTGTAAAATCCTGTCAAAGTTCATCCGTATCTTTTAGCAATGAGTGCTCTTTAACCTTTTTTTGTTGTTGATTGCTTGTTTCTGTCGTTGTGGCTCATTAGCACAGAGGTTAACTACTTATAAATGCCTGAAAAAATAAAAGACATTTATAAAAATAAAAATAAAACAATAATAATATTAAAAGCAACACTAACAACAACAACAACAACAATAATAATAATAATAATAATAATAATAATGTTTGTTAATCAGAATACAAATATCACAAAAATGTTAGAAAAAAATTGTTTCAGTTGGGAGTGATTAAGAGATTTTATTGATATAGACTTTGTGTCCTTTAGAGATGAAAACAAATGTTTTTAATATGCTTTATTTTAAATTTGAACAAAGATAAAAGCCATTATTCTAAGACGTCTGAGGGAACCAGACAACAGAAGAAATCCCAAACAGACACGGAGAGAAGGTGTAAAGATTAGGATTGAACCAGGAATCCTGGAGAAAAAAATGAATTCAATTACTGCACAGTACGCAGCTTCAAAGACATTTATCCATTCATTATGTATACCACGTATACAACATACTGTATGCAGAATTAACTGTTTTTTTAATAAACCAAAATGTTCAAACCAACTTTGAATTTGAATACAAAAAATATACTTTTCACATGGTCTTCTTTGCAGTGGCTTGCTTGAGATAACAGAAGTCCTGGGTTGTAGCCAATGATTTATATCACTCCCTTGAGGAAACATGCCACACAATGTTTCTTTAGTTACTAATGGATTTATTCCTCTTACTGCACATATTGGCGCAATGTTTAAAATCAAGATAATGTACAAAATAAACACACATTTAAATCACAGACATTGTAGAAACCAACAAAGGCATAAAAAAAACATTCTACCTTAGTGGCTGTGCACAAAAACATATCTATCTATCTATCTAAAACAAAAATATTAAATTATGCATATATTCAAAATGATAGTATATCTTGGTCAAAATATTAAGTACAAGTATAGGGCAAATACACTTTTCTGTACACTTTTCAGTAAAAGCCATGTACACTTAAATAAGATTTGGTTTAGTATACCTCTAATAAGTACATAAAATGTAACTATAAGCTACTCACTTATTTTCAGTTTAAAGGAAGTATAATATTAGCACATTTTAAAACTCTTTAAAAAACATTTTAAAACTCTAAGAATAACTCTTTTTGGTAAGGGTGAGAATATTAACTATTGTATTAAATTTTTTTCAAATATACTATGGAAGCCCTTCTGGTACAGTAAGTCTACACTATAAGTCTTTCCTCATCAGTAAGCATTTTATCCTGGGCAGGGCTGACAAGGGAGGAATGAGGAGACTGGTGAACAGAAAGGAGTTCAGTTTAGTGTATCGTTGGTAGCAGGAGAAGCAGAGATCCCTTCCTCCAACTACTGTACTCCTAACCCAACCCACTCTGTGAAGCTACACTGCAGCTACATCTTGAAATCCTGCTCATGAAAATCACAAACAGGAGAGGACACAAGGTGCAGCCTTGGCAAAGCCCAATGCCCACAACGAACAGGCTTGACTTAACGCTGATTATGTTAAAACAGCTTTTACTCTAGGTATACAGAGATCTAATAGCCAACAAAAACAACCCTGATAGCCTATACTCAAGTAATACCCCAGTAATTGGCACACATCTTCCAGTCCACTTAAAGATGGTGACCACAAGACTAATTTGCCATTCCAAAGGCACTGTCATGCATAGTCGTGCCAACCAACAAAATTCACCTGACAGCTTCCCTCACCCTCACAAGTGGGTCCTTGAGGTGCGACCATGACAGGCACCAACATGATAGCCTTCCTATTAATATTTCGGCCTCGGATGTAATCTCAGTGTTGGGTGATCAGAAAGCTTACTTCTAGCTGCATGTGATCCTAGTACCAGTACTTTCTATTTTATTAGTCTTGACATTGTGGCACAGTGGGAGGTCTTCCTACCTAGGGTGTCCAGTTCTGAGCTTGGATTACTGTCTGCATTTTTTCCCCTGTTCTTTTTGTTTTATCCCAACCTCCTACAACATTGTACTCTTTGCCGTCCATGTTTGCAGACGTTGAACTTCTTAACAACAGACATGGTAAAGGTGTAACAGCTTAAATCCATGGCAATGTACAGTATACAGTGTCTTTTTCTTCCTTCCTTGTTCTCCATAAGGATGCAGGTCATGTGGATGAACTGATGTAACTCTGCTGTAGGGCTTTGTATAAAGTATTCAACCATGGCTGCTTTTAGTCATGGACATAGGATAATTACAACTTCATGGCAGAGATCATAATGTCACAATCTGGAGGAAGACCATTGTCTCTGGTTTTGACCTCTTCCGATGTTAGAAATCCTAACTGTGGTAGGTTGTTCAGAGCTCTCACCTGAGGTTGTAACTTAGTAAATAACTGGCAGATAATGACAATGAATATGCAAGGAGGTGGGCTATTTTATGATGGTCATGTGACATGAAATCTAAGGATCATGAAGATGCATCCAAGGGTATCAAAGAACAACTGGATGTTTAGCGGTAAATGTTAGTGTGATCAATTTGTGACCCAAATAACAGAATGAGGCTGGTAGTATTAGTAGTAAATTTTTACCTTAGTATTTTTTTACCTGCAGTATTTTGTATCTGGTCGGCTTCAGCAGCATGCTTAAAGATCTCCAGGAATGCCATCCAAGTCATCCAACAGCCCCAACTTTGGGCCTGAGATCAGTGGCTCGATCACCCACTGCCGATCTTCCACATGCCCCTGGAGCAGGACCTGGAAGTACTCCTACTGTTCTGTCCAGAGGCATTCTTGATGTTGCACCCTGTGAATTGGTGTTCATCGGGGCATGGACTCCATCCAACCGATATCCTTTGGGATCCTGGGTTTCAGTACCAGTGTAACAGATTCATGACTCAAAGGATGGGAAGCAGGCTGTGGCTCTTGGTAGTTAATTTATTATTGCAACCATAACTGTGCAAATCAGCTTTAACCTTATTGTATTCTCTATGCTTATTAAGTATGCCTATGTTTATTTGGATGGCAATGTTAGTACTAACTAGCTTAACTACCAAAGTAATTTAAGATGCTAACAATACTACTTACTATTCATTTAATTCATGTCTAATCTCGTTTCTATCAACCTGTCATGGCATCATGGTAATGCTGTCAGTTGTAATTTTTTTTGATGTGTTGATTTTTTTTTAAACATATTGTCAGCACTGCGTGTTAGAAGCTAATTTTAATCCAGCTTAATCAACAATTTATTTTTAGCACCTAAAAAGCCACCGCTCCCTTAAAATGAAACTACAAGCAAAGCAGAATGGCTATGTTCATTGTTTTAAGGCGTTTTCTTTAAGACTTTATGGACCAGACCTGAGATGCCGTCTGGTCCTGCTGTCTTCCTGGTGTTTACCCTCCTGAAGGCTGTCCTCATGTCCTGTTCTGAGATAATGAAAGCATTTCCTGAAATGACACTGACACATTTTTAGTAGTTAATTTATTATTGCAACTATAACTGTGCAAATCAACTAGCATACTGTACACACATACTCTCTCTCTCTGTACGTTATGTTGGCTCTCAACTGGCTCTTTCTCTCTTGCAGACACAAAAATACTCAAATAAATATACTTTGTAAGGATTAAAGCATTACCCCTCACCTGTATGTTTTAACTACCTCTCTCCATCTGCAGGTGATGCCCAAGCATGCCGACATAGCCACAATTATTCAGAATAATATGGACTCTTTATACATAGATACAGGCTTGAATGAATGCAACTGCAGATTAGTGTTGGTTTAATGGTTATCGAAGACATACTGTACAATCCAACTTGCTTGAAAATTCCATTAGCCTCTTTGCATCAAAATCAGGTTAAAGTTTATCATACTGTATAACCATAAAGAACATTCAATGAAATGCTTTTTGCAGCTGTCCTGACCAAAAAAAACAATAAAGTACAAATAGATTTAAGTAAATCCACAATAAATAAAGTTAAATGAAAAATCTAATTTAAGTAAAAGGATAAAATTTACAAAGGAAATATATAAAGTAAATAGAAAGAGAAATATAAAACCTACAGGTGTTGTACAGGGACGTGTATAAGCATACAGTAGGTGGAGCAGTTATGGTTATTATCACATATAAAGTGCAAATTTGTCCGTGTTGTTTATACCGTATGTGCAAATTGATGGAAAACTGTAAACATACAAAAGGAATTTGTGTGTGTTTGCTCAGGGAGCAGAAGCACTTAACTGACCATAACTGATACAGTAGAGAAGTCCATTGTTCGGATAGCTTAGGTCCTTCACTATCTTCCTGGCCCTGTTCCAGCACTGCTTGCTGTAGATTGGCTGCAGGTTTGGGAGCTCAGTATAGATGGTGTGTTCGGCTTATCACAATACTCTCTGTAGCACCGGCTGGTCCAAACCAGCCTGCAATGCTTCTTGTCAAGAAGTGCTCTATGATGCAGATGTAAAAGCTTCTAAGCATGTCGGAGAGCAGTCTAAACTCCTTCAGACATCTAAAGTGGTAAAGACACGGATGCTGTTGATGGAACAGAATCATGACAGGTCCTGTGTAATGTGAAAACTCAGGTATCAGAAACTGTCTGCTCTCTCTGGGGAACCCAATGATAAGGGGCTATCCCAGGATGAGGCGGGATCCACCTTGGATAGGGTGCCAATCAATTGCAGTGCACACACACTCATTCACATACTACGAGCTATTTGGGAACGGCAATTAATCTAATCTGAATGTCTTTGGATTGTGGGAGGAAACCAGAGTACCCAGAGGAGACTCACCAAGCACGGGGAGAACATGCAAACTCCATACAGTGGCAGGGTGCAAGGCGACAGTGCTAACCATTAAGCCACCAGGCTGCCTACTTTGTTACTGTTCTTACAGAACATATTTTTTTGTCCTGTATAATTTACACAAATGTCTGGCAAGTTATTATGCGAGCACTGTTTGGTTAAGTAATGATCTCTGGGCTGCATGCTCCTTTTTTCAAGCACCTCAAAGAGCGCAAGGCAAGCTCTAAGTGATTTAGCTAACTAGCTAACATACTTAGCAAAAGAGGTGCATTTGATTTGTTTTTCATGCCTGAAATAACAACGTTATTGTTGTATAAGAAACTATATTTGCATTATACAGGATGGCAATGTTAGTAACTAACTAGCTTAACTACCAAAGTAATTTAAAATGCTAACAATACTACGTGTCATTCATTTAATTCATGTCTAATCTCGTTTCTATCAACCTGTCATGGCATCATGGTAATGCTGACAGTTATCATTTTTTTGATGTGTCGATTTTTTTTAAACATCTTGTCAGCCCTGCGTGCAAACTTACAAACTTAATCAACAATTTATTTTTAGCACCTAAAAAGCCACCGCTCCCTTGAAATGAAACTACAAGCAAAGCAGACTTTAAGGCGTTTTCTTCTTTATCCACAAAACTCTAATAAAGGTTCATAAACTTGTAAAGCATCTGAACACAGCCAATGAGTTGTGCACATTAATGTATTCATTATTAAGTTACTGTATGCTTTCATTCTGGTAAAAATGATTTAAAAAAATGATTTCTGCATAAAACAAATCTGTAGTAGGACACATTCATCTCATCAACAGTAACAACTTAATTTGTGTTTAAAACCCTGAGGTCAGAGCCTCAGGACTACAGGACTGCAGGACTACAGCGCTACAATAATAGACAGTTTGAAGCATGTGGGGATTACCGATTGTGCTAGAGAGAGGTTGAATATCTCAGCGAACACCGGTGCTAGCCGTTCAGTGCCGACTTTATGGACCAGACCTGAGATGCCGTCTGGTCCTGCTGTCCTCCTGGTGTTTACCCTCCTGAAGGCTGTCCTCGTGTCCTGAAATGACACTTTTTGTGAAAATGTTTCCTGAACTGACACTGACACATTTTTGGGTTCCTCAGCAGCGGATCGTTCTTCTTACACCAATGTTCACTGTTGTTAACTCATCAACCATCAGTTAACCAGGTGACATTTTGGAACACCTAATTAATGCAGTACTAATGCAGTACTGTGTTCTCCATTTTAAGGCCAAATGGAAGGGAAAAGTTTTATCTTTAAACATTAATCTGCTATTTTCCTTTCTGGACTTATGAACAAATGTACATACTGTACATTCAACAGTACAATCAGAAAGAAATATTAATTATGTAAAACACAGACAAAGTAAAAGAAATAATAATAAGAATAATAAGAATTATTATTATTATTATTGTTGTTGTTGTTGTTTGTTGTTGTCTGCCTGTCTGTCTCTCTCTCTCAATCTCTCTCTCTTAAGTTTGGAGGGCAGGGCTAAGTCAGTGTCCCCTCTTTTGCCCATTCTCATTCACCTTCTCCTCCTCCTCTTCTTCCACCTCCTCCTTTTAGTGTTTTACTTCTCTAGTTGAAATGATATGTGCATTTTTGAGGCGAAACTGACCGGCTGTGAAGTAGTTGGAGTGGTCAGGACTAATTGGCTCAAAGACCTCTCTCTATTTCTCTCTCTGCCTGTGTCTCTGTTCTTAAACAAGAGCTCCAGAAGTTCTACCCAGACGTGAGGCCGGAGGAGTGCCATGTCGAATACGTGTTCCAGTACTCTGGAGCTGCTGGCGATGATTGTGGGGGTGGGAGCATCGCTTTGCTCATTTGTTGCTACACTCATGCCCAATTGGCTGATCCTCTCCACTGAGCTGCTGGTTATGGAGATCTATGAGTATGGCCTTTGGGAGTCTTGTGTGGTGCAGGAGGTGGCAGGTACTGAGTGCCGTGCCTTTGAAACCATATTGGGTCTGTCGCAAAACCTCACACTGGCACGGATTTTCATGTGCATGTCAGACGCTATAGGACTCCTGGGCCTCCTGATTGCTGTCCCCGGTCTGAGACTGGTTAAAAGTTGTGGGGGGTCACAGGGACAGCGAGTGAAGAATGGCCTCAAGATCACGGCAGGGGTGTTTGCTCTGACAGCTGGCATCCTTGTACTCTATCCTGTCTCCAGTATCGCCCACGAGACAGTTTTGAAGTTCCATGACCACACCGTGCCTCATACTGTGCCTCGCTGGGAGTTTGGTGATGCATTGTTCGTCGGCTGGGCTGCAGGTTTGTTTCATGTTGTCTCTGCAGTGTTGTTCTTCACCTCATGTTGTGGATTAGAAGAGAACGAGATGCACTTTGTATACCAGCACCAGGAAAAGCTTGAGCCTGTCAACACCCTGTCTAAAAAGCGTGTCGAGTATGTTTAACATGAGCCAAGAAATATTCTATAATGTGGTAGAACGGTTGAACTGATGAAATTTCCTTTATAATGTACGCTGCTTTCACTTTTATTTGGTTTAGCAGGTCACCTGTTTGATTAAATCTGTTGCTATGTAATATTTTTCACTGCACTCCTATTAGTAATAGTTAGTTTTTTAATTATTACACTTATTAATATTAGCTGGTTTACATCCATGGCCTTAAACTGCTTAAATATATGCATTTATGTTTTTTCTCAAGAGATATTTTCTGATTTTGATTTTCTGCTTGATCTAGCAGTTCATAGTGTGCAACAGTGCATATAATAAAATTTTGGTGATATATTGAACATGTACATTATAATAGTTTGATATTTACACTGACATATTTCTTGAGTGTATTTCTGTAGATACTGTCATATACCTAGATATGATACTTTTTTATTAGTTTACAATAATAATAAAATAAATAGGAAGGAAAACTGATTTTAAAAACCTCTTCATGTCAATTACGAATGCCGCGATTGTTGTTAAGTTGCTAAGTGACTGGGAGAAAAAAAGACAAACATTTCACAATAAACCACATGAAAATGGGTCACTAAATGTCAGATTTGGGGTAAATGCATGCATATCACTTAGTAATCTCAGAGTGAAATCCCTACTGTAGATTTAAGACTTTCAGAGTTTAATAGAATTCAGTTGGACTCTGGGGAATTTGCTGTGTACTTGTAGTACTTTGGAATAAGGTTAAGGTTGTGCTTGAGTTTAATTGCAACTGATGGTCTCTCTGTACTGTATCAACAAGTAGATTAAGCTGTGTTTAATGAAGCCTCTAACGAACAGCATGTTCTAATGAGGAATGCCAAACAGAACCACCTTACTGCCTCCTTTTTATGTCGATTACTCTGATACGACCTGATTAAGGATACAACTGTCCAGTTTATCCTGGAAGAAGAGAAAACTACAAGAGAAACTGAATGACTTGGCGAAGAAACATCTGGCTCATAAAATAATAATCACTTTTTCAGTCCATTGTCTTCACTAAGCTTTGAAATACACTGTATTGTTAAATGTGAGATTGAGATAAATTCTATATTATGTGAGCACACATAAATTCTATATTTTGCATTACCCATACTGAAAAAAATGAAGGAAACATCGGTCTCAATAATCACTGTATCAAAATACCTATCTACTCACTGCTAGTGTGTTATTATACATTCCTTTGCCCAATAAATCTTTTGCTTCTTGTACAAATATACAGCACCATCTTTGCCTTGTGCTTTTTGTTTAAGCTAAAAAATATATATATTGCAGATTATATTTATTCGAGTTATTCGTTTTCTTCTTGAGTTATGCTTCCTCTATCAGGGGAAAAAAAATCCCAGCTGAGACCAAGCGACATCAGACCACAAGACGCCAGATAAAAGGGTGGGTACACTTACAACTTCCTGTGATTGGAGAATAGATAAGAAGAGCCGCACAGCTATCGGGAACGTAAACAGTCTTTTGAATTTGCTACTGATTGCCGCTTATTCCCAGTGGAGGAAAAACTGGGCATCTGCTGAGGAGGGGAAATGCATTTTCAACACATCATTATGAGATGCTTTTTAGAATGCAATTACAGGGAAGAATCTCACGAAAGACAATCTGAAAAACAAATACAACCAACAGAACCACAGCACAGCCTGCTGTATTTGTGAAAACAGAATTGAAATGAATTGTTGCAACTGAAGCATTGAATGCAAAGAACATATACTGTACAACACACCTAGATGTACAGTACTAGTAAACACAATACTAACAACACTCATTTTGTGATTTAAACCGTTAATTATTCTTACTCAGTCCCTGCGTCCCTGTAATTCCAACCACAGCTCCACCCATACACATCTACACTACAGAGCATCTCACCATGAAAGCTACACTTACTGTACAGTGAATGAATCCATAGAAGGCTACTAGAGGAGTGAAGGCAATTATTTAAACTATGCATCGCCTTGAACGTTCATAAACTGGTCAGAAAAATGCCAGAACTGTCGAAATGTCCTTGTGAAAAAATGCATGTAAGCAGGGGTATCTCAGTGGTTAAGGCATTGGACTATAGTTTGGAAGTTCCCAGGTTCAAATCCCATAAGCAAGGCCCTTAACCCCCAACTGCTCAGATGTATAATGAGAACAATTTGTAAGTCGCTCTAAATATACAATGTACAATATTATAGTTTGATATTTACACTGACATATTTCTTGAGTGTATTTCTGTAGATACTGTCATATACCTAGATATTATACTTTTTTTATTAGTTTACAATAATAATAAAATAAATAGGAAGGAAAACTGATTTTAAAAACCTCTTCATGTCAATTACGAATGCCGCGATTGTTGTTAAGTTGCTAAGTGACTGGGAGAAAAAAAGACAAACATTTCACAATAAACCACATGAAAATGGGTCACTAAATGTCAGATTTGGGGTAAATGCATGCATATCACTTAGTAATCTCAGAGTGAAATCCCTACTGTAGATTTAAGACTTTCAGAGTTTAATAGAATTCAGTTGGACTCTGGGGAATTTGCTGTGTACTTGTAGTACTTTGGAATAAGGTTAAGGTTGTGCTTGAGTTTAATTGCAACTGATGGTCTCTCTGTACTGTATCAACAAGTAGATTAAGCTGTGTTTAATGAAGCCTCTAACGAACAGCATGTTCTAATGAGGAATGCCAAACAGAACCACCTTACTGCCTCCTTTTTATGTCGATTACTCTGATACGACCTGATTAAGGATACAACTGTCCAGTTTATCCTGGAAGAAGAGAAAACTACAAGAGAAACTGAATGACTTGGCGAAGAAACATCTGGCTCATAAAATAATAATCACTTTTTCAGTCCATTGTCTTCACTAAGCTTTGAAATCCACTGTATTGTTAAATGTGAGATTGAGAATGGTAACTCAATAGCAGTACAATGATGTACAAGAAATGCTTGTTTATGACTTAATACTAGTAATACTAGTTTGATTTTCACAGCACAAATAAATTCAATATTTTGCATTACCCATACTGAAAAAATGGTTAAAATCCCATGAGCAAGGCCCTTAACCCCCAACTGCTCAGATGTATAATGAATTTATAAAAAATTTGTAAGTCGCTCTAAATAAGGGCGTCTGCTAAATGTAAGCTAGGCATTAGGATAGGGTTTTATGAATTTTAAATAGTATACTCTAAACACCATCAAACAAGTTTGAATCACTATGATGACCCTCTGTTGTACGTAAGCAGCCAAATGAGCGAAGTTGTCCTATGGGAGGAATGGCTTGTTGTTGTTCCCCAGTGTTAATCACAGTCGCACTAGGGAATCAGAGGCACGTGTGAGCTCTGTAAGTATGATAAAGAGGGCAGATAGCGCATTCCTGTGTATTACGCTGCCCTGTGGTGTCCCAGAGGAAGCACGTGTTAGCCTTCACCCTCACCAGATGGTAATTGTTTTTGTTGGTTGGTGACCAAATTGGGGAGAAAATGTGGAGAAAAAAAACATCAACATCATACAAACATGATGCCTTAGCTGATTGTGCCATGGCTTGGCTTCAAATCTCTTGTTTGCTAATTATCTTTTCCATTTGTGAGGAAATGTTGTTAATTTCCATGATTTATTTATTTTCAGTAACAGTTTTATCATGCTTGCAGTGCATGCAAAACCTACCCCAAGAACGCTGGATGTAAATCAGGAATTCACATCTGCCACCGTGCACCCACATCCCTATCAGCGGGCAATTTACAGTAGAGCCAATTTACATACTGGCATATTTTCAGGAGAATTTCAGACCATCAGAGCCAAAAAGAATGTAGTTGTTGTTTTTGTTGTTTCAACTTCTCCTCATTAGTGGTCGCCACTTCAGATTGCCCTTCCTGATACAACACTCCTATTTTTATTTGCACTTGGGACTGGCACTAAGGTACTGCAGCCCCATTGGCTTGAACTTGAGCCTGGGCCTTCCACGTGGCAGATAAGAAGTCTACCACTAAACAGCCACCAGTGCCCAAGCTGTGCCAAATGTAGTAACTTGTAGGAAATTATAAGGTTCTATATAATAAAACATTGGTTGAATATTTTTCATAATGTTTTTTTTTTTTCTTTCAGCTTGGTAAATGCATCACTCCTATAGACCATATCCATCCATCTATCTAGAAACCTCTGTAGTCCATCTAGGGACTGGGGAGGCCAATGGTGACCATTGTATTTATTCCCATTTTATGACTGTGGTAGGACCTCCAGTCAACACTAAGGCAATTTGGGAATGCCAGTTAGCCCAAACTGCATGTCTTTGCACTGTTGGATGAACCTGGAGTAGCTGGAGGAAACTCACCAAGCATGGGAATAACATGCAAACTCCATGCACATAGACCCCGAGGTGGGAATCAAACCCAGACCCTGGAGTAACAAGGTGATCACTATGCTAACCACTACACCACAGTGCACCTACAGACCATTTACCCATAACATTACATCCTAAATAAAAGTTCTCCATATAGTACACTACAAAAGTATCAAGTGTGTGTAGAAACACATACCAATAGCATGGCGCTTCCAGTTACTTGAGGTCACATGCACACCCACACACACACACACTGAAAATATTTATATTTATTAAATATATAAATATATACTTTTAGAAATTTCATTATGCAAAAGTTCTACCTAGGAAACATTGTTAGCCAATTGACAAATTAAAGATTTTTATTATGTGATCTAACATTTAGCCTAACTTTAGCTTGTTATTAAACTTGATCTGGTACTAAAGTCAGATTCCTACTGCTACAATAGGTAACATCAGCTAAAAAAACTAATCTAGCAGTTCACGTAGCCTAGCTAATTATTCCATATATGCCTGGAATTTCCTTTGGGATCAATAAAGTATCTGTCTATCTCTGCAGGCAAATTCCACCAAAGATATCAGTCTTAACCCTTAGACACATTTATCTCTATCAGTGTGGTGACAGTAGACTGAAGGGACTGCCAAGAGTTAAAAAGGCATGCGCACAAATATTGCCTGGAATCTATTTAAATAAATATTCATCAGATACAACATTATACATATGGTCAATATTACATGTACCATGTTCCATGTATCATGTACCATTAAGTAACTGTTAAGTTTCCTCAAATTCATACAAAATTCATACACTTTCTTAACATCAAAGAAAGCACGCTGCTTCGCTCTACAGACCATACTGTATATTTATTCAGTTTCTGAACGTTTATGATTTCTTAGCAAAAATCACTCAAGTTCTTATTGAGGGTTAAAGAGATGACCCATGGGGCTTTCTGGAAAATTTTCTTATCTGCAGGATGGAATAATCCATGGAACTGTGTCTCAAAATATATATGTTTTTTTCCCTCCCCGAATCAAGGAACCATTGTTTATAGTTGATAAATTATCTGGCTGATTATATTTTATCAGACTTATTTATTTATGTATTTATTTATTTTCGGCTATCTACCTTCTTTCCTGATATATAAACATTTTTCTGTAGCATTCTTTTGGAACAATAATGTTTGAAAATGTTTGCAAATATTATTTAATGCGAAAGTAATATAATTAGACATATTGGACGTATTAATTATTATGTTATCCAAGACCCTTGAATACAAAATCACCTTAAATCTACAAGAAATAATTCCCCTTTATCATGTAATCAGAAGGAATATCTGTTTTATATAAAGGGAAAATCATGTAATTCACATTGGGGATTTATGATTGAATTGTTCTAATAATAATAATAATAAGATTAAGTCATGCAAAGCAGCAATAAAATACAGTAATAAGGGATGGTCCCATGCTGTGAGATAATGACAAAGTTCATTCCAGTCCTAGCAGGAGACACAAAAGCCTCCAGTTCAAGGTAGGAAGCATTTTATCCCTCTGTTCACAAACCAGCTGAACTTAACCCTGAGTTACATGAGGGAAAGTTGACAGTAGATGAGTGGTTTAGTTCCACTGCCTCTGCGCATGAGATTATGGTCAGATGAACATCATGATTTTAAACAAGCCCATATCACCAAACACCACCACAAACCAGCGGTTGGCAATGACGTGGAGAGATACACCCAAAACAAGCTTCTAATCACTGTGGTACTTGCACAATCATACAAACATGGTTACAGATAGGAGATTTATTACATTTATTACAATAACAGGAGCAATTAAACCAAACGTCTTTATTGCAATTATGATAAAAGGGGTATAACTTGTAGAACTACAGAACTATCCTACTTGGGTGTGCATAAGAATGGAATTAAGGTTATAAGATCTGGAGCAACTTCACCTACAGTGTCACTGCATTTTCTTTATTATTATGAGGAGTACTCTAAATGTACACAAGTACACCAACCTGGTGCTACACCCGTGCTAATCACTGTGTTCTTGCACAAGGGTCAAGGGTTCGAGTTCTGCCTCAAGCCTGTGTGCTTGACCAGAGTGTTAACCACTACGCCATTGTGCCGCCTAGTTGTTTAATTATTATTATTTTTTATATATCTCCAAATTCACAATGTATCGTCCGGAACTAGGACGACATAGGTGACTTTCCTTCCATCCTGTAATAGCAAGCAATGGTTGTCCTTCCTGGGACCAGTTTTATTAAATACTAATCACTGCATATTGCGAACACCCCACAAGACCTTCTGTTTTGAAGTTGCTATGACCCAGCTGTCTAGCCATCACAATTTGGTCCATATTAAAGTGACTATGATCTTGCCCATTTTTCCTATTTCCAACATATCAACTTGGAGATCTGACTGTTCACTCGCTGCATAATATAACAGGTGCTACTGTAACAAGATCACTCATCGTCTATACCGCTTTATCTTGTGTTTAGGGTCACGGGGGGCCTAGAGCCTATCACAGGAGACTTAGGGCACAAGTCGGGGTACAACCTGGACAGGGTGCCAATCCATCACAGGGCACACATACACACACACACACTACGGGCAATTTAGTCGCCAGTTAGTCTAATCTGTATGTCTTTGAACTGTTGGAGGAAACCGGAGTACCCGGAGGAAACCCACCAAGCACGGTGGAGAACAATGAAACTCCATGCACACAGAGACGAGAATCGAACCCGGACCCTGGAGGTGCAATAAACACTGTTATTGATTTTATCTGCCAGTGATTTTTAGGTATTTTCTGCCAGTAATACCGGATTTAGTGAAGTCTTTCAGCTAGCAAAATAGACATTTTTTTCTTTAATTGGACAATGAGTGTATTTCTCTATAAAGTAATGTGAACATTTGTTACACTATCAATGTTATCAGTTTGCCATATCACCGTAGTTAAACAGTAATCCCATCCAAAAGTTGATTATTTTTCAATAACAGCAAGTCACAAAGTGTTTTTTTCCCCTTCTTACACAACAGCATTGACCAGCAATGACCATTATTAATTTATTAAAGAATGACACTGCACACTTTTTCTGTTTCAAGTTCAATTTAATGTTGTGGAAAATCCATAACATAACATAACATAAAATCCATAACTAATCCACATAAGTTACTGTTATCACTTACAGCATGTAAGAGCTGCTACAATCAGTAATTTCCCTTCCAGCCCCCGTCTCTCTTTTTTTCCCTCAAAGTTAACAGGATGAAAAACAAACCCCACAACACATTAGTGTGAAAATGGACATTCAGAAAACTTAAACATATACAGTATGGATTTAATCCGTTGCTGTATTTAAGTTCAACTTCCATCGTCATTAGAAGGAAAAAACAAAGAGGATGTTTTAGTTCTGTTAAATCAATCTCTTCTACACGATGCTGCAGCGACACATCCGGTAAGTTTGCGGCACAGAAGCTCTGAAAGTGCAAAAAGCCAGTTTAATAGACCAAACAAAATGTCAAATCGCTAAAAAACAAGCGGATTAATCAAATAACCATGATGCAAGAAACGCCAGATTTACTGAGTGTGCATTGCATATCTAATGCATGATTCTGTTTGCTTATTATTGGATCTAGCGTACGGATAAGACCATAATCAGAAGAAGGAGATCTCGAAGATAACCGGCATATATTTATAGTTCTGTCCTGTGGTACACCGCCTTATCCTGCGTGATCTCCATTTATCTCTAAGGGGTTGACGGCCTTGCGTAAAGCCACGATCATCCGATCAGAAGGCCAACGTCTTAACCACTGAGTTACCCCTGCCCTATATCGCATGTCTAGTGCCATATAAAGCCCATAGCATATCTCATGTCTAGTGCCAGATAAAATGTGGGAGAAAGTGGAATGAAGTCTGACGTGGATTGGTTGGTAAATGTAAGGTGAGCATGTTTAAAAAGCATTAGAGTCCATGGTTTTGAGAAGACAATGATTCAGAGGAGACAGACTGGTGTAGATTGTTTTACGAAATTTCCAGAAGTCTCCTGTACATTACAGCTTGTCCTCTACCTTGAATCCTGGGTTATCTGTTCCTTCTCGCCTACTATTAGTGTCCATGGCAGCAGTTCTGAGGCTTTTGGTACCTCTGTTTGTCTCCTTAGATCCCTCAGCTTTGTGCTTTTTGGATTTATGCATTTGCCTGTAGGACAGGAAGATCAGACCGCTTATAATAAGCAGGATAGAGGACCCAATTCCTGTTATGATGCCCAGGCCCAGCTCCTGTTTATACGGTGCAGAAGGCAGAAGAAACTCTGGCGGGAAATCAATCGTATGATTCTGCAGCACCGAGCTCACGTTCCAAAAAACAGGAATCATCGTGCACGTCGCGGTGAGGAAATACAAAGCGCCTGCTGATAAGAAGAAAATTCTGACCTGCCCTTCATCGATGCTGAAGTAGGCGAGTCTTACGGCGTATCCTGCAAACAGGTTTGCAGCGATTCCAACAGGGATGGCCGTCATACACAGCACCTGCGCTGCAGCAATCTCCAGAGGAATGAATGAGTCTTTGATGTCCATGCGTCCACAAACCTTAGCCTGGTCTAGGACGTTGCTATAAAAACAAGCCCTCCAGATGCCAACCCAGGCCGTGCCAGAGGTGATAACGGACACGTCGTCCACATACCACACTCTCCAGTCATCCACTCCACTGGTGGCTACTGTCAGGATCAGTCCCAGTACTGCCAGCACCAAACCAAAGAGCTGCCAATGGGCCGTGTGGACCAGGTAGCTCATCGTTTAGGTACATAGACCAGAACTCAGGCAGTGATGTCTGTAAACGTTGCTTCATGTAGCCTTCTGGAACGTTCTGTCATTGGTCTACCTATGAACAAAATAAACAAAGTGTACTAGTGAAGACTTGAAAACTCGAAAATTGTTGCTGGCGCTATTATCAGCATGCAGTCGAATAGCATTGTGGGTAAAGCGGAAAACCAGCATGTTTAAATGTGAAAGTCAAGTCAGAATTTGGCTGAAAAGTAAATCTTGGACCTGACTGAAGATCAAATTTTAATTATAAAGAATGATAAGCAACAATTTTTTTTCCTTAAAGAATAATAACAGAACTTTGCTTTAATGTAAAAAAAAAACAAAAAAACATCATGAGTCTGGCTAAGACGCATGAGTCTTTCGGCTCCATAGCCGTCGCCATAGCGGTCGATTTGATCAACAAGGTGCAAAAAGCGGAGCTAAGGCGAAATACATCAGTAAAAGCAGATGATTTGGTACAGCAATCCCACAGATAATGTCAATTACTTTAAAATAGCTCTACTACAAAGGTCAACAGACCCCTACGGGAAGACCTGCAATAACCACTGAAGAATAACCATAATATTAAAACCACCTACCTAATATTCTATAGGTCCCCACTGTGCCATTAAAACAGCTCTGATCCAACAAGACTTGGGCTAGACTAGATCTCTGGAGGTATAATGTGGTACCTGGCACCAAGGGGTTAGCAGGAGGTTTTTCAAGTCCAGTAAATTTTGAGGTGGGACCTCCAGAGATCTGACTTGTTTGTCAAACACATCCAACGCATGCTCTAAACAAGGGGCGTTCAAGTCAAACTGGGCTTTAAAGAAGGCTGTACGTCGGTGAATGGCAGTCTCAACTGAGGAAGCTTGGAGCTCACTGCAGTTCCCATGGACATTTAACAACGGCAATGGCTGATACTTGAAATCTTGGGAGTCCATCACCATAACACTGTTGGTGGATCATTAGTTGTTCTTCTTTCGTCAACTATAGGTAGATGCTAACCATTGCATATTGAGAACCCTGTGCAAGACCTGCTGTTTAGAAATGCTCTTAACCAGTCATCTAGCCATCACTTAGACTTGTCAATTTTAACGATAAGTGCACTTATAGTCAATAATCCTGCTGTTCATTAACTTGCAGATGTTACTCGAAGATGGTATTGATTATAAAATGCACAACTTATCATAGTTATCAACAATAAGAAAAATATTAACGTTCACTTACCAGAGATCCCATCCTGTTATTTTATACTCCTTACTGTCATGTGACACTGACTGTGGCACTACGACTGACTATAATTAACCAAGGAAATCCACAAATGACCACATACAGTGGGTCTACGTGTCATAAAAAGTCCTACAAAACCCATGCAATGCTCAAGAAATTCATAGTCTATGAAGCTGTGGATCACTACAGGTCACCCCGTTACACCACATTAAGCAACAGTCTTACTGGATAACGACTCAAACCTAGCGATCTGTAGCAAAAATGAAGAAAAGTGGGAACCAATAAAAAAAATTATAACATTTTTAATAAGTCTCAATATGCGACACATTTTGTTGACCATGGAGACCTTGAATAAAAGCTTCTAGGTGTGTTTAATGTAACAGATGATTATATCAAACCACCGAACACAATTTTACTAAAAACTCAACTCAAAAAAACTTTTGTTTGACTAATTCTAATGAAAAGATTATTACAATTAGAAAAGAGACTTTTACCTTAGCAAATTTCAAGGTCTGGTGTGACAAAAGCCTCACATTCATAACACAACAGATCACGTCTCAGTCGATGCTGAACTGGAAATGAACTTAAGTCACACAAATCACCACCCTGACTTAACATGCAAAGATTAGAAGTGTAGTTAATGATTAATCATCACATTCACTAAAGCCAAGCAGGTAAGGAATTGCTCAGCCCCATCACTTTTAAACGATCAGGATGGTTTCCACTTATCCTTGAGTCGATTCTCTTCTGTAACATTATGCATTTTTCTGAGAAAGACTCGGCAAAGTGCTACAGCATTGTCAAATACTGAGAAAGGTCAAGGAGTTCTCCAAGCGTGTCTTGTATGAGATACTTTTATTGCACACTCTACTATTTTGAGCAAATGAAACCTTGAACCTACTGAAATAGAAGTGATGCAACATTTAAAGCTTTAAAGCTGATACACAGGTTACTGGCTTGACGAAGGAAAGCATGTGACTTGTTTATCTAGAATGCGCTGAAACTATTTCAGAAAAATCCAAAATAATTGTTTCTCATCGCATTCTACTGTGCTCTGAGCATCATGTTCACATTAATTTGTGGTATCTACAGGACATCCCTGGTGGGACAACCTTGTGCCTTGAGATTTATTGGTTGCACTCCATGCCAAAGGTGATTGGATTGAGATCTGGTGACTGTGAAGACCATTTGAGTACGGTGAACTCATCGTCATGTTCAAGAAACCAATCTGAATTGGTTTTAGCTTTGTGAAGGCACGTTCTCCTGATGGACATGGTCAAAGATAATACTCCGAGAGGCTGTCATTTAAACAATGCTCAATTATATAGTACTAAGAGGCCCAAAGTGTGCATAGAAAATATCCCCAGCTCCATTACACCATTGCTATAAGGATGAATCCATGCTTTCATGCTGCTTATGGAAAATTGTCACAGCAGAAATCAAGACTCAGCAGCCCAAGCAATGGTTTTGCACTTATCTGGTTTTTCATCAATGTTCTATAGAGGGAGTATGGAGAGCATCCTGAGCAGCTGCATCACAGTCTGGTTTGACAGCGGATAGTGAGGACAGCCGAGAAGATCATCGGGGTCTCTATTCCCTCCATCATGGACATCTACACCACATGCTACTGTACATCCGCAAAACCACCAGCATTGTGGCTGAGCAGACACACTCCTCACACACACTCTTCACCCATTCTGCCATCTGGGAAAAGGTACCAAAGCATTCAGGCTCTCGCATCCAGACTGTGTAACAGTTTCCTTCCACAAGCTATCAGATTCCTCAATAAAACGGAACTGGACTGATAAACACACACACACTCAGATGAACACAATGGCCTCGATACAACAGGACTGGACTGATACACACACACACTCTCAATCATCTCGCAATTTCACACACCAACCTTCTCAATTTTTTTTTTTTTGCACAATATGAGGCTATTTGCACAAGAACCTTTTCTTTTCTGCTAATCCAACACAAAATATTTACTGCATTTGAGATTTCATGGACAATTAATTTGCTCTACCACAATTCAGCTGTGAACTGGTCGCCGTGACGTTGTCACAGTGAATTGCATTGTGTCGTGTTGTAACTCGTTTGCACATTATGTTGTATTTTTGTATAGTTCTTAGCTATTTTTATTTAGTTATGTGATGTTAATTTGTTGTCTTAGCTAGTCTGATAAATGTATGTTGTATATTCATGTTGTATGGTATGTAGCACCTCGGTCTTGGAGGTTTTATCTGAAAATCCCAATAGTTCAGCAGTTTCAGAAATACTCACACAGCCTGTCTGGCACCAATAACCAAGTTCAAGGTCACTTAAATGATCTTTCATCGCCATTCTATTGTTTGGTTTGAAATTCAGCAGTTTTTAAAAAAAAAATTTTATACTTGACCACATGCCTAAATGCATTGTGTTGCAGCCGTGGGATTGTTGAACTAGAGATCTGCATTAACAAGCAGTTGAACAGATGTGTCTAATGAAATGGCTGGTGAGTGCATATGCCAGTATACTTCCACAGAATTATAATAGTATTTTTGTACATTATACATTGTAATAATTAGCTACAAGGTCTTATATGCCCATGAATAAACTCATTTTAAAGACACAAAGGTTTTCAGATATGCAAGCTACAGTATAACGTATGCAGCAGCAAGTAATAGAGATTGGACCTATACAAGTATTTCTTTTCAACATGTAAAACTTTTCACCAGACATTATAGCGCGGTCTGGATTTTTGGTTAAAAAAAAAGTCCGGCAAAAAGCATCACTCAAGAGATGACATGAGCAAAAGGCAGTCAGTAATTTATAGACAAGCATTCAATTCTCAGAGAGAATATTGTACTGCTCAGGCAGTCCCTCAAACACTTTACAAAAAGCAGGCATTGACGTGGCTCTAAATCCAACATTACACTTTACTGCATATTTCTCTTTCTTTATAAAAACGCATAGAATCTAAAAGGAATGTTTTCTGGCTAAGATCAAGTAAGTGAAAGGGTAAATACTAACATTCTAGTCTTATTTACAGATTTAAAAGTCTACAATAAATTACTAAAAACAATATGAAATTGTTTTAGATGTGACAAGAGCAAGGACTGATGACATGAAATTATGCACCATTATCAAAAACCAGCATTTAACATCATTTCAGCATTGACATCAGACAAAATTATATTTTATATATATATATTGAAGAAGATTTAAGAATATAAGCAGTGAATTGTCATGTTAGTGTCTTCTATGTGTATGCTAGTGTAAAGGATGAGTAGAAAGTGGTTTGTACCATGTCATCAAGGGAAATGTAACCATCTTCCACTGCCCACTAGTGGTCAAAACGCATAATTACAGAAACATTGGATACTGAAAGAGTAACAAAGCTGGGGTAACACATGAGATAAACGGTTTCATGGTCTTAAGTTACGATAAGCGCTTTGAAATTTTCATTTCATTCAGTACAGAATAGTTTATATCACAATAATCACCCAGTATTAAGTGATAACGATGCAGCCCCAAAGTTGGGTGTGGTTCTAAAACATAGGGGAAATTTTTTTAAAAAGTGGTATGGCTCTGTTCACAAAAGTTGAGCAAGAGCAAAAACACTGGCAGCGTCAGGGTCTCAGCAATGCCAGAGTCTGAATAAATCTGTCCTGACTTTGAAATCTGGACACACTATCACTTTACACTGTAAAGTCCACTTGTCTCAGTAGAGTGACCTCTGATCCAGAGGCAAACTGTCCATAAGACACTTGAGCTGCTCTTCGCCGAGCTTGATCTTATCCTCCAGTTTGCGCTGCTCGATAATGAGGGCTGACTTCATCTTGACGAAGTGCTCGTAATCGGCCAGGTTCTCCTCCTGCAGGTGGCTGGCCAGGATGTCGTAGACGACGCGTTCACGCCGGTCCAGGTTGTCCTTTAGCTCCTTGGCGTCCTCGTGCTGCCGGATCAACAGCTTGCGTTTCTCCATCAACGTGCGCTGTAGAGGAAACAGTGGAATGATCAGGAGTTTTAGGAGGGGAAGAAAAAAACTAAGATATTAAAATCTATCCACCATAAATCTCTAAAATGATTAAGTGAACCAAAAAGTAGTATATAACGTTAGTATATAACGTCAAGCAGTTGTATGTTTATAGCCCACTATGTATGAAAAAGCATCTTAATTAAGGGTCCTAATTGTGTGACGGTATGTTGCTCTATTAATAATCAATTTGTTTCGCAATTAGACGATAATAAAGTTGATTTATTTTACTTCAAATGACTAATTCTGAGCGTGTAATCCACAGAGCCTGTTCCACTGTTGCCTCCTTACCCTCTCCTCGAGCGGTGCATCCTCCTCCAGGCTGTTGAGGGCGTTCTCTACACGTGCCAGACGCCCAGACAGGGACAGCAGCAGGCTGACCACTTTGTCCAGGTCCCCGACGAACATGCGGAATTTCTCCAGCTCGTTGGGTTTGCAGACGGCCTGCACGGTGGTCTCTACCTCCTCACCCAGAGCGTTGTTGTCCTGAATGTCCTCCTGCAGACTCTCTCGTGCCTCCCGCAGCACCTGCAGCTTCTTGCTCAGGCTGTCAATCAGCTCTTGCTGCAAATGCAAACATGCAAACAGACAAGTGTTGTGTGAACACGGGCAAAATTCCCCTACTACAGTTCTCTCTGAACCGTTCTTGGAGTTTGACTGGGAGGAGGGGGGGAAAAAGAAATCACAGATATTTAGTGCCTTTGTTGTGAAGCGGTTTTTACACACTAGGGTTCAGCTCCAGAGAGCAGCAATCAATGTTTCATCTAAATGTTTAATATAAATAGAGTCCACAATTAAATAATCCTCTACCAGACCTTACTGTCAGCACCTTGTTTGAATGTAAAAATTTTAATTGTGAACACATTTAAATGCCACGTTTCAGCTGATTGCAGTACATTAAACATACCACCGAGTACACAAGAAACTTTACAGTACATAGATCTACAGCTTAGAAACATACACGTTTCTGTTTGTTTTGATATAATGTTGCGAGCACTACCTTCTTGTTGGCGAGCTCAGTGTCGTTTTCTGCCTCCAGCTCATCTTCTGATTCGACCTCTTCACTCTGCTCTTGCATGTCCTTCATTTTAATGAGCAGCTCTGCTTTGGGAGCGGACGTGCTGTAATAAGCCGAGCTGGTCACCAGAGCAGCAGCTGCGGCGGCGGCTGCCGCCATGCTGTCCTCCTCCCTCCTGAGGAAACGGGCACAGGTATCAGTACACCCAAAAAAAACAACAAAAGTTGACTGTGTAAGCATGACAAACGACACGCACGCGCACACACGACACGCACGCACACAAACGACACGCACGCACACACAACACAAACATGACACACACACAGCTCTATACGTATATAGATTAGAATGCCTCTTTTATTTCTATGCGTTTTGTGTAAAAACTGATAACGGGCCTCCGAGTGCTCGCCCTATCATCCGGAGATCGCTAGTTCGATTGCCGGGTGATGCTGTAACCTCTCGCAGAGAGAGCTGATTGGCCGAGATCTCTCGGAGGGGAGGGATGAGAGGTACTTAGTGCTCCCACATTTATCACGGCGCTACAGCCAATCAGGGGCGTCTGTGAGCTCAGATATCGGATAGCGATGTCCTCCAAGTGTGTTACTCCGCCCCCAATGGTGGGTGAGCGAGCAGCTCG
Source organism: Clarias pachynema (assembly GCA_030014365.1). Classification (NCBI taxonomy): domain Eukaryota; kingdom Metazoa; phylum Chordata; class Actinopteri; order Siluriformes; family Clariidae; genus Clarias; species Clarias pachynema. The sequence goes on from JAQMYL010000036.1 coordinate 10,204,301, forward strand.
AAAAGATGCGGTCATCTGACCCTGGCGGGGGGGGTACTGATAAACTGACTAAAAAAGTCACAAGAAATGATTACATCAAGTTATTGCTGCTAAGGGTGGATCTAAAAACTATTGAATCATGGGAGGTACTTGGCATTGCTTGCTTGCCTTCAGTTATGTTAAATAAATAATGGCAGGGTGAAAAAAGTTATACAGTGGAACCTCGGATTACGAGTAACGCTGTTTACGAGTGTTCCGCAAGACGAGCAAAGATTTTTTATACATTTTGACTTGAAAAAACGAGCGTTGTCTTGGTTTACGAGCACCGAGTATCATGTATCACGCATGCGCTTCTTGTTT
>JAQMYL010000036.1:10212940-10223338 GCA_030014365.1 Clarias pachynema
CATCAAGCACCATGATGAAACTGGCTCTCATGAAGACCATCCCAGGAAAGCAAGACCAAAACTTACCTCTGCTGCAGGGAACTTCATTTAGAGTCATCGGCCTCAGGCATGACCAAGTAACAGCACCTCAGATTAGAGCCATTATAAAGGCTTTACAAAGCGTAAGTAAAAGACACATCTCAATATCAACTGTCCAAATGAGATTATTGCATATTTTGGACGAAAATTGTTTCAGTATTGTTTTACAATGTAGAAAGAAATAAAAATTAGAAAAGACCATGGAATTAGAAGGTGTGTCGAGGTGTTTGACTGGTACCATACTGTAGGTATATAATTAAAACACAAAATGACTGCAAAAAACATTAAGCTGCTAATTCCAAGTGTTAAATTTTATTTTCAGTGTCTAAACTTGTAGGGACCACTTTACCTTTGGTACAGTGCACTCACATGGGAGACTGCTTCCATAAATGTTTAAAAATAATATGTTTCTCAATTGAATCATAAAAACAATTAAGATTTTTTTTATTTGTTAAACAACAATGCTTAATTTGTTAATTATTAGGCTCATAATTTGTCACACCTAGAGAATTAAAATAATTGTTTCAACAGATGCATATTTTAATCAACAGACTCAACGCGTGTCGTAAGCTTAGTCTGAACATTAAACTTTTGTTTATATAAAAACACGTTCACCCACCTTGATGTAGAGTTGTCATGATCAGAGAGATTTCTCTCAGGTCGACAGCACTCTGCTGACTTTCTTCCTTGCACTGGGATGTTCTGAAGAGAATACAGCACGTAAGACGATCAATATTTTAAAGCATATATCGGTGGATGCTCTTGTCTTGTATCCAACAATGGAAGGGTTTTACAGTTTCAAAGGAAGATCAACTTCAGTATATACCGGGTGACTACCTTGACACTTGCTACTTTTCTGGTTTGAGGGCGTGACTTTTTGTTTAGACATGGCTTAATGTTTGACTAAGGTCCTGCCTTTATTCTTATACTAGTCATTCAGCCACCCTGTCTAAACAGCATTAAAATCAAACAAGGTTTTTAAAAGGGCGAAACAGAGATTAATCTACAAACATATAATGCACAACAATAAGTAATGGGTTTCAGATGAAACATAGCTTTTGGAAATGTCAAAAGGAAAATGCTAACCTGACCATAGAAGTCCTCTGAGGGAGAGGAGCGTGACCTTTCATGGAAATAGGAGGGCTTACGTCGCTCATCCGCTCCGGGATCAAGAATGTTATCAGCTGAGTGGTACCTTCCAGATGTCCTGGAATCCACTTTTCTCTGTGTTTTCCATGTGGCCTCATACTCTGCAAATGTGCCCAGTCTCTGCGAGGAATTTGTGCCACTATCTGCTGTCTTACTCTCACCATCGTTCTTGGCGTTCTCACTTTGTCCAGACTCAGACAATTCTCCAGGCTTGTCCAATCGGGAGTCTTCAGATATGTGAAGGGTTTGTTTCAGCATGGGTTTACTGTAAGCAGGTTTTCCCGCAGCCTCAAAGACTTTACGCCTGTTGACTATCGATACGTCATTATCTTGTGGGGTTATTTCCTCGGCAACACCCACCTCATTAATTTTTTCAGGCTCAGAGAATGATCTTACTTTTTTCTCTACTGGAAACCGTTTTCGGCCGCATATACGGGACACGTGGTTTGTACCCGAAGCAGGCTTACTAGATGGGAGCTCAGAGACACTTGGCAGAGATGGTGTATCCTTGTTAAAAGTGGACAGCACTTCAGCTCCTGGGTGCTCCACGAGCACTGGCTCCAAGTCCCGCCTCCGGAATGAAGTCGCTTTAAGGACACGAGCTTGGGCCTCCTTCAGATGGTCTTTATAGGCACTAGTGAAGGGACCATCAGATGAAGGTGAAGATGTATCTGCGGACTTCCAAACTGAAGGCTCTTCTTCACGATCAGCCGGCCCACTCAAGACTGCTGCGCTTCGACTTTTCTGAAGCTGAGCTCTCCTCATCTGAATTTCATTTCGCAATGTTGTGGCGAAACGATCGGTACGCCGAACCTGCTTGCAATTCAGGGGATCGACAAATTCCTGTTGTCCTTCACTACTACCCATTTCACTCTGTAGTTCAACCAATCTACTACGCTCATGTGATAGAGAGTGCAGCATTGGGGTTCTCTGTGGGCTTACTGTGGTCTCATTTGTAGACAGTAAATTTTCTTTATGGGATTCTCCTAATCTGTAAGCGTCTGAGACCATTCCCTGCTCCAAGTGCTTGATGAAATGGCTATCTGAGTTTGTTATAGTGGTTTGTCCTCTGACCTCATGCTCTGATGGTTTAGTTATTGCTTCATCAAAAGAGGACCTATTAACTGGTGCGTATACCCGTTGCTGACTGTCAACTTGTCTGTAATATCCATTGCTGTCTTTGTTTTTTGGGTTATGAAGTACCTGGGATGTACTGAACCTGTCCTTGAGCTGTCCTTGAGAGCTTATGGAAGTTCTATCACCTTCACTTTGGGCGAATTCACTCAAAGAATTAGCATTCCTGTCGTCCACCCGCAATAAAGAGGCCTGGGCCGCTCCCTGAGACGTTTGTCGAGATGTGACACAATAATAACTGTTGGAGCTTTGACTGTCAGGGTTTTGGTCAATAGCAGTGCTGGACTGCGATGCAACATGCCTTCTGTTCTGGCTCTGGATATAGTTCGGAGCATGGTTGTTGTTGGATAACTCTTGCATGCTGCTATAGCAACTCTGAGACTTTCCTGTAGCTGGGGTTTTAGGAGGTGCATAAAAAGGGCTTCCATCACTGTACTGACGTTGGTGGTAGGCCACGCGAATGTAGGCCGGTTCAGTGCTGGATGGTGAGCATTTCTTGTTTGGGTTTGGAAGCGGAACTTGTTGACTATAGCCGTCATATGGATTGGCCGTGACACTTTTAAGTTGTGGGTTGTAGTTTTGAGACGTTTCAAGGAGCGACTCGGTTGCATGGTAAATTCTTTGATTATTTTCAGACAGCTCTGTTGCTATCTTTAATCCTTTGGCCTGGATCTTGGCTGGGGCATGAATCCCAGGATTCTCAGGGTAGCTGGAGACCAGACCCTTTTCATGAATCTTGGTCGCAGCATAACTATCACTGCGTGTTGGTGGTGCAGGCGGTGGGGGTGATGGGGCCATGGTCTTCTTCATATCTGGAACATGCCAAACGGGTGCAATGCTGGACCTTCCCGAAGCAGAATGCCGGTAGCCTGGCTGCTCCTCTATTCTTGGGCTTTCTCGGCCACTGCTTACCGAGGGTGGCTGAAGATAACCGGTCCTGTCATCCTGTCTGACCGCTTCACTTTGGCTTTGACTATGTCTGCCATTACTAGGACGACTTCCTGTGTCCCACTGGTTAACTTTATACAGCATGTTCTCTGTAGAGGCTGCGTTGCTTCTAGACAGTGTATAATCAGGCGTCCCTGAGCTGGTTGAAAAGGAGCTATACGCAGAATCTCTTTTTCCACCCACTAAATGTTCAACACTGTTGCCGTTAGATTTGCTTGGAGACAGGCGTCCGGGTGGATATGGGTATGAGCCGTGTTCTAAACTATCCATACTGCCCAAGGAGCTGAACTGGTCTGATACCCTGCGTAAATTAGGCTGGTCCCAACCAGTAGTGAGGTCGGAGGAGAATGAACTAAGGAAATAAGCACATGTTTTAGAATTGCACTGACACTGAAGGATTGCATAAACAGTACATACCAGTGGAAGAAAACTACTTAATTTAAGAGTGGTATAATGATATGTTTAAACAGCGTTCTTTACCTTGCATCATATCTTGTTTGCCAGACTGGTGAGGGTGTGGACTGTGTTTTGGCAGTGTCTGATTGGTTCTCATTGAATTTGGTGGAATGCCAGGAGTGAGGCCTGCTCATGGGTTCATTTTTCCTGAAAGAAGAGGGACAGAAAAGGGAAATAGAGTAAGATCAGTGAGGAAAATGCAATCTACATGCAACTACACTATAAAACCTACATTCATAATCATAACAGTGTTGGTATATGATGTTGAGGGGAAAACACAAAACTGCTAGCTACTCGCAAAACATCTTTCTAAATCAATGTTGAAAAGTACTAAACTGACAAAAATAAACTTTATGTACCAACAATGCTCTGATGCACACCTCTCCCAAATAAAATCAAATAAATGATAACATCAAAAAAACTGCATTAAAACATACCCCTTGAAATGGTTCTTTCTGCAATGCATGCAAGAGAAAAGTCAATAGGCATATATTACATTAGTGTGATAAACCAAACACAAACGCACATGTATTCATGACATTAACAACATGAATGCTATCCTACTGGAATCCCCTAGGAAAGACTACAAACTACCACATAGAGCAACAGCGAAAGCCTTAAGAATTGTTGCAAATAGGTTTTTTGGAGAAAGGATGACAAAGACAACATGGGAAGAAATGAAGTCATGGAGAAGATCTGGATGGAACGGGATGGCACAGGAAAAAAGGTGGACTGGCCGGTGGTTACATCAATACTGTACCTCATTGAACTTCGCAAAATCTTCGTTAGAAAGCTCCGGGCCACATGAACGTCACTCTCTGATGGCATTTTCTGTGCTACAATATCCACCATTTTCATCCTCCTGAAGGGGGTTAAAGGGAGGGGAGGACACACAGACTGAATCTCTGAACCTCGATGGAGTTCAATGGATAGGAACTACAGTGCTATGTTTTTACACTAAACAGACAGGCTGAGGCAATAAAGGGATGGCAGAACAAACTAGTGCTATGGATGACCAACACGAAAAAAGGATACGTTAACAAAATGGGTTAAACGTGAAGCTTCCAACCATACTGGAATTTAAATGGATTACTCTCCCTCTATATACGATATGGATGAAGAAGCAGACTTTTCAGGAACATAATCCCAAAGAGAATACGGCATGAAAGTATTCATAGCACCTGAAGAGTCTTTGAGGCACCTTGAGGCTTATCAGCACTGTAGGAATTCTTATGCATGGGAAACTGGATCAAATTCTAGGAGTCTGGGGCCATCTTGTGGTGAAAAATTGTTGTGAGTTTCTCTATATAGATTACAATGATTTTATAAAGCTTTTAAATTCAAGCAAGTGACGCATTTACAGTGAGCATTTTATTCAGTAACTATTACCCATTTCATTCCTTTTCATCAAAACTAAAACTATAGCCTCATTCACACGGCCAGTTCAGGGCGGGAATATTATACCATCAGTGTCCTATAAAAAAAGAAAGTAAGTGAAATCAGGGGGTTGTTGTTAATATGGCAGGAGCAAAGGTAGTGATACAGCAAGAGGAGATTTGTATGAATGGGAATAAACACCATCTTGGAGCAGGAACCTGAAGTTTGTCATGCTAGTGGGAGGTTCAATAAACAGTAAACATTCAGCAGGTAACCCGCTGAGAGTAGATTAAACTTTGAACATACCCACAGCACTTATAACACAGTGCAATATTTGTGGTGCAGCAGAACAATGAACTGAAAGATCAGCTGAGATTGAGACAGATCAGCAGTGTCGAGCTTTTCTTTTTTTTTTTTATCACTTTAAAATATTTATGTGCTTCAAAGTGCAGTTGTCAGTGCTGCAGTCATTCTAGCATTAAGAGCAGTAAGATGTAAAAGTAGCATTTTGCAGACAAATCCCACCTTCTGCGTTATGAATAGGACTCTGTATATGATTGGTTAGGTTGCCACAGCTCTGAAATATGAAGAAATCCTAAAGTTCTAGAGCGAAGCCAGGGCCCTCCCCACTGGGAGACTGATTTTGGGTGACAGACAGCTTTGGAGCAGAGCCCTATATTTGGTGAGTGATGTAATGGTGCACGGCTTGCACCTCAACACTCACTTATTGTTTTGAAGGCAACTCGGTATTCCCGATGCATTTGGTAAACGTCACACTACATGCCGGCGCTATTGTGCCTCAAATGTCATGTCCTTGCTCCTTGAGGCAGCTTAGTGTCGGATCTGTGCGTTCTGTACAAATTACCCCAGGGAAAATGCAATATAGAGAGAGTCGTTTTAATCGCATTTACAGCACGATTTCTGCGTGAAAGGGGCTTACATAAATTTTCTTTTTTAATTATTATTTTTTATTTGTTTTAAGTTCAGGTGGTAAAATGTTGCAGTAGCTCTATAATCTTGCAGGTGACTAGCTCTAAACTATTTACATATTGGCAGGCAGTACAGCATTCTGTGTTGTAGGAACAAATTATTTGGCAAGTTTGTTCAAAATTGTAACAAAATAAAAATTAATTAATTAATTTATTTATTTATTAATTTATAAATATTTACTAGGGATATTCATAAAATCTTGTTACTAAAACAAACCGAATGGGCAACTAGGTATCGAAAAATGAATCAACACCTTCTGATCAATTAGTCACGTGTTCATCAGTGCTGCAGTGCAGATTTTGCAGACACTCTATTCAACATGCAATTAAAAAAATGAAAACATGATGGAAGTAAAATAAAATTATCATGCCACATAGAACAGACCAGAAACTAGAGAAATGCAGAATTCGTAATGTTATCATCAGAACATAACCCGAAATTTGTAACATTATGATAATTATGCTTCAAAAAACTATTTTATTCAATGGTGTTGACCTGGACCTGCTCAAAATGAAAGCAATTACAAAGTTCTACATCAATACTTACCTGCATTTTAAGCAGAAGGGGAATACATGTGTTGCAATATTACTAATACAACAACTAAATTTGACCAAATCCTTGGAAACCTTCATTCTGTCTGTAGTGCCCATGATCATTTTAAAAGCACCTGAACGTATGTGCATATTATCATGCCATTTCCCATAAAAGTTACACATGCCGAGGTATGGCCTTAACGAAACAGTCTGACTGAGCTACTCCATTAACGCTATAGACAGTCTGAACTAAGAATTTACTTTATATATTATGGAAATAAAAGTCAGAATCAAAAGTTAGACAAGACATTCTGTATGTAAAGCCAAATTTCTACGTACTGACGTTTATTTTATTTTTTTTACTTAAAGCAATGTTTCATTAATTAAAAAAAAAAAAAAGCATAAAAAGGAATATATCAAATTAATGGTAATAGTAACTTGCTAATAGTAAGTAATAGTAACTTACTTTTTAAGTGGAGTAACTTTATGTAATAAAACTGCAAAGCCACAGGGTCAGGGACTGAGCCAGTTGGAATGAAGATTCCTCTGCAATTCAGACTATTGTTTAACACTCAAAATTCCCCTTACACTTGGCCAGTGAGCCTGCCTAACAACTTATCAGTCTACTATTAGATATCAAGTTTGTTAAAATGCCTTAAAAAAAATAACTCTCCTGCTACTTAAATGAGACGGACATGTTTCGCGTAACAAAGATTTCAAAACAGATTAATACAACAAATTAAGGAAAGAGAGAGATTCAAATGTCCAAATTGAACACCTTCCCCTGCTGTTCTGTTTCACAGTGCAACGCTTCAAGTGCCTGTGTGCTAGCCACACATGGCGCTAACCATTCAGATGCTAATGTGGCTGCCATTGTCAGGGCTACAGCTGGTCCAGCGCAGATATGCCAGTGGACTGGATCAGCAGAGCCCAGGCAGAATGGAGGCCAGGGAGGGGGGCTAGCAAAGGAAAGTCGCTTTGCATTTTTTTTCCAGAGAAAAAAACAAACAAATCAATGAAAAGGGAACAAATAATCCAACTCTTTCATATAAACTGTGAGTGCTCTGGAAGTCTGGATGAAAAATTCTAAAATCATAAAATAAAAATCATATTAAAAAAAATATTTATTTCAGCTATCAGGAGAGAATATTAAACATTTTCCTATGTAGGTCAAGTCTACGAAAGTCAGATCAAGATGCATATGCAACAGGTTGCATGTTTGAACAACTGCTCCCCCACTCTTCTGCTTGTGAGGAAAGAGAGCTGCACCATTTCATAAAAGATTAAGACAATCAGATATCTAGATATGAAGATATGACGGCTATGAGAAACACAAGAAGCTAATAAGTCTCTAAACTTACCAAGCAGAACCCTCAAGGCAAAAAGGAGACACAAAATTCCTAATCGAGCTTCCCAGAAAAGCAACTCTGATTCCGGGTTTGTTCCATTTGACTCCTCAGGCACAGCATTCCACATTCACATCAAAGACGGGGAAGGACAATAGCTGACCGGTCCCTTGTGAGAAAGGGAGTCTTTTTAAACGTTGGCTTTTTTCTTTCTTTTTTTTCTACGGAAGATGTAGATCATGAAGCCAATTTACACACAGGGAGGGTAAAAAAATCTATACGTTATATAGTCTAGTGAAGTTTCTACACTTTGAGCCAGGTTAGACCTCCACTCAAAACTGTGGTGGATTTTTACTCCTGCAAGGATTTGGGGAGAGAGAGCTATTGTAATAGCCATTCCCCTTTAAGTAATCGAGAAGTTTCCACCTCCCCATTGGTTGGCTCAAAGATGGTATGTTAATGAGCAGTTGAGAGGGCTGAACACACTCGGACCATCCCCTGTTGAGCTGCAACCCTACGTGTCTTCTATTTCCATGGCAACATGGAGATTTTTGCAGGGTGCATGTTTTTATTTTTATTTTTTTTTTACAAAGAATAAAGAACTGGTATCAATATTTAAATACTAATAGACTGAATATTAAATCCATGATAAAAAGAAGTAACCTTATAAAGTTGGCGAAAGCATAACGTTTATAAAAGCGAAAGATTTCTCTGGGCTACTTGACACCAGAGTTGCCCTCTTCTTTCTTGCGTGCGGTGCCTCTTTCTGGCTGCAGCAGACTTCACCAAACATGCCCCCTGACCTCAACCCCTCCAACTCGGATCAAGTGACTTTGCTGTGTCAGACTGCATGTCTCAGACTCTGACGTGGGCCATCTGCGATTAACAGCAGGTTAGAACCTCGAACAAACCTACAAAAGGTTGGCTCTTTTATACTAGCGCACACTGTACAGAACCTGTAAGGGCAGGTGAAGACAAAGATGAGGGCATATGGCAAACAGTGATCAGGGCTTGACCTATACAGTTTAGAGCTTGATTAAAAAAAAGGGGCCTGGGAAGATCACAAACTATTAAAGCATACAGTTGATAGATAGGTGTAAAAATAAATAAATAAATAAATAAATAATTGAAAAATGATGCACATTAAAGTGACACGCATTTCCGGCTGGAATAATATGCCAGCAGTAATGTACAGTAATTTGAAGGGGTTATTATAAGAAGTTAAAGTTACAAATAAAGTTGTTTAAGCATCAAGTATTTTGTTACTCTTATATGACAGCAATTTCTCCAACTTGTACATTTCTTCCAATTAAAGAATGACATCATAGGTTTTTGGATATATAACTGTATTTAATGTTGCACAAAATTAGCTTTTTGTTGGTTCCTATAATCACCATCTGACATGAAGCCTCTTTTTCCCCTCCCAAGTGAATAAGAATAGAGAAAAGAACGGAAAAGAACCTAAAATGTGCAGAAACCTGATGGAAATCTTGCTGACACTAGAGACCCACATGCTTGTTCCTTTACGGGAAAAATATAATCGAACCAAACATTATATTTTTTTCTTTGTTAAATACCCACCATACTGTATAACTACCAACCAGGATGTGTCAGAGCTGTGCCGTATAGAAAATAACATTAACACCCTGTGAGAACCATGAGAATCATAAATGAGAACATTTTGGTATCAACATCATTAACATCTGTTTTAATTTGTGGCTTCAAAAAAGACAAAGCAGACTGACATTTCAAGATGTCATTTTGCCTTATCTTATTAAGTTTCCAAGTTTTCAACTGAAATTAGTGTATCCAATAAAGATGGTGGGTGCACATTTAATTGCCTTTGCTCAATAAGCAGGTGAAAACAGAAATAGAACTTAATTAATGGTAACACTAGCCACCTAGCATGAAGGGGGGGGGGGGGACATGCTGGAGTCGAATCTGGAGCTATATAAGATTCAGCCATTTACCTAGTTTCTTATGTCGGACACAAAAGCTTTTTTCAACGACCACCTGAATCAGACCTCTGATACAAGACCGAGAGAGGCCAAGCGTATGCTGCCCATAACGACCGACGCATTCCTGGGCTGCATGTCATACCAAACGCTGAGCCACGATCGCGGCTGCACACTCGGCTGATTCCGTCTGCTCTGGGAAACTGAAGCTCTTCTGTTTATAACGTTATACATGACATAGCTTCAACATCACTACTCACATACACTGGTCCTTGTTCTTGTTTCACGAGCAATCCAACAATCCTTCATGGATCATTCAGAGTTGCCTGAAGATGTCCACAATTCCTTATTTTATTTTATTTTTATTTATCCTTTATTTTACCAGGAATGTCCCATTGAGATACATTATCTCTTCTTCCAGGGAGTCCTGGC